>JAGXOD010001386.1:752500-765000 GCA_020368025.1 Brachyhypopomus occidentalis
CATCACACTGGCTTACATTACATCACACTGCCTTACATTACATCACACTGCCTTACATTACATCACACTGACTTACATTACATCACACTGGCTTCTCTTACATCACACTGCCTCCTCTTACATCACACTGCCTTACATTACATCACACTGCCTCCTCTTACATCACACTGCCTTACATTACATCACACTGGCTTCTCTTACATCACACTGCCTTACATTACATCACACTGGCTTCTCTTACATCACACTGCCTTACATTACATCACACTGCCTTACATTACATCACATCTTACATCACACTGGCTTCTCTTACATCACACTGCCTTACATTACATCACACTGGCTTCTCTTACATCACACTGCCTTACATTACATCACACTGCCTTACATTACATCACACTGGCTTCTCTTACATCACACTGCCTCCTCTTACATCACACTGCCTTACATTACATCACACTGGCTTCTCTTACATCACACTGCCTTACATTACATCACATTGGCTTCTCTTACATCACACTGCCTCCTCTTACATCACACTGCCTCCTCTTACATCACACTGCCTTACGTTACATCACACTGCCTCCTCTTACATCACACTGCCTTACATTACATCACACTGCCTCCTCTTATATCACACTCACTTAGAATTTTCTCTTTGAATTCCTGATGTGACTACACACACTAACTGGACACACACCAAACACACACCAACTGGACACACCACACACCAAACACACACTAACTGGACACACACACCAAACACACACCAACTGGACACACACCACACACAGCTGTTATTCTCCTGCCTGGTGTCCCAGCTGATGGTACTTCCTGCATGTGCTGTGGGGCATCAGTATTACTGTAATTAACACTGAGACCTTTAGAAAAAGGACATAAATATATTTTATCCTTATGAAACAGTGTAATGTACATATAACTCAACTTTAAGTGCCTCTTTCACCCTCTCCCACTCTCTCCCTCCATCTCTCACTCCCTCTCTCTCCCTCTCCCACTCTCTCCCTCCATCTCTCACTGCATTCCTCTCTTTCTCTCTCCCACTCTCTCTCTCTCTTAATCTCTCACTCCCTTCCTCTCTCTCTCCCTTTCTCTCCCTCCATCTCTCACTCCCTTCTTCTCTCTCTCTCTCCCATTCTCCCTCCCTCCATCTCTCACTCCCTTCCTCTCTCACCCTCTCCCACTCTCTCTCCCTCCATCTCTCACTCCCTTCCTCTCTTTCTCTCTCCCACTCTCTCTCTCTCCATCTCTCACTCCCTTCCTCTCTCACCCTCTCCCACTCTCTCTCCTTCCATCTCTCACTCCCTTCCTCTCTTTCTCTCTCCCACTCTCTCTCCCTCCATCTCTCACTCCCTTCTCTCTCTCTTCTCTCTCCCACTCTCTCTCACTCCCTTCTTCTCCCCCTCTCTCTCCCTCCATCTCTCACTCCCTTCCTCTCTCACCCTCTCCCACTCTCTCTCCCTCCATCTCTCACTCCCTTCCTCTCTTTCTCTCTCCCACTCTCTCTCCCTCCATCTCTCACTCCCTTCCTCTCTCACCCTCTCCCACTCTCTCTCCCTCCATCTCTCACTCCCTTCCTCTCTTTCTCTCTCCCACTCTCTCTCCCTCCATCTCTCACTCCCTTCCTCTCTCACCCTCTCCCACTCTCTCTCCCTCCATCTCTCACCCTCTCTCCAGTAAATGGAGTTGTTTCCAGCACTAGTCAGATCTCCACTCCCAGATCCACTAAGTCCTCCAGCTCGTCCCCCACGAGTCCCCGCTGCATGCGCAACTTCAAGGTAAGAGCCCGTTGGCATGGCAACAGCTGTGCCTTTGGTGCTGAGCACATTTGTGACCAGAGCATCACTTGGTCCTGCAGAATCAGGCTGTTTATTCAGGCCGTTCGTCTGAAGAACAAAGGAGGAAGCACAGGAGCTTTTTGACTATGACCACTGCTCCTATAGCCCTGTCTCTCAGATCCGTAGACAACACAACACTTCTCTTTGCATACCAGAGGCCCCGGACTGTTTATGGTTACATTTGGCATTTTAGATCATGCTGACCTAGATTTGAACTTAAATGGCAGCAACTGATCCCTGATCAGTATGACGAAAGAGTCTGAAAGCATGTGAGGGCCAGCAGCATCATGTTGTGTAAGTGTCCTTAGTGTAAGTGTCCTTAGTGTAAGTGTCCTTAGTATAAGTGTCCATAGTGTAAGTGCCCTTAGTGTAAGTGCCCATAGTGTAAGTGTCCATAGTGTAAGTGCCCTTAGTGTAAGTGTCCTTAGTGTAAGTGTCCATAGTGTAAGTGTCCATAGTGTAAGTGTCCATAATGTAAGTGTCCATAGTGTAAGTGTCCTTAGTGTAAGTGTCCTTAGTGTAAGTGTCCTCACATCTTCAGTATAACCATCTTGGTGTGAACAGGTCAAATTCTCTTAGTCATTCTCCAACATGGCAATAAGAGAACACAATAAAAAAAATAACAGATGTTCTAACCTTCATCAGTCAGAAGTGCTATGAAAATAGCTCCCTGTGTGAGGTGCCGATATATCTACTGTTAGGGCAAAATCAGATGTAACTGTGTCACACGTGCTGCGGCGTGATTTATTTTGCCCCCACACAGTGAGGAGGACAGTAAGTATCCAAAGTATCACCGTTGAAGCTACAGGAGAAATGAACATCGTGGGGTCACCAAGTCTCTGGTGCCATTATCTGTACTCTGTGATGTTGCGTATGGTGGAGGTTCTGTGATGTTGAGTATGGTGGAGGTTCTGTGATGTTGTGTAGAGTGGAGGTTCTGTGATGTTGTGTACAGTGGAGGTTCTGTGTGATGTTGAGTATGGTGGAGGTTCTGTGATGTTGAGTATGGAGGTTCTGAGTGTGATGTGTACGGTGGAGGTTCTGTGATGTTGAGTATGGTGGAGGTTCTGTGATGTTGAGTATGGTGGAGGCTCTGTGATGTGTACGGTGGAGGTTCTGTGATGTTGAGTATGGTGGAGGTTCTGTGATGTTGAGTATGGTGGAGGCTCTGTGATGTGTACGGTGGAGGTTCTGTGATGTTGAGTATGGTGGAGGTTCTGTGATGTTGAGTATGGTGGAGGCTCTGTGATGTGTACGGTGGAGGTTCTGTGATGTTGAGTATGGTGGAGGTTCTGTGATGTTGAGTATGGTGGAGGTTCTGTGATGTTGTGTACAGTGGAGGTTCTGTGATGTTGAGTATGGTGGAGGTTCTGTGATGTTGTGTACAGTGGAGGCTCTGTGATGTTGAGTATGGTGGAGGTTCTGTGATGTTGAGTATGGTGGAGGCTCTGTGATACGGTGGAGGTTCTGTGATGTTGAGTATGGTGGAGGTTCTGTGATGTTGAGTATGGTGGAGGTTCTGTGATGTTGTGTACAGTGGAGGCTCTGTGATGTTGAGTATGGTGGAGGTTCTGTGATGTTGAGTATGGTGGAGGCTCTGTAATGTTGAGTATGGTTTAGGTTCTTTGATGTTGAGTATCGTGGAGGTTCTGTGATGGTGATGGTGGAGTATGGTCAACACAGAAATTGTTTACAGAATTTCTTTTTTACGTACATTGTACCTGATATATGTTTACCTGTTATATATGGTTTCTAAGTTCTGGGTTTTCAATTTCCATTAATGGTACAAGATTCAGGTTTCAAAGCTGGTTAAGGTTTACATTTTAACCCCAATGTAACGGATGGCGAGAGGACGAGGATGCGGAGTGGAGCTTCGTTTTTATATCTTTTATTTGGACGTTTAACATAAATTAGCGTCTGAACGCTACGCACACACAATTTCACATACAGTGACTCCAACAAAGACGAGCACGGGACACTGCGCTAGCGCACATTAAATAGACGAACAACACTAACCCCTTGTGATGACGAGACGAGCTACAGGTGCGACTGATGAACACACATACCGACACACCCACGGAACTGCACATAAGGACGTAGACAACATAAACACACGCCCAGAGGGAGGGGTCCGGGAGCGTCACCGTGACACCCAAGGTAGCCAAACGTGCCTCTTGATCATTTAAATGGGGTATTCAGTAATAGCTCTGTATCTAATTAGTTTACTAATGAGTCTATTATATATATATATATATATATATTATAGGGTTAGATAATATATATATTATCTGTGTATAAGGGTAGTTTATGTAATGTCTTTTATAGCCTTATATGCCTTTCAGATTTTCATATAATGCTTCTGGTTGCTGAACTGAATTGTAACACTTCTTATGTGTGAGTGCTGTTTTTGTGTGCAGTCAGTTTGGTCACCCTGAAGTCTTTTTGCAGTTTGAGATTTTGGAACTAGGTCTTCCAGGACTTCCCTATTTATTTTATTCACATATTTGTTTTTATAATGATGAACCCCCATTTCAGATTGTGTTATCCCCCATTCAGCTGTTACCCTAATGAGCCAGACGACACCCAGATCCACAGAACCATGTTTGGCAGTAAAAATAGAGGAATCAGCTTTTCTGATTAGCAGCTGATCTGGTGCTGAGCACGAAGAGCTCAGTTCATGGATTAAACATTTAGACTGTCATGATGGGTGCAAGACCTCCAATGTTGACATTTTCTCTTTGAGTTATAATTTATTTTAATAATTTATGTTGGGTTAGGGTTAGGGTTAGACCTAGGGTTAGGGTTAGGGTTAGACCTATGGTTAGGGTTAGGATAGACCTGTACACCTTATATAAGGATAGACCTGTACCCCTTATATAAGGATAGATGGATGGATGGAACCAGTAAGGATGTGTGTACTCACCAGTGCTAACCTGAAGGGTCACATGGCGTGTGCAGATAGTTCATGTCATACAACAGTTTGTCCCCCAGGCAGAGATGTGACACCAGTCTGGGGTCTCAACATGTGATGAACAAACTCTTCTGAAGAAGCACGAGGACATGGCCCACGTTGAGGACGAGGACATGGGCCACGTTGAGGACGAGGACATGGGCCACGTTGAGGACGAGGACATGGGCCACGTTGAGGACGAGGACATGAGCCACGTTGAGGACGAGGACATGGGCCACGTTGAGGACGAGGACATGGGCCACGTTGAGGACGAGGACATGGGCCACGTTGAGGACGAGGACATGGGCCACGTTGAGGACTATAGACACGCTGGTTGGCAAGGAAACAGTGCAGCAGATGACCCACATACACCACCCGTCTACTGTTCAGAGGACTCTAGCCAAAAGTGGAAGACCAGGAAGCAGGTGCTCTGGAGCAATGAGTCAAAATGTGCCTATAACAGAAGGCATTCTGTCTGCTGATTGGCTGGAGAATTTTACAATGAGATGAGTGTCTGCAGGCAACAATATGGCATGGTGGAGGTACAACAGTGGAGCATGGTGGAGGTACAACAGTGAAACATGGTGGAGGTTCAACAGTGAAGCATGGTGGAGGTTCAACAGTGGAGCATGGTGGAGGTTCAATAGTGGAGCATGGTGGAGGTTCAACAGTGGAGCATGGTGGAGGTTCAATAGTGGAGCATGGTGGAGGTTCAACAGTGAAACATGGTGGAGGTTCAACAGTGGAGCATGGTGGAGATTCAACAGTGAAACATGGTGGAGGTTCAACAGTGAAGCATGGTGGAGGTTCAACAGTGGAGCACGGTGGAGGTTCAACAGTGGAGCACGGTGGAGGTTCAACAGTGGAGCATGGTGGAGGTTGTTTGCAGGTTTGGGGCTGCATTTCAGCAAATGGAGTTGGGGATTTGGTCAGAATTAATATTGTCCTGAATGCTGAGAAATAAAGCTGGATAGTTTTACAATAATAAGATGAGTGTCTGTAGGCAACAATAAGGCCATAAGGCAGTAAGACAGTAAGACATCCCTGGGCAGACTGAGGGTTCTGTGGGCCTGGCCATGGGAAGAAAGTGCCGGTCCACGCTATTAGTGCCGGTCCACGCTATTAGTGCTGGTCCCCCCTATTAGTGCCGGTCCCCCCTATTAGTGCTGGTCCCCCCTATTAGTGCCGGTCCACCCTATTAGTGCTGGTCCACCCTATTAGTGCCGGTCCCCCCTATTAGTGCCGGTCCACCCTATTAGTGCTGGTCCCCCCTATTAGTGCTGATCCACCCTATTAGTGCCGGTCCCCCCTATTAGTGCTGGTCCCCCCTTTGCGCACTATTTCAAGTTCATAATTTGTCCGCTGTTCCACCATCTGCTGTGTCAGCTGGAGTTGTGTGAGTTTCACAGAACTCTCCATCACTGCTATTTTGTTCAGCAGCTTGTCCTGTTTCTCGCTACCAGACTCCTCAGCATAGACTGTAAGCCTGTTTGTGGATACAGCCTTGGTGTAAGGAGAGACGTTCTAACACTGAGGGTGTCATCAGGTTATAAACTATGAAGGAAACTCCAGAATCAGACTACATGTGAAATGCTTTGAATTCTATGACCCCCACAGGTACAATATAAAACACGCCTTTACTTTTTCATGCTATGAACTGTAGCATTTTGGAAGTGTCTTCTGTAAAGATTTGTAAAGTAAAGATTTGGCTGCAGTCAGAAAAACAGTCCTCTTGTACACGCTGCTTTGGAGCTGTAAAGCCAAATACACCATCTACATGGGTCCATAAATATCTCCCCACCTACTTTTAGTTTAGCTGCAACAACAGGATGGGGAGCCACCTCCACCTCCATGTGCAGGTACTACACCACCCTCAGGGTTGCTACACCACCCTCAGGGTTGCTCGCATGCTCATCCTCGCTGAGCTGGCCTTCCCTCCACCCTGCTCACCTCCATCACGCTGGCACCTCCTGAGCGTGGGACTGTACCCACTTAGCAGAGATGATGCACCCGTGTGCCTGCAGTAATCAGTCCAGTCTGAATCTGAGTTGGTGTCCATGCTGCTATTGCGTATCCCCATTGGCTATTTTAGTTGTAGGCTTCCCATTGGCTGTTTTAGTTTTAGGCTTCCCATTGGCTGTTTTAGTTGTAGGCTTCCCATTGGCTGTTTTAGTTTTAGGCTTCCCACACTCCACTTCATTCAAGTCAGATTAAGTAGAAATGCACAATAATACCACCATGATGCTGAAAATACTAAAACCGCAATGTTTATTTTTACAGGTAATTTATTTCACCTTATTCTTATTTATATGTGAGTTGTTATTATTTCCAACATCCTTACAGTTAATTCATCTAACATCATAATGTGTGAAATGGAGGGGAAAATAAAATGCCAACATCAACATTATTTAGAATTATCATATGAAGCGTCTCTAAATGTTTTGAAAGATCACATGACTTTTAGCAGTTCCTTGTTTTTTTGTCATATCAGAAGACACTGTCACTGTTCTGTGGTAGAAACGTTAGAGCAGCTTTGCTGATCATCCAGCGCTGACTCATTGCTGTATTTCCCAGGTGAAGAAAGAACTGACATGGTTAGGAGGTTTAGGCTTAGGGTTAGGGTTAGGGTTAGAGGGTTAGGGTTAGGTTAGGGTTAGGGTTAGGGTTAGGGTTAGGGTTAGGGTTAGAGGGTTAGGGTTAGAGGGTTAGGGTTAGGGTTAGGGTTAGAGGGTTAGGGTTAGAGGGTTAGGGTTAGGGTTAGGGGGTTAGGGTTAGTGTTAGGGTTAGGTTAGGGTTAGGGTTTAGGGTTAGGGTTAGGGTTATGGTTAGGGTTAGAGGGTTAGGGTTATGGTTAGGGTTAGGATTAGGGTTAGAGGGTTAGGGTGTTAGGGTTAGTGTTAGGGTTAGAGGGTTAGTGTTAGGGTTAGAGGGTTAGGGGGTTAGTGTTAGGGTTAGAGGGTTAGGGTTAGTGTGAGGGTTAGTGTTGGGGTTAGAGGGTTAGGGTTAGGGTGTTAGTGTTAGGGTTAAGGTTAGAGGGTTATGGTTAGGGGGTTAGGGTTAGTGTTAGGATTAGGGTTAGAGGGTTAGGGTTAGTGTTAGGGTTAGGGTTAGGGTTAGTGTTAGGGTTAGAGGGTAGGGTTAGGGTTAGTGTTAGGGTTAGAGGGTTAGTGTTAGGGTTAGAGGGTTAGGGGGTTAGTGTTAGGGTTAGAGGGTTAGGGTTAGTGTGAGGGTTAGTGTTGGGGTTAGAGGGTTAGGGTTAGGGTGTTAGGGTTAGGGTTAGGGTTAGAGGGTTAGGGTTAGGGGTTAGGGTTAGGGTTAGGGTTAGGGTTAGGGTTAGGGTTAGGGTTTAGGGTTAGGGTTAGGGTTAGGGTTAGGGGTTAGGGTTAGGGTTAGGGTTAGGGTTAGGGTTAGGGTTAGGGTTAGGGTTAGGGTTAGGGTTAGGGTTAGGGTTAGGGTTAGGGTTAGGGTTAGGGTTAGGGTTAGGGTTAGGGTTAGGGTTAGGGTTAGGGTTAGGGTTAGGGTTAGGGTTAGGGTTAGGGTTAGGGTTAGGGTTAGGGGTTAGGGTTAGGGTTAGGGTTAGGGTTAGGGTTAGGGTAGGGGGTTAGGGGTTAGGGGTTAGGGTTAGGGGTTAGGGGTTAGGGTTAGGGGGTTAGGGGTTAGGGTTAGGGGTTAGGGTTAGGGTTAGGGTTAGGGTTAGGGTTAGGGTTAGGGTTAGGGGTTAGGACGGTTAGTGTTAGGGTTAGTGGGTTAGTGTTAGGGTTAGAGGGTTAGGGGGTTAGTGTTAGTGTTAGGAGGTTAGAGGGTTAGGGTTAGGGTTAGGGGGGGTTAGACGGTTAGTGTTAGGGTTAGTGGGTTAGGGTTAGGGTTAGGGGGTTAGTGTTAGGGTTAGGGGGTTAGAGGGTTAGTGTTAGGGTTAGAGGGTTAGGGGGTTAGTGTTAGTGTTAGGAGGTTAGAGGGTTAGGGTTAGAGGGTTAGGGTTAGGGGGTTAGACGGTTAGTGTTAGGGTTAGTGGGTTAGTGTTAGGGTTAGGGGGTTAGGGTTAGGGGGTTAGACGGTTAGTGTTAGGGTTAGTGGGTTAGTGTTAGGGTTAGAGGGTTAGGGGGTTAGTGTTAGGGTTAGGGGGTTAGAGGGTTAGTGTTAGGAGGCTGGCTGAGGTGGTTGGGGCTTATTGTTGGAAGCCTGATTTCTCATGGATTTTCGCTCACAGATCCCTCATAACTCTTCTACGTCTAATGTGAACGGCTGTTCTGAGCAGCCGCAGCAGCACACGGACAACCCCAGTCCTGAAGGTAGGCGTCTCGCCCTCTCCACGCGTCCTGCTCCTCCTTTCTCGCCCTCTCCACGCGTCCTGCTCCTCCTCTCTCGCCCTCTCCACGCGTCCTGCTCCTCCTCTCTCGCCCTCTCCACGCGTCCTGCTCTTCCTCTCTCGCCCTCTCCACGCGTCCTGCTCCTCCTCTCTCGCCCTCTCCACGCGTCCTGCTCCTCCTCTCTCGCCCTCTCCACGCGTCCTGCTCTTCCTCTCTCCCCTCTCCACGCGTCCTGCTCCTCCTCTCTCGCCCTCTCCACGCGTCCTGCTCTTCCTCTCTCGCCCTCTCCACGCGTCCTGCTCTTCCTCTCTCCCCCTCTCCACGCGTCCTGCTCCTCCTCTCTCCCCTCTCCCCTCCCCTCTCCTCCGCGTCCTGCTCCTCTCTCTCCCCCTCTCCCAGCGTCCTGCTCTTCCTCTCTCCCCCTCTCCGCCCTCGTCCTGCTCTGCTCCTGCGCCCTCTCTCACGCGTCCTGCTCCTCTCTCCCCCTCTCCACGTCCTCTCCGCGTCCTGCTCTCTCCCCCTCTCTCCTGCTCCTCCTCTCGCCCTCTCCACGCGTCCTGCTCCTCCTCTCTCCCCCTCTCCACGCGTCCTGCTCCGCCTCCTGCTCCTCCTCTCTCCCCCTCTCCACGCGTCCTGCTCCTCCTCTCTCGCCCTCTCCCACGCGCTCCTCCTGCTCCTCCTCTCTCCCCCTCTCCACGCGTCCTGCTCCTCCTCTCTCGCCCTCTCCCTCCCGTCCTGCTCTCCTCCTCTCCCCTCTCCACGCGTCCTCCTCACCTTCTCTCCCTCTCTCCACGCGTCCTGCTCCTCCTCTCTCCCCCTCTCCACGCGTCCTGCTCCTCCTCTCTCGCCCTCTCCACGCGTCCTGCTCCTCCTCTCTCCCCCTCTCCACGCGTCCTGCTCCTCCTCTCTCCCCCTCTCCACGCGTCCTGCTCTTCCTCTCTCGCCCTCTCCACGCGTCCTGCTCCTCCTCTCTCCCCTCTCCACGCGTCCTGCTCCTCCTCTCGCCCTCTCCACGCGTCCTGCTCCTCCTCTCTCGCCCTCTCCACGCGTCCTGCTCCTCCTCTCTCGCCCTCTCCACGCGTCCTGCTCTTCCTCTCTCCCCCCTCTCCACGCGTCCTGCTCCTCCTCTCTCGCCCTCTCCACGCGTCCTGCTCCTCCTCTCTCCCCCTCTCCCCTCCTCTCTCCCCCTCTCCACGCGTCCTGCTCCTCCTCTCTCGCCCTCTCCACGCGTCCTGCTCCTCCTCTCCCTCTCTCCACGCGTCCTGCTCCTCCTCTCTCGCCCTCTCCACGCGTCCTGCTCCTCCTCTCTCGCCCTCTCCACGCGTCCTGCTCCTCCTCTCTCGCCCTCTCCACGCGTCCTGCTCCTCCTCTCTCGCCCTCTCCACGCGTCCTGCTCCTCCTCGCCCTCTCCACGCGTCCTGCTCTTCCTCTCTCCCCCTCTCCACGCGTCCTGCTCCTCCTCTCTCGCCCTCTCCACGCGTCCTGCTCCTCCTCTCTCCCCCTCTCCACGCGTCCTGCTCCTCCCTCTCTCCCCCCTCTCCATGGTGGTGTATTTTTTAGATTTCTTCACTGATTCTTTTCCCTTCGTTCGTTTTCCACGTGTCTGTCTCAGTGTCAGTGCTGGATGTGTTCACCATTCCACGTGGTTGCCTTGGCCACGTGTCGTCTTCGTTGCAGTGGTCTCATGTTCAAACTGTTGTATGTTCATGTGGAATCACCACTGAAACTGCACCAATCGTTTGCTCCGGGGGTCCTGGGCTCGTCACCAGCAGTGTTTACGTTGTGACATTCTAATTGAATAGATACTCAGCACTGGTTTTTCATGCATTTTGTCCATAGAGTATGAATAAAAATAGCAATAAATGCATACATAATTGTTTCTAATGCAGTACAGAAGCATCTCTAATAGGTGTCGTTTGTGATCTTTATTCTCTAGTTGACAGCAATAGAAACCTAATGGCCTCCAGCATTTGGGACAAGTACAAAGTGGGAAAAGTTATTGGTGATGGGAACTTTGCTGTGGTAAAGGAATGCACTGAACGGTAAATTACAATACTGGTTTGTTACTAACGCCAATATGAATATTCATATGTGTTATGTGTCTTATGTGTTATGTGTTATGTTTTATGCGCATAATTGTGCTTTGTCCGTCTCCAGCTCCACTGGGAAGGAGTTTGCCTTAAAGATCATTGACAAGAACAAATGCCGTGGCAAAGTGAGTTGGAGCCTTCAGCATTCCTGGTGGGATGGGCTGACATTCCTGGTGGGAGGGGCTGACACTTTCTCTGTACAATGACCTCAGCCTTGCATATACATTTTAACCAGTACATTGTAAATTAAAATATTAGTTAGTTACAAATAGCATAGCAATCATATTAAATTAGAGCTATATACAAAACACCAATCTGTCAATATTTTGTGTATATAGTCTTACCAGTACAGGAATCGATACAGTCATGGCAGTATCAGTGTTTGTGAACTTTTATATTCAATATCCAATGTGTAATTGATGTATTGAAGTTACATACAATATCGCTGTACCCAGCCCCACTCCTGAATTTGAGATGTATTTCTGTATATTAATACATATTCTGACCTTCAGAAAATAATGGATTTTTGACTCAAATGCAGTCAGTAAGCGTTTATTCTGAATGTGATGATCTGATATTAAATGCTCTATGATGATTCAGTATTGATTTTTTTGTAAGGAACAGTTTTGTTTACAGCACTGAACTTCTTCAGACGAGTGCCAGATGGTTGACCGAGGAGATGTATTTCCTGTTTCCTGCATTTCCTGAAAGAACAATTGCAAAGTTTTGAATGTATTTTGATTAAGCACTATAAATGGTTTAAGCCTTTGAATGACATGAGCCACGTCCACTCAGGAGCACCTGATTGAGAACGAGGTGGCAGTTCTGAGGCGGGTCAAACACCCCAACATCATTATGCTGATAGAGGAGGTGGACACACCCTCTGAGCTCTACCTGGTGATGGAGTTGGTCAAGGTACTCCACACCGCTGCATATTCATGATGGGCATAGTGTACACTCACAGCTCGGGGTCCTTCAATAACCAATTGCATTTAGGCAAAATATTATTACAATTTGCATATGTAATGCAGTGCTGCTGTCACATTTGAGATATTTAAAGGTCTTTGAATGAACAATCAGCATTATTTGCTGGTAGCTTTTCATCAGCAGCAGATTAGGAATGAATGGCACAGAGTGGTGTTGGTAATGGGTGGTGGTGGTGGTGGTGTTGTGCTCTGCAGGGTGGAGACCTGTTTGACGCCATCACGTCCTCGATGAAGTACACAGAACAGGATGCCAGGGCGATGGTGCAGCACCTGTCAGCCGCCCTCCAGTACCTGCACAGCATGAGTATAGT
>JAGXOD010001386.1:767500-790000 GCA_020368025.1 Brachyhypopomus occidentalis
ACACACACACACACACACACACAATACATACACACACACACAGCATGAGTATAGTGCACAGGGACATCAAACCAGAGAACCTACTGGTACACACACACACACAATACATACACACACACAATATATACGCAAACATACACACACATATAGCACTCATGATGGTAGGGTTATTAAATAGAGTTTATTTATATAGCACTCATGATGGTAGGGTTATTATGTAGAGTTTATTTTTCTAGCACTTTTTCTAGACGGGATTCACAGTGTGTTTCACAGAGTCTAATGCCATAAAAAAGCAAAGAATAATAAAAAACACAGAGATAAAAATACAACAAGGACAAAGATACAACAACAAATAACACAAGTGTGACACACAAGAGAAAAGCAAAGAATACTAAAACCACAAGATGATGGTGCTACACAGACGCAGATATGATACACAGCTTCCACATAATAAACCACGACACTCACATGTGACCTGGCAGAACTTACAGACCTGTTTAAAGGTCTTACGCTGTTTAAAAATGAAGCTACGCTTCAGCTGCTCCTCGGCAGTCTCCAGGAGAGGCGTTCCTCCGGCGTTCCTCCTTCTAGTTAGGTACAATAGCCACAAATACTCCATCACGAGTTTTTAGACAAGTTCTTGGAACATGTATGAGACGTTTGTCACCTGATCTGAGAGAGCGAGCAGGTAGGTACAGGAGAACAGGAACACAGGCTGGACTGGCCAAACTACTGCTCCAGGAGTCACTGTCCGAATCGTAAATGGGATTGTCGCTTTGATCTGCTCAAAAGTCTAGCAGCTGCATTCTGAACTAACTAAATGACTTAAAGCAGATCTGCTAAGTGAAGAGAACTTTACAGACGTCCACGTGAGATGAAGACACGTGTGAGCATATCCTGCTGTCTGGCACTATAGTTCTCCGCTCCTCACTGGAGCTGCAGTAAGACTCAGTGTCTGCTGAGCCATGTTGAGTCTCTGTGTGGGCTTGTGTGGACCACAGGTGTGCAAGAACCCTGGTGGCACTAAAGCCCTGAAGTTGGGCGACTTTGGCTTGGCTACAGTGGTGGACGGACCTCTCCACACCGTGTGCGGAACCCCCACGTACGTCGCCCCGGAGATCATTGCCGAGCTGGGGTGAGGCTCTCACACCTTCAACAGGGCACCTGCCCTAACCCTAACCCCCCCTAACCCTCTAACCCTAACCCTAACCCTAATGCCTGTCTTCTCACTTCAGAATGTAACAGTTTAAGACTTGATGTACAAATCCTGAGTAGTTTGTGCCCTCTGGTTGCCATAGTTATGGCCTGAAGGTGGATATCTGGGCGGCAGGTGTGATTACCTACATCCTGTTGTGCGGCTTCCCACCTTTCCGCAGGTACTGTCCACACACGCACCTGTGCTGACACACACACCTGGGCTGACACACACACATGCTCTGACACACACACTTGTGCTGACACACACATGCTCTGACACACACATTTGAAAGATAATAGAAATGAAACACTAAAATGAATGCACACAAGAAATGAGACTGTGTGTGTGTTCTTGTCGGCCCAGTTCTGTCTGTCTCTCTCACTGCTGCTGTGGGGAGGTTCTCCAGTGTGAGAAAGACCTGCTCATTCATCTGTGCTGCTGTTGTGTACAGTGAAAGAAATGTCCAGGAGGACCTGTTTGACCAGATCCTGCAGGGTAATCTGGACTTCCCGTCTCCATACTGGGACAACATCACAGACGCCGCTAAAGTGTGTACCTTCTGTGTCTCACACGCACACACACTTACACGCTCTTCCATCTCTCTGTCACACACACTCCCTCATTCTTTTTCTCTTTCCACACTACGTTGTCTTTCCTGTGCTGTTTAAATCAACCCACCCCCACAACAACACTCCCCCAACCCTCAGTGTGAGTCTGTGATGAAACGTTCCAGCCGCCCTGCTGGAACATTCGATCCTCTTCTGCACAGACAAGTGGATGATATTAGAATAGGAGGACAAAGTGTGTGTGCGTGTGTGTGCGTGTGTGTGTGTGTGTGTGTGTGTGTGTGTGTGTGTGTGTGTGTGTGTGTGTGTGTGTGTGTGTGTGTGTGTGTGTGTGTGTGTGTGTGTGTGTGTGTGTGTGTGTGTGTGTGTGTGTGTGTGTGTGTGTGTGTGTGTGTGTGTGTGTGTGTGTGTGTGTGTGTGTGTGTGTGTGTGTGTGTATGTGTGTGTGTATGTGTGTGTGTATGTGTGTGTGTGTGTGTGTGTGTGTGTGTGTGTGTGTGTGTGTGTGTGTGTGTGTGTGTGTGTGTGTGTGTGTGTGTGTGTGTGTGTGTGTGTGTGTGTGTGTGTGTGTGTGTGTGTGTGTGTGTGTGTGTGTGTGTGTGTGTGTATGTGTGTGAGTGTGTGTGTATGTGTGTGAGTTTGTGTGAGTGTGTGTGTGTGTGTGTGTGTGTGTGATCGCAGACAACAAGGTCATTCAGCTAATTACATCCCTTCCTCACTTGCTACAGCTGGTGTGTGAGCATACCCTAGAATGCTCGCTGTCTGAGTTAACCTGATGAGACCTAATCTGAAATAATCCATCGATTGATTTTAAATGGATTATTTGTGCTGTGTAGCACAATTTCTCCTGTGTAGTTTCATTGATAATTTGGCTTTATTGGATTGATGATGTTTCAGTAGTTAATTTCCTCCATCATTTTAGAGACCAAAGCATACTTTACAAAGCGTACTTTACAAAGCGTACTTTACAAAGCGTACTTTACAAAGCTCACATTTCCCTGCTCTACTCGCTCTTTCTTGGCACCTCTTGCTGTTTTCTGCATATTGAACTCATCCTGTTTTGCAGGAGCTGATTGGCCGAATGCTTCAGGTGAACGTTGAAGCCAGATACACAGCAGAAGCTGTACTGTGTCACCCCTGGGTAACGGTGAGTGAATATATCAGTACATTATATCAGTACATTATATCAGTATATATATATATCAGTACATTATATCAGTACATTATATCAGTACATTATATCAGTATATATATATATCAGTACATTATATCAGTACATTATATCAGTACATTATATCAGTACATTATATCAGTATATATATATCAGTACATTATATCAGTACATTATATCAGTATATATATATATCAGTACATTATATCAGTACATTATATCAGTATATATATATATCAGTACATTATATCAGTACATTATATCAGTACATTATATCAGTATATATATATATCAGTACATTATATCAGTATATATATATATATCAGTACATTATATCAGTACATTATATCAGTACAATATATCAGTATATATATATATATCAGTACATTATATCAGTACATTATATCAGTACATTATATCAGTATATATATATCAGTACATTATATCAGTACATTATATCAGTACATTATATCAGTACATTATATCAGTACATTATATCAGTACATTATATCAGTCATTTATCAGTACATTATATCAGTACATTATATCAGTCATTTATCAGTACATTATATCAGTACATTATATCAGTCGTCTATCAGTACATTATATCAGTACATTATATCAGTCATTTATCAGTACATTATATCAGTCATTTATCAGTACATTATATCAGTCATTTATCAATACATTATATCAGTACATTATATCAGTCATTTATCAGTACATTATATCAGTCATTTATCAGTACATTATATCAGTACATTATATCAGTCATTTATCAGTACATTATATCAGTACATTATATCAGTCATTTATCAGTACATTATATCAGTCATTTATCAATACATTATATCAGTACATTATATCAGTCATTTATCAGTACATTATATCAGTACTTTATATCAGTCATTATATCAGTACATTATATCAGTCATTTATCAGTACATTATATCAGTACATTATATCAGTACATTATATCAGTACATTATATCAGTCGTCTATCAGTACATTATATCAGTACATTATATCAGTCATTTATCAGTACATTATATCAGTCATTTATCAATACATTATATCAGTACATTATATCAGTCATTTATCAGTACATTATATCAGTCATTATATCAGTACATTATATCAGTCATTTATCAGTACATTATATCAGTCATTTATCAGTACATTATATCAGTACATTATATCAGTACATTATATCAGTCATTTATCAGTACATTATATCAGTACATTATATCAGTCATTTATCAGTACATTATATCAGTACATTATATCAGTACATTATATCAGTCATTTATCAGTACATTATATCAGTACATTATATCAGTCATTTATCAATACATTATATCAGTACATTATATCAGTCATCTATCAGTACATTATATCAGTCATTTATCAGTACATTATATCAGTACATTATATCAGTAATTTATCAGTACATTATATCAGTAATTTATCAGTACATTATATCAGTACATTATATCAGTCATTTATCAATACATTATATCAGTACATTATATCAGTCATCTGCCAGTACATTATATCAGTCATCTGTCTACATTATATCAGTCATTTCTCTGTACATTATATCAGTCATTTTACTATTTTCAGTTTGAAATATGTACATGATTTATTCACTGTATTATAATCTGAAAGAATCTTCTATAACCTTCAATTCATGTTTGTTCCTCCTGTACCAGGGAACAGGTTATGTGAGGTGTTTTGTTTGCATTTAAACTGGTAACACTGGTGTGTAACAGTGTGTTACGTGTGTAACAGTGTGTTACGTGTGTTACGTGTGTAACAGTGTGTTATGTGTGTAACAGTGTGTTATGTGTGTTACGTGTGTAACAGTGTTACGTGTGTAACAGTGTTATGTGTGTAACAGTGTGTTACGTGTGTAACAGTGTGTTACATGTGTTGTGTGTAACAGTGTGTTACATGTGTAACAGTGTGTAACAGTGTTACGTGTGTAACAGTGTTTTACGTGTGTAACAGTGTGTAACAGTGTGTTACGTGTGTAACGGTGTGTAACAGTGTGTTACGTGTGTAACAGTGTGTTACGTGTGTAACAGTGTGTAACAGTGTGTAACAGTGTGTAACGTGTGTAACAGTGTGTAACAGTGTGTTACGTGTGTAACAGTGTGTAACAGTGTGTTACGTGTGTAACAGTGTGTTACGTGTGTAACAGTGTTTTACGTGTGTAACAGTGTGTAACAGTGTGTTACAGTGTGTAACAGTGTGTTACGTGTGTAACAGTGTGTAACAGTGTGTTACGTGTGTAACAGTGTGTAACAGTGTGTTACATGTGTAACAGTGTGTTACGTGTGTAACAGTGTTTTACGTGTGTAACAGTGTGTAACAGTGTTTTACGTGTGTAACAGTGTGTAACAGTGTGTAACAGTGTGTAACAGTGTGTTACATGTGTAACAGTGTGTAACAGTGTGTAACAGTGTGTTACAGTGTGTTACAGTGTGTTACGTGTGTTACAGTGTGTAACAGTGTGTTCCGTGTGCCAGGAGGATGCGGCTTTAGAAAACAACATGAAAATGGATGTGACCGGGAAACTGAAGAAGCACTTTATCTCTGCACAGAAGCAGGACAGCATCAGTCCTGGTGTGTCAGTTATTATGGTAAGAATAATGTCTCTCTCCTTCTCACACACACACATGCACACACACACAAACATGCACACGCGTACACAGACGCACACAGACACACACACACCCACACGCACCCACACAAACACACCGACACATGTACTTACATACACGCATTCATAGTGGTGTTGGTACTGGTCTGGGTAACATCGATATGTGTAACTTCACCATCAGAATAAATCACAGAGTTTGTTCCGTTCTCATCTTACCCTGAATAGGACTGATGCATTATTTTTATCTACAAAAGGAATCAGTGGCTGTGAGTCAGACCACAGGTCTCAGATAACACAAACACTCAAACAGCTCCACCTCCATGACCCTGAAGCTATGAAGACGTCCTGTATTATGAGGCTGCATTTAACAGCTTCTTGTTGTATTATGTGGCTTTTTGACTGCCTGGTGGTCCTTCCGCCTTGCTTGATGTCTCTGTAGAGACTGTGGATGAAACATTTCAGTTATTTCCTCTTATTTGTCTTGATAAATTTTCATGACCTCTCTTCCTGTTCCTGTATTACTGTAGAGGATGTTTCCATGGTTTCTTCCTGTGGTCCAGATGTGCTCACTGCATGCTCATTCATGCGCCACATTCACAGCGTCCTGGCAATGCTGACACCCTCATCCTCACCACCCTCATCCTCACCATCCTCATCCTCACTGCAATGCCCTGCAGCCTCTTTCCCAAACTGCCTCTCCGCAGGAAGCTGAACGCAGTGACAGGATATGCGTTTCTCTGCTCCTCACATCAGAGACATAACGCTGCTGATTCATCAGGATCTGTAGCTACAGTACCGACTGGCCACACGCAACAGTCTTTATCCTGCAGTGGATGTAGTTTAGACCCATCCTCACTCAAAGGCGCCATTTCTGAGCTGAGCTCTGGCAGTAAGAGGGATGTGGTGAGGCCAGAGAAAGACACTGGGGCCACTGCATGTTTGTACTGATGTGCATCTCCTTCGACAGTTTGAGCTCTAAGGCCTGAGCAGCCTCTTTCTGGGGCCACGCCCCTCTCCCCTCCCCCCTCTCCCGGGACATGGACGAGCAGCTGGATTATGGGTATTTGACTCCAACTCTACACCTCTGTATTAAAAGCTCTAACCTGTATTTAAAGCTTGCGTGGTCTGACAGTGATTCTGCCTCCTGGCGTCACTGTTTGCACCAGCAGAGATTGTGTGCAGAACACAGATAACCAGATCCAGTCCTGGAGGATCACAGGTCACAACACACAGGTCTCTTCAGTACCTTCCCTGCCTTAACAGCGACTACCTGATGAGGTAGTGAGTTACGTCAGACATTAGAGCAGGGAGCACACTGCACGGGGAACACATTGTACAGGGAACACATTGTACAGAGAACACACTGCACGGGGAACACACTGCACGGGGAACACACTGTACAGGGAGCACACTGCACAGAGAACACATTGTACAGGGAGCACACTGCACAGGGAACACACTGCACAGGGAACACACTGCACAGGGAGCACACTGCACAGGGAGCACACTGCACAGGGAACACACTGCACGGGGAGCACACTGCACGGGGAACACACTGCACAGAGAACACACTGCACAGAGAACACACTGCACAGGGAACACACTGCACAGGGAACACACTGCACAGGGAGCACACTGCACAGGGAGCACACTGCACGGGGAACACACTGCACAGGGAACACACTGCACAGGGAGCACACTGCACAGGGAACACATTGTACAGGGAACACACTGCACAGGGAGCACACTGCACAGGGAGCACACTGCACAGGGAACACATTGTACAGGGAACACACTGCACAGAGAACACACTGCACAGAGAACACACTGCACAGGGAGCACACTGCACAGGGAACACACTGCACAGGGAACACACTGCACAGGGAACACACTGCACGGGGAGCACACTGCACGGGGAACACACTGCACAGAGAACACACTGCACAGAGAACACACTGCACAGGGAGCACACTGCACAGGGAGCACACTGCACAGGGAGCACACTGCACAGGGAACACACTGCACAGGGAACACACTGCACAGAGAACACACTGCACAGAGAACACACTGCACAGGGAGCACACTGCACAGGGAACACACTGCACAGGGAACACACTGCACAGGGAGCACATTGTACAGGGAACACACTGCACAGGGAACACACTGCACAGGGAACACACTGCACAGGGAACACACTGCACAGGGAACACACTGCACGGGGAGCACACTGCACGGGGAACACACTGCACAGAGAACACACTGCACAGAGAACACACTGCACAGGGAGCACACTGCACAGGGAACACACTGCACAGAGAACACACTGCACAGAGAACACACTGCACAGGGAACACACTGCACAGGGAGCACATTGTACAGGGAGCACACTGCACAGGGAACACACTGCACAGGGAGCACACTGCACAGGGAACACACTGCACAGGGAACACACTGCACAGGGAACACACTGCACAGGGAACACACTGCACAGAGAACACACTGCACAGGGAACACACTGCACAGGGAGCACACTGCACAGGGAACACACTGCACAGGGAACACACTGCACAGAGAACACACTGCACAGGGAACACATTGTACAGGGAGCACACTGCACAGAGAACACACTGCACAGGGAACACACTGCACAGAGAACACACTGCACAGGGAACACATTGTACAGGGAGCACACTGCACAGGGAGCACACTGCACAGGGAACACACTGAACTGTGCGCTGGTGTCCACCTCATGGACTGAACCTGGATCTGCTTTGACCCTCAACTGTCTCCTCGTGCCACTCCATCCTCCTGCTGCTGATGCCCCTGACCCGTTGTGTTGCGGTGTTGTGTTTTGTGGGGTGTTGGGCTCTGATGCAGCGCTTCATAATGGCATGCAGGCATCTGGTTGCTTGATGATCCAACCCTTCAGTCTGACCAGGAGTCCTTCACCTCTGAATGTCTCACAGTCTAATGACTGCACAGCAATAGTGACATTTCCCATTTCTCTGGAAGTCTGTACTAACCCAGAAACAGCAGCGGACCAGAGCTTTGCCACATCCTTGTGGTTAAATAGCGCACAGCAGTTTACCTCCTGCCCCAGATCACTGTGTGAGCGATACCAACTAAAGTAGAAAATAAATTGCCTTGGATTCAGTGTTTTCTGTTGACCTAAAGAAAATACAGAAAACATTTGTTTAAAACAGGAGTAGCTCATCGTTCCATCAAGGTGGCAGTTACCGTGGGGAAAGACGGTTGCTAATCACTTGAGCTTTGTTAACAATTATTTATATTTTTACATCTTGAAATGCTCCAGAATGCTTCTAATTTTTTAACATCTTAATGTTTGTAAAGGCCATGAAATCTCACCACAGGTCTGTTTGTAAAGGCCATGAAATCTCACCACAGATCTGTTTGTAAAGGCCATGAAATCTCGCCACAGATCTGTTTGTAAAGGCCATTAACACTTTTGTTGAAGGACTCCAGGTCACAAAGCACTTTAATAGTTTGATGCAGGTCAAAAAATCTGTGTTCGGTGTCCTTCAACTAAAGTGTCATGTGGTAGACAAGCTGTGTGTGTGTTGGCTGTGTTGCCTGTTGTGTGTTCTGTGAGTAAGACTAGTCTTGTCCCTCTGCTTCCTCACACCTCTGCTGCATGGCTGTAACCCACTGTAACGGTACGTACTAACACCGTAGCGCTTCTGCACCTTCAGTCTTCTCCATGTCGGACACTTTCATCCAACCTGCAGGGAAAGTGACCAGGCCACCAATGAATATTCATATAGACCAGACAGTTACCAGCAGACACTTACAAACACTCAACTAATGGCATCAAAGGAATAAAAAAGCCTTTTCAGGTGTCTGTCCGGACTTTTATTGGTGTTTCAGGCATCTGTCAGGACTTTTATTGGTGTTTCAGGCGTCTGTCTGTCAGGACTTTTATTGGTGTTTTTTCACTTTTCCTTACAAAACAATTAACAGTATAAATTGTGTTTATCTTTGTTTTCTATTTATGTTCTAATATATATCCTGGTTATTTGAGATTTTATGTTGTAATATATATCCTAGTTGTCTGAGAGATTTTCCTGTAGTGACTAAGAAATTAGAGTAGAGAGCCCTTCACTCTGTACCACTGCACATCATCACCAGACTCCTGTGTGTGTGTGTGTGTGTGTGTGTGTGTGTGTGTGTGTACACATTCACATGCCACACACAAGTGAACACTGAACTGACCCCTCTGTTTGCCTCGCAGAACACAGCTTTAGATAAGAAAAGGATTCAACTGTCTCGCCGCTGCCACGGGACCCGCTCCGCCCCAACTGCTGAGAGCTCCGCCCCAACTGCTGAGAGCTCCGCCCCAACTGCTGAGAGCTCCGCCCCAAAAGCTGAGAGCTCCGCCCCAGCTACTGAGCACTCTGCCCCAGCTACTGAGAGCTCCGCCCCACCTGCTGAGAGCTCCGCCCCAACTGCTGAGAGCTCCGCCCCAGCTACTGAGAGCTCTGCCACAACTGCTGAGAGCTCCACCCCAGCTACTGAGAGCTCCGCCACAACTGCTGAGAGCTCTGCCCCAGCTACTGAGAGCTCCGCCCCACCTGCTGAGAGCTCCGCCCCAACTGCTGAGAGCTCCACCCCAGCTACTGAGAGCTCCGCCACAACTGCTGAGAGCTCCACCCCAGCTACTGAGAGCTCTGCCCCGCCTGCTGAGAGCTCTGCCCCGCCTGCTGAGAGCTCCACCCCAGCTACTGAGAGCTCCGCCCCACCTGCTGAGAGCTCCGCCCCAGCTACTGAGAGCTCCGCCCCACCTGCTGAGAGCTCCGCCACATCCCAGCCTCAGGAAGAAGAAGGAAGATCACAGAGCTGCCCAGGAAGGAGCGGTGGCTCCACCTTGTCAGAGGACTCCGCAACCCCTAGAGCAACGTTTGCTCCACCCACATTGGCCACGTCCCCCAACCCCTCTGAACCACCTGCCCCACCACCTCTGCCTGACTCCACCCACCCACCCTCACCTCCATCCCCTTCTCCACCGCTCTTACTTTACTGTAGCGACACAGCCAGCAGTGCACCAGGCTTCCAGCGAGAGGAGTAGCTCTGCGCAAACCGAGAGGTTGTATGCCTAACATGTAGTATTGATTTAAATCCACTCTGGTGCGTCCTTCTCTCCAATAACTCTCCTTCCTTAAGGGCTTCAGCTTGAGATGAACTGATGAGTATTAATAAGAAACCACGCACAGTGCTGTGGGTGTCCATGAGCAGGACTGAAGAAGCTGGTTGCAGAGCTCATAACCTCTTTCCCCTTCCTGACGTTCAGAGCCACCATGTTCGGGCTTTCTCTGTGCAACCAGTCTGTAGTGCTGCTTGGGCCCTGCACGTCCACTGGCTACACGCACGCACGCATGTGAGGAGGATTTGTATGTTTAATCAGTTGTAAATATGTGCATTTGTATATGTGTCAACCCCATTGAAGGTCAGTCCAATTCCATCTTACCAGGCCCTGTTGTGTATTTGTGTTATTTATTGGGGCTTGAATGGCACAAGAGTGTCTGTATTAATTGTAGTTTTGAGCAGACAGTGTGCGTGTTTGTACAGAGCTGCTGCTGTATTTCAGATGGAGAAACATGCTTTTTATAAATGAACAGCAAACTTGTCCTGTTGAAACTTGAACACGAGGTTTTTTGTGTACTCTCAATGACACTCTGGACTTACTGACTATACAGATGAGCCGCGCGCTAGAAGACGCTCGTCTTTGAAGGACTGGGGACGATTATTGTGCCTCCCACTACTGGACTGTATTGTCATTTTGCAGTAGATGTGCTGTGTTCATGTGGTCCAGCAGGACAAGGACGTGTGCAGGTTTAGTCCTTGTGTTTGTGGCTACTCACATGCGTAGAAAACAGGTCACGTTATCTGATTAGGTTCATCTGTTTTTTTTGTTGACATCAGATTCTGTTAGTAGGTTCTATAATATATTGCTTTTCTGGATAATCAAACACTGGTGCATGATGTATTCCCGTATCTGTCCACAATGACACCCAACACACACACACACACACACACACACGATAAGTCTGTATTAGGGTAAACATTCTTACATTTAATAGTATTCTGCTGTTGTTAAAATATTTACACAGTGCATTTCAAATCATTAAACATTTTAATCTATTGATAATTTTAGCATGTTCTCATAGAATTCAGTATCTCTGCAAAGCTAGATGTATTGTGTTTTCATTTCGCATAATTTTACATTAGGGAGTCATCAAGGAAAAACACAATAAAGATCTTATTGTAGTTGTGTGCTGTAATTCTTCTGTTGCTATTTCATTGAGTTTAAATGTACTCAGACGTCCTCAGACGTGAACTGAGTTACTGGATATAGATTTGACATTTACACATGATTTTTAAGCAGTGCATTCCCTTTAATATGACAGTTGATTGGCCAATTTGTTCCTGGGTAATGCAGTACAGAGGATGTAACACACTTTTAACACTTCAGTTTACACTCTTTTACTAGCTTATTAGTACATTTATAACTACGCTTTCTTTAAAAAGTGTGTGTGTCTGTGTGTGTGTGCGCGCGTCGGTGTGTGGGTGTGTTATGTTTTAAAGAGACGCCACAATGCCCCCGTCTGGACAGATAAGACAGAATTCAGAACTCTGTCACTCCAGTTCAGTTTTACAAGTTATTTTCTCGCGGGCCAATATAATGGGTCTGACACTACCTTGTCGTATTTTTTAACCTTTAGAAATGGAAGAAAAAAGCAAAAATCGTAAAACTAGACCTGACGAACAAGTACAAGTATATATGTGAGTCGATAGATCCTACAGCCTTGATCATTCAATGTTATTTGTTCATTATGTTACCTGAGCAAAACCAACCAGGATGATAGTGAGTCCACTTAGAAAAATGCCAGTACAAAGAATAGCTAAATAGTTTTTGAAACACGTCTTTGACAACGATTCTGAAACCAAGATGAAAAACTCAACTACCCATAATTCCGCGCTAACCCTACGCCAGTGCGTAAGGGCGTGAACCCCATTGGCCAATTCCTGTTGAGTCGGCCATATTGGAGTTTGAAGTCTGTGGCTCTCTGGCCGTATCGGTCGGCTCTCGTATTCTGTTAGAAAATATACACAGATCTTGGTTGTATCATAACAGTAAAAGCTTGACATTCCACGCGAGACCCCGCCTTTTCTGGACGGAAAGCTGTCTCTGTGATTTGTGAGGAAAAAATGAGTCCTACCGACGCAAAACGAGGAGCCAAGCGCAGGAAGAACAAACGGGGCGGTGGCGGCAGCGGCTGCAGCAGCGCGAGCTGCAGCGCTGGCGGGAAGGCCGGGGCGCACGCGACGGCGCGGGCTGATCAAGCGGCGGCGACTCCCGCCTCCGCCGTGAGCTTCCTGACAACCGGCAGCCCCGGGAACGGAGATTCGGGAGGGCTCACGAGCCCGAACGGAGAGGTGAGCACACGGCGTTCACGTTGTGGTCGATCGACAACACAATATTGGCAGAATCGCGAGCGCTTGTGCGCGTGAGGCCTAGCCGAAGGGCTGTGGTTAGCTGGTTAGCTAGCGTGCTAACAGTGGTTATGGCTCGAGGCTGATATAATAACAACACCAAACACCGTAATTACCGAATAACTACGTGCGTTTCCCGACGTGTTGACAACGGGACCGAATGCGCCGGTCCATTAGGAACCGACAGGTGCGTTTTGTTTGCTGTTCTCCATGGTAACTGTAGCTAGAAAGCTGGATAGCAGTAGCTGTTGACACTACAGCTAAGTGGCTAAGTCTGGACTAGCTGACTAACCAGCGTAGATACTTATCCAGACAACTCATATCGTAATGTTGACGTGCACGAGTGAACACCTTTCACTTACTACTGTCATTTATAACCAAGTTCGTCCCTTAGCTTAGACATGCCACACACTGGACGACTGTAAGCTATCAAGCTAATTAGCTATGTACAGCAAATGGGTAAATTCACTGCAGATCTGCGGATCCCACAGAAATGCCCCTCCTCCCGCCTGGGACCGGGACACACCACTGACAGTAGAATGACAGTTAGGTTATGATTGCTTACTGGCACGTTTATGTACTTATTAAAGTGTAGAAATCAAAGGCAACAATAAATGTAATCAGAATAGATGAATGAGAGAAGTTTTTATGTTATACTGTTGGGCCTTTTGGTCCATACTGACAATTTGATTTAGTTATTTGGTTCAATCTTTTTCTTGGCCATTTTCTAAATTGCTAGAAGTGCACTATATGAATATTGACACATACATGTGTGTCCAGGTAATCTCACAGTAATCCACCACATCAGTTGTCCAGGTGCAGGTTCCATGTCTGCCCTGTATCCTTACTAGAAGTCTTCCTCTTCTGTTGCCAAGGAAACATCATCTGTAGCTGAAGAGGTCAATTATGCTACTTAAGGAAAAGGAGGAGCAGAGTTGCCTCAGCTAGTGAACTGTAGCTCAGACTGGTGGTAGCTAGTGAACTGTAGCTCAGACTGGTGTCAGCTAGTGAACTGTAGCCCAGACTGGTGGTAGCTAGTGAACTGTAGCTCAGACTGGTGTCAGCTAGTGAACTGTAGCTCAGACTGGTGGTAGCTAGTGAACTGTAGCTCAGACTGGTGTCAGCTAGTGAACTGTACCTCAGACTGGTGGTAGCTAGTGAACTGTACCTCAGACTGGTGGTAGCTAGTGAACTGTAGCTCAGACTGGTGGTAGCTAGTGAACTGCAGCCCAGACTGGTGGTAGCTAGTGAACTGTAGCTCAGACTGGTGTCAGCTAGTGAACTGTAGCTCAGACTGGTGGTAGCTAGTGAACTGTAGCTCAGACTGGTGTCAGCTAGTGAACTGTAGCTCAGACTGGTGTCAGCTAGTGAACTGTAGCTCAGACTGGTGGTAGCTAGTGAACTGTAGCTCAGACTGGTGTCAGCTAGTGAACTGTAGCTCAGACTGGTGGTAGCTAGTGAACTGTAGCCCAGACTGGTGGTAGCTAGTGAACTGTAGCCCAGACTGGTGGTAGCTAGTGAACTGTAGCTCAGACTGGTGGTAGCTAGTGAACTGTAGCCCAGACTGGTCGTAGCTAGTGAACTGTAGCTCAGACTGGTGGCAGCTAGTGAACTGTAGCTCAGACTGGTGTCAGCTAGTGAACTGTAGCCCAGACTGGTGGTAGCTAGTGAACTGTAGCTCAGACTGGTGGTAGCTAGTGAATTGCAGCCCAGACTGGTGGTAGCTAGTGAACTGTAGCTCAGACTGGTGGTAGCTAGTGAACTGTAGCTCAGACTGGTGGTAGCTAGTGAACTGTAGCTCAGACTGGTGGTAGCTAGTGAACTGTAGCTCAGACTGGTGGTAGCTAGTGAACTGTAGCTCAGACTGGTGGTAGCTAGTGAACTGTAGCTCAGACTGGTGGTAGCTAGTGAACTGTGAAAGGCTAATATTTGAGTAAAAAACATCTTTTTTGCAGATGTACAAAACAAGTGAAACTGTCTACATGAATCTAAACCCACGGACAGTGTGACTGTGCATAGAGTGACCTCTGCTGTGGGGTCATACGTTGTCTAATTCCAGCGTGGTTTACATGTTTTACAGTAACCAGTGAGACCAACTGAACTGATTTGTTTTGTTTAATTATGCCCAGTTCACAGTGTTGTTGGCCAGACTTGGTTGCCGGTGTGTCTGGGACTTAAATTATTAGAAGTGGATGTGGTGTGGTGGAGGAATCGAGCACTGGCTGAGGGCTTAACTGTC
This sequence comes from Brachyhypopomus occidentalis, assembly GCA_020368025.1. Classification (NCBI taxonomy): domain Eukaryota; kingdom Metazoa; phylum Chordata; class Actinopteri; order Gymnotiformes; family Hypopomidae; genus Brachyhypopomus; species Brachyhypopomus occidentalis. The sequence continues at coordinate 782,849 of JAGXOD010001386.1, forward strand.
AGATACCATGGCAATATGGAGGGTGTCAGATTTCACAAAGCAAGAGGGACAGAGAGGTGAGATAGGGTGAGACGGGGAGAGAGAGAGAAGAGCAAACACGTCCTACATCGGTGTAGGCATCTGTGTGAGCTGGCACAGCACACGGGAGCCTATAGTCATCCTAGTTCACCCCAACCCCGTCTCCTCACAGCCTCACCCCGTCTCCTCACAGCCTCACCCCGTCTCCACACAGCCTCACCCCGTCTCCTCACAGCCTCACCCCGTCTCCTCACAGCCTCACCCCGTCTCCACACAGCCTCCCCCGTCTCCACACAGCCTCACCCCGTCTCCTCACAGCCTCACCCCGTCTCCTCACAGCCTCACCCCGTCTCCTCACAGCCTCACCCCGTCTCCTCACAGCCTCACCCCCCCTCCCACAGCCTCACCCCGTCTCCTCACAGCCTCACCCCGTCTCCACACAGCCTCACCCCGTCTCCTCACAGCCTCACCCCGTCTCCACACAGCCTCACCCCGTCTCCACACAGCCTCACCCCGTCTCCACACAGCCTCACCCCGTCTCCTCACAGCCTCACCCCGTCTCCACACAGCCTCACCCCGTCTCCACACAGCCTCACCCCGTCTCCACACAGCCTCACCCCGTCTCCTCACAGCCTCACCCCCTCTCCACACAGCCTCACCCCGTCTCCTCACAGCCTCACCCCGTCTCCTCACAGCCTCACCCCGTCTCCACACAGCCTCACCCCGTCTCCTCACAGCCTCACCCCCTCTCCACACAGCCTCACCCCGTCTCCTCACAGCCTCACCCCCGTCTCCTCACAGCCTCACCCCGTCTCCTCACAGCCTCACCCCGTCTCCACACAGCCTCACCCCGTCTCCTCACAGCCTCACCCCGTCTCCTCACAGCCTCACCCCGTCTCCTCACAGCCTCACCCCGTCTCCTCACAGCCTCACCCCGTCTCCACACAGCCTCACCCCGTCTCCACACAGCCTCACCCCGTCTCCTCACAGCCTCACCCCGTCTCCACACAGCCTCACCCCGTCCCCTCACAGCCTCACCCCGTCCCCTCACAGCCTCACCCCGTCCCCTCACAGCCTCACCCCGTCCCCTCACAGCCTCACCCCGTCTCCTCACAGCCTCACCCCGTCTCCACACAGCCTCACCCCCCTCTCCACACAGCCTCACCCCGTCTCCTCACAGCCTCACCCCGTCTCCTCACAGCCTCACCCCGTCTCCACACAGCCTCACCCCGTCTCCACACAGCCTCACCCCGTCTCCTCAGCCCAGGGAGACCTCAGCACCCGCCCTCCGCCCCTTGGCTCCTCCCACTATGGATCAGTGCTTAACACTGTGAGTATTTCCAGGCCAGGGAGGAAGTCTGAGCAGGACACTGGGGGTGTTTCCCTCCTCGATCATTTGTAAAGCAGAACAGAACTGTTCAGGTGGCTCTCCACACACAGCTGTGTCCACCCGCCATACTCGGCAGCACTGTTAGAAGGCTGCAGTGTAATCCCAGTGGGTTCTGAAGCGCACTGGTTCTGGTTCTGATTGGAACTGCAGTAAGGCTTATCAATCCCAGTGTGACCTGTCCTGTAGTTCAGTACAGCAGCGACCCAGCAGGTATGTGCCTGCGGCTGACTGGTATCACTAAGAGGGTTAGAAGAGCGTTGGGAGGAGCAGCCTGGACGTCTGATGTGTGCTCCTTCAACTCTACACATATTTCCGTATGTACGCTTGTGCTATATTGATTGTTGTTGCTATAGCAACATAAATGAATCCCATGATAGCATATTACAAGTGTAGGCAACAGTGTGGAATATGGGCAAAGACGAATCTCCGTGGAGCCGGTGACCGACGGGTTTGTACTCTGTGTTTACTGGTGGACGATGTCCCCCCCCCAGGTCCCCATGAATGGTGCACCCCAGTTTACCGAAGGGCCAGTGAATGCTGACTTCTCCGGAGTCCTCCAGGTAATACGCACACCCCTCTTTGCCTTCACAAGGGCCCCATGCACCTTTACCTGTCTGTATGTCCCCCACATAGTGGTGTGGCTCCGCCCCCTGTAAGGGGTGTGGTCTGCCGGTCCCACTGGGCTGCAGTTATACAGCGGTCACCTCTCATGCCTATTGGATTTATGTACACAACAAAGCAAAGAGCTTCTCCCTTACACCTCTGTGTGCCTCTCTGTCTCCAAACCCCCCCCCTCTCTCTGTCAGACCCCTTTCACCTTCGGGCTGAACCAAAGGGCCCCCTACACCACAGGTGATCGCTGTCTGCTGTGTCGTGGGGAACGTAAGGACAGTGCCCTGCAGGAATCACCCTCAAATGGTACAGACCAGTCGCCCAAGGCCCCCAGCGCGCTCCAGTTGCCCCTCTACGTCTGCCCCGACTGCAAGCACACCGTGGAGAAGGACAGTCGGCAGCCCCCCCCAGACCCGTCTCCGTTGGTACGTCCCAGTGCCCTCCTTGGTTACGCAGCTTCCCCTAGTTTCCCTTAGTTGGATGGAGGTCTTTTAGTGAACTCTTTATTTGTACAGCCTCCTGATAATGAAGTGTGTGTGCTTATGTTATTCATGTTCCAGTGTGTGTGCTAGCTGGTTAGTCTATGAAGCCTAGATAAGCAGTAATAAAGTACCCCAAACATCGTCTCTCTTTCCACTGACATCCATAGTGAGTGTAAGGTGCAGTGTGAGGGACACACAGCTCAGTGCTGGACAGAAGCGCTTTGGCTATTCCAACACTCAGGTTCTTTTGCAGCTGATGGTATCAGATTTAGGGTGGGTAGGTTTACAGTAAGTGTGTCTGTCTGTGTGTCTTTGCGTGTCTGTCTGTCTGTGTCTGTGTTACTGAGATGTGTGTTTACTAGCTGTTAGCTCCTTGCCTCCTGACCCGTCTGCAGATGTCAGTGATACAGCACAGTTTGAATCCCAGTAGTTTTGTCACATGGTGCTTATTCATGTCTTCTGTAATATTGTCTTTAAAGTGAATAATAAGTTTCCCTTTTAAAAGCTCCCAAAGGATACATCTGCAAAAGTGCCTAATTAAGTTATTATTGCTTAATGCGTATTACTCCTATTATTGCCTAATGCGAATTACTATTACTATTATTATTGCCTAATACGTATTACATAACACTGCTTCAGAAGTAAACATATCTGCAGATTTAGATATTAATCAATTAATCAGCCTTCTGTCCCCAGGACTCCCCCTAGAGGCCTTCTGTCCAACAGGACTCCCCCTAGAGGCCTTCTGTCCAACAGGACTCCCCCTAGAAGCCTTCTGTCCAACAGGACTCCCCCTAGAGGCCTTCTGTCCAACAGGACTCCCCCTAGAGGCCTTCTGTCCAACAGGACTCCCCCTAGAGGCCTTCTGTCCAACAGGACTCCCTCTAGACGCCTTCTGTCCAACAGGACTCCCCTAGAGGCCTTCTGTCCAACAGGACTCCCCTAGAGGCCTTCTGTCCAACAGGACTCCCCTAGAGGCCTTCTGTCCAACAGGACTCCCCTAGAGGCCTTCTGTCCAACAGGACTCCCCTAGAGGCCTTCTGTCCAACAGGACTCCCCTAGAGGCCTTCTGTCCCCAGGACTCCCCTAGAGGCCTTCTGTCCAACAGGACTCCCCCTAGAGGCCTTCTGTCCAACAGGACTCCCCCTAGAGGCCTTCTGTCCAACAGGACTCCCCCTAGAGGCCTTCTGTCCAACAGGACTCCCCCTAGAGGCCTTCTGTCCAACAGGACTCCCCCTAGAGGCCTTCTGTCCAACAGGACTCCCCCTAGAGGCCTTCTGTCCAACAGGACTCCCCCTAGAGGCCTTCTGTCCAACAGGACTCCCTTCTGGCAATCTAGTTTTCTAGAATTGCTTGTAAATCTTTCGTTGGGGTTAAAGTGTCCTTTGTCTCTCGATGCAGAGTCAAGACTTTTTGCTGCATATGCCTGTGGGTAATGGTGGGCTGTCTCAGGACGCGGTGGGGACGAGTGGGCGGCTCCTCATGGGGGCTCCGCCCCTACCGGCTCCAGACCTCAGCACACAGCTCGCCACCGACACTGTGTGCAGCTGTGAGGCCTGCAATGAGAGGAGGTGAGGCACCCTAATACACACTCGCCAGTCCCCGCCCATCGCTCACCAGTCCCCGCCCATCAACCGCCAGTCCCCGCCCATTGGCCCTTCCTCACGCCACCCAGTTTTAACATGTAGAATCTCTTGTATGATTTTTTGAGTTTATAGCTGTACAGTTGATGGTATCTGTGGGGATGGCTGTAGTCTTGTCCTGCTTCCCTGCCTCAGGGAGATCACGGCGGAGTCTGAGCGCGAGTCCCAGCAGCTGCAGAGCCACTGGGCGGAGGTGCGCTACCTGGTCCGCTGCATCTACCGCCAGACCGGCACATCGCTGGCGGGGGAGCAGGACCAGCCGCTGGAGCGGGACAGGGACGGGATGAAGGAGCTCGTGGACAGGTGCCTAGTGTTCCCCGGCGCTCCGCCGCATGCTTAGGAACCTGTGGTCCGCGTGGAGCTTCTCCCGCTTGGGTTTAACTTCCCGTCTTTGAGCAGGCTGTGTGAGAAGGACCCGTACCAGCTGTACCAGCGGCTGGAGCAGCAGGCGCGAGAATACATCCTGGAAACCAAGGTGCGGCTGCTGAAGCACCTGTCGTCCGGCGCTGGGAGGCGGTGGGGGCCGTGCAGGGCCCCCCCCAGGCGCAGCGCTTCATCTCCCTGCTGCTGGAGGAGTACAGCGCCCTCTGCCAGGCAGCCAGGACCATCAGCACCTTCCTGCTCACGCTGGTGAGTCCACGTTCGTACCAGGAGCGACTTCTGCAGTGAGCCGCCTGTGCGGTGAGGCGGTGCAGTGAGCCGCCTGTGCGGTGAGCCGCCTGTGCGGTGAGGCAGCCTGTGCGGTGAGGCAGCCTGTGCGGTGAGCCGCCTGTGCGGTGAGGCAGCCTGTGCGGTGAGGCAGCCTGTGCGGTGACCCGCCTGTGCGGTGAGCAGCCTGTGCGGTGAGCCGCCTGTGCGGTGAGGCAGCCTGTGCGGTGAGCCGCCTGTGCGGTGAGCCGCCTGTGCGGTGGGCAGCCTGTGCGGTGGGCAGCCTGTGCGGTGAGCCGCCTGTGCGGTGAGGCAGCCTGTGCAGTGAGCCGCCTGTGCGGTGAGCCGCCTGTGCGGTGAGCCGCCTGTGCAGTGAGGCAGCCTGTGCGGTGAGGCAGCCTGTGCGCGGTGAGGCAGCCTGTGCGGTGAGCAGCCTGTGCGGTGAGGCAGCCTGTGCGGTGAGGCAGCCTGTGCGGTGGGCAGCCTGTGCGGTGAGGCAGCCTGTGCGGTGAGCAGCCTGTGCGGTGAGCAGCCTGTGCGGTGAGCCGCCTGTGCGGTGAGGCAGCCTGTGCGGTGAGCCGCCTGTGCGGTGAGCCGCCTGTGCGGTGAGCCGCCTGTGCAGTGAGCCGCCTCTGCAGATCGTTGGGTTGCTGTGAGCTGCTCTGTCCCGTGTAGCTACCGTCAAGCAGGTGCATTTCACAAAGCGGGATGCTTCCAGTAAGCTGTCTCATGAATATGTTCAGCCAAAAGTGGCACTATGGGACTTCTGTCTTAGATGATCTGGATAAGTAAGACGTCCCACTATGGGAATCAGTAACCTTTTCAGTTATGTGCTTCTGGATTACTGTGAGCTTCTTGAGTACAAAATAATCATTAAGACTTTTGTGATGCTGGACCTGTTTCTAGCCTGTCTGGGGTTTTATTCATTTAAAAATGGTTCGTCTAAGCCGTCCCAGCATTGTATCTGCACTTGCTGATGGCTCCACCGTCACCCGTGGCAGTATTCAGAGAGTGGACAGCGTGTGATCCATACCCTGTTGGTGTCGTTTTCCAGGAGAGCGAGCACCTGAAGAAGTTCCAGGTGACGTGGGAGCTCCATAACAAGCACCTGTTTGAGAGCCTGGTGTTCTCAGAGCCCATCCTGCAGAGCAGCCTGCCGGCTCTGTCTGCCCTGCTCAGGTAAGTCCTGCCCCGGTGCAGCCACGCCCCCGGTGCAGCCACGCCCCCGGTACAGCCACGCCCCTGGTACAGCCACGTGTCTATTTGAACACCACTGTTCAATTTGGTTGCTCAAGATGATGTTTTTAAGATGCAGTTGTGAGCGGTGGTGTGTGTGTTTCAGGCAGGGCACTGTGTCCCACGACGCGTACAGCGAGGACATGTACCGGGCCCTGCTGGACAGACTCCACGGCCTGGAGCAGCAGATGAAGTGTGTGTCTGAGGAGTGGGCGCAGTGTGAGAGGAGGATTGACGACTACGTAGATGAGCAGGTCTCACTAACTGATCCACACACACTACTCACACACTTCTCAATAAACACCCTGTTCATCGCAAATCTTTAGGAGTGAATGTATTTAATGGTAAGGGGAGGAATTCATAAGGACATTATAATTGTTGCAATTGTATGAATATATGACATCTGTCTTAAAACATATGATGTTATGTTGGGAAGACTTGAAGTTATGTTTAGGTACAACATCTAAAGAACAAGCTTCTGGTTTTGGCACTAAAACTTCTGTCCTGACTTCTTGTCGTGGATTCTGTGAGCAAAATATTGTTTAGTTTGAGGAAAAAACTGTCCCGAGTCTTAAAGGTCTTTAATGCTGTTCATTAAAATGGCTTTTCACCTTCACTAGCTGCTTTTCAAGGTGGAAGGACAAAACCTCACAAATCAGAGGACAGAGCCACACAAGTCTCTCATCAGTAAAAACGTACGTTTCCTTGTTTGGTTTTGTAACTTTCCTTTTGTTCGTTCTCTCTTCGTTTCTTTTTTTTATTCTATTTGGTTTCATCTCCTCCATAAAAATCGTTCGCTTTGCTTTTTGTTCATCCAAATGAATTTCCTGCCTCGCAGATGTCTTTAAGAACCAAGCCGCGTATTCTTAAAGACGATGGAGAGATCTTCAAACAGAGGAAGGTCTTTGAGGACCAGGTACGGCGCTCTGATGGCTCCTAACAGCCCGACACCTCAGTAATGACACCTGTGCAGAGGGGCGGTGTTTAGCCTTCACAATGAGAACACTTCCTGTTTTCCAGTTCATGCAGACCAGTCAGAAGCCTCTGGTTGGTGACAGCACCTTTACGGACACCGTCAAGCAGATGCTCTCATCCCGCCTCAATATGCCTGACTGCCCTAACT
>JAGXOD010001386.1:795000-832500 GCA_020368025.1 Brachyhypopomus occidentalis
CTGACGCACTTTTGTGGTCTTGTTGTGTTAGTGAGTCTGGCCCTGCTTGGCAGGAGTCCAGCGTTAGCATTGCTGCTTTCTCTGCTGTGGTATCTGCTAAACGTGAGGCAGTGAACCAGGTGTGTTTCAGCGGGGAAACCTGCTGTCATGGCCTCTGCTCCCCCAGCTGGGGTTTGACAGCTGGGCCATAAATGATCAGGGATGACTAGTAGATTTTAGTTGTCATCACCTCCCCTGGGATTGAACTGTGTGCTTTAATGTCCCGGGTGTCCCGTGTCTAATTCTAGGTGAGGTGTTCCACAACATGGTTCCAGAGGAGCACATGTCGCCCAGCTCCATCGTTCCCAGGACGAGCCCCACAGGGTGCTCCTCTCTGCCCCCGCTGTCCAGCACACACCTGCCCAGCCTGGCCACACAGCCCTACCCTAAGGCTCTTCCCCCAGGCCCTGGGTTCATGGAGGTGCACCAGGGCCTGTGCCTGTCTGCTGACCAACCGCCTCCTGCTGCCGAAGGCCAAGCCAGCGTCCCCAACAGCATCTGCAGGTCAGCGCGCCCAGCGCCTCACGTTTAGCTCACGACGAGCATGAGCAGGATGTCAGACTGGACAGATAAAGTCTTGGTCACCCTCGTTCGTAACAGATCACTTCTTCAGAAATGGTCACTCATTATTCCTAAGACATCACGTACATCATTTATTACTCATTATTTAAAAGATGACTTTGCGTTACCCAGCAGAGAGAGACAGCTGACCCTGATGTAGTCCAGACCATAATATAACTGTAATGTAATATTATATATCCTGTAAATCGTAGAGGGCCAGAGAACAATGAAGTGTGTGTATGAGATATGGAAGCCTCTCTCACCCTGGTGTGTCTGTGTGTGTGTATATGTGTGCGTGTGTGTGGGTGTGGTTATATATTTGTATATATGTGTGTGTGTGTATATGTGTGTGTGTTTGTATATGTGTGTGTGGGTGTATATTTGTGTATATATATATATATATATGTGTGTGTGTGTGCAGTGATCCAGACTGTGAGGGGCACCGCTGTGAGGGCAGTGGTGTGTATGAGCAGCCGTATGAAGGTGAGGAGAGTGCGGATGAGGACAGCTGCTCTGAGCACAGTTCCTCCACCTCCACCTCCACCAATCAGAAGGAGGGCAAATACTGTGACTGCTGCTACTGTGAATTCTTCGGCCACGGAGGGGTGAGGGCAGTACAACACCGTGTGGCCCCTTCTGCCCCCACATGGACACAGATTACACCACACTTACACCTGCATCACACAGACATCAGATTATTATATTAATGACCTAATCCCACTGGTGACCTAATCCCACTGGTGACCTAATCTCCCTAATGCCCCCTGTGCAGCCCCCAGCTGCCCCCACGAGCAGAAACTACGCCGAGATGCGGGAGAAGCTCCGTCTACGTCTCACCAAGCGCAAGGAGGAGCAGCCGAAGAAGGAGGAGCCAGGGGTGGAGCGGGATGGGGTGGAGGACCACCGCAAGGTGGAGGACCTGCTACAGTTCATCAACAGCGCCGACAGCAAGAGAACCAGCAGCAGCAAAGCAGCCAAGCGTGCTCGCCACAAACAGAAGAAGGTGTGTGAGTGTGTGTGAGTGTGAGTGTGTGTGTGTGTATATATATATATATATATACCTGTGTGTGTGTGTGCTCTTTGCAGTTGGAGGAGAAGGCGCGTGTGGAGGCGGTGGCGCGGGAGCAGCTGTTGGAGGTGCAGCGGCGGCAGCGGGAGGAGGAGGAGGAGGAGGAGGAGGAAGAGGAGGCGTCTCTGAAGCAGGAGCTGCTGCGTCTGAAGGAGATGCGGCAGCTCCGCGCGGCCAAGAAGAAGAAGAAGGAGAGCAAGTCCAAAGAGGCGGTGGCCAAGATGGAGAGCTCCGCCCACGGCCCCGCCCACAGCCCCCAGCCACTGCGCCAGACTGCACAGAACGTTCTGGAGAACATGCAGAATGGCAAAACGCAACTGCTGCATAGCCTCATCCAGCTCGGCCCCAAGGAGCCCCGTCTGGAGGTGGGAACCCCGCCCCCGGCTCGGCGGGGCCCCTCCCCTCAGCACAGCCCAAAGAGCATGAAGGAGAAGGTCCCCGAGACCCCCGTGGCCCCTGCTGCCAGCCTGCATCATCAGGAACCCAGCAACGGCAAAGCCAGACCCAGGCTGCCCACCGGCAGAACCAGCGCCGAGGCCGACAGGAGACCGGCCGACGCCCCGCGACCCCCCGAGGCCGCTCCCAAAGCAGCCAGCGCCCCTGTCTGCCACACGGACTCCAGAACCAAGCCCAGCGCCCCTGAGGAGCTGCCTACTGAGCCCAAGATGGAGGAGCGGACTAGCGGGAAGAAGCACCAGAACGGGTCGAAAGAGGAGAGCAGCTCTCCCATGACCGACGCTACCGTCGCTGAGCTGCCCCAGCAGAACGGGAAGGCCACGCCCTCCGACTCTCCCCAGACCAAAGGCAGGGCCAAGAAGAACAAGAAGAAGAAGGCAGACAAGATGAATAACTCCATAGGTGAGCAGCACTCTGGGGTGTCTGTCCCAGAAGCCTTTGCGTGTCCAGGAGCCGGTGGGCCCCAGAGTTACGACAGGTTGGGGGACGAATCCCCGACACAGTAATGGAATGTGACTGAGTTGAAAACCTTGAGGGCATTTCAAAGTTTGAATGCAAGATTTGGAATGACACCATCTTGGATGTAATCAGTCCTGTTATATATATTTAACATATTTAATGTATGTTTTTGAGAAGTAAACCTGTGTTTGCCTTATTAGATGACGTGTTTCTGCCCAAAGACATCGATTTGGACAGTGTTGATATAGACGAGACTGAACGTGAAGTGGAATATTTTAAAAGGTGCAGTTTGAATATTTTGCTTTTATTCAAATATAATGGCTCTGCAACTCCACCCCATCTCCCTCTCTCTCACACACACACACACACCTTTGCTTTCCTGTTGACAACCCTCCTCTCCCTCTTTCCGCCTCCACAGGTTCTGCTTGGACTCTGCACGACAGACCAGACAGAGGTTGTCCATCAACTGGTCCAACTTTAGTCTCAAAAAGGCCACATTTGTCGCGCACTGAGGGCGCGTGTCCTGGAAGACACTGCCAGGAACCAATCAGCAGTCTCGCCCTCCTCCCTCGCTCCACTCTTCCGCCACTCCCTCTCTCCCTCCGGCTCGTTTCCTCTGTTCTTCCAGTCCTCTGTCCCCAGACTGACTGCTGTTCCCAGTGCTGCTGTAGTCCTCTGGCCTACATTACCCAGGCTGCCTTGCCTTGTCCTTGTTGCTGTGTGGTTCCTACAGAGAACCCAAGTTCGGCTTCTGTTCTTGCAGTACTTAAGGAGGAAGGAAACAGAGACAGACAAACACCCCATATGCATCTCTACCCTTTAGTTTTCTTCTCCTTTTTTAAAATCTTGGCTTGTGCTTTTTGTCTTCGAGTTGGGCGTTTCTCCTTGGCCTGTGCCATACTCGACATTCTCTTCTGGCTTAATGTATGTTTGGACGAAGGCCTCGCAACACAGACAAACACGCTGAAGTTGTTCAAAAGTGAAAAAAAAGCCTTTTATTCCCAGTAATTGTGGCTTCAGACACACTCGCTCCTGCCACGGCACCTCCTTACAGTGGGAACGGGAAGAGGACTGGGGCTGGCTGGCCCCTCCCACCTCAGCCTGGCCCTTCCCACCTCAGCCCCGCCCCTCCCAGCCTGGCTGGGCCTCACCAGGACAGCTGACACTTGACCGATTGTTCTTGTTGGGTTTTTCAGTTTCATTTAACAGCTGTTCAGTAGTGTTCATGTTACTGTTTGTTTGTTTGTTTGTTTCCTTTGTTTGTTTCCTTTGTTGTTTTTTTGTTTTGTTTTGTTTTTTCTTTCTTTCTTCCAACTTGTAGCCAGCTTACATCAGAGTACTTTCAGAATCAATGAGAAAAAAACCAACCATACTCCTACTATCAGTCTGTTATAGAGTGTATATTGTATTAACACTGAAGCCTGACTGGCTACTTTTTAACATATTGTTAAGTAATATTAAAATCTTGTCTTTCTTTTTTGAAAGATGGAATACAGCAGAATGACGGGCGTGTGTCCTGAGTCTTTGTTGCCTTTAAATCAGCATGAGGAAGATGTTGGTTTCACTATGGCCCAACACACACACACACACACGTGCCACATGCAAGTTTCTTAGCAAAAGCACATGGGGGAGCTCAAATGTAGAAGTGTGGATGGACGTTGACGAATGAGTCAGCTTTAATGTGGGGTGGAGGCCATTGTACGTTTGTTATTGTGTAACTGTTGGGTGGGTAAGTGTATTCCTCCAGTGGTGGGTGGGTATGCGTATTCCTCCAGTGGTGGGTGGGTATGTGTATTCCTCCAGTGGTGGGTGGGTATGTGTATTCCTCCAGTGGTGGGTGGGTATGTGTATTCCTCCAGTGTTGGGTGAGTATGCGTATTCCTCCAGTGTTGGGTGGGTAAGCGTATTCCTCCAGTGTTGGGTGAGTAAGCGTATTCCTCCAGTGTTGGGTGAGTATGCGTATTCCTCCAGTGTTGGGTGGGTATGCGTATTCCTCCAGTGTTGGGTGGGTATGCGTATTCCTCCAGTGTTGGGTGTATTCCTCCAGTGTTGGGTGGTAAGCGTATTTCCAGTGTTGGGTGGGTATGCGTATTCCTCAGTGTTGGGTGGGTATGCGTATTCCTCCAGTGTTGGGTATGCGTATTCCTCCAGTGTTGGGCGCATTCCTCCAGTGTTGGGTGAGTAAGCGCATTCCTCCAGTGTTGGGTGAGTAAGCGCATTCCTCCAGTGGTGGGTGGGTATGCGTATTCCTCCAGTGGTGGGTGGGTATGCGTATTCCTCCAGTGTTGGGTGGGTATGCGTATTCCTCCAGTGTTGGGTGGGTATGCGTATTCCTCCAGTGTTGGGTGGGTAAGCGTATTCCTCCAGTGTTGGGTGGGTAAGCGTATTCCTCCAGTGTTGGGTGGGTAAGCGTATTCCTCCAGTGTTGGGTGGGTAAGCGTATTCCTCCAGTGTTGGGTGGGTAAGCGTATTCCTCCAGTGTTGGGTGAGTAAGCGCATTCCTCCAGTGTTGGGTGAGTAAGCGCATTCCTCCAGTGTTGGGTGAGTAGCGCATTCCTCCAGCGCATTCCTCCAGTGTTGGGTGAGTGCGTATTCCTCCAGTGTTGGGTGAGTAAGCATTCCTCCAGTGTTGGGTGGGTAAGCGTATTCCTCCAGTGTTGGGTGAGTATGCGTATTCCTCCAGTGTTGGGTGGGTATGCGTATTCCTCCAGTGTTGGGTGGGTATGCGTATTCCTCCAGTGTTGGGTGGGTAAGCGTATTCCTCCAGTGTTGGGTGGGTATGCCTCCAGCGTATTCCTCCAGTGTTGGGTGGGTAAGCGTATTCCTCCAGTGTTGGGTGGGTATGCGGATTCCTCCAGTGTTGGGTGGGGGTCCAGTGTTGGGGCGTATTCCTCCAGTGTTGGGTGGGTAAGCGTATTCCTCCAGTGTTGGGTGGGTATGCGTATTCCTCCAGTGTTGGGTGGGTATGCGTATTCCTCCAGTGTTGGGTGGGTAAGCGTATTCCTCCAGTGTTGGGTGTATGCGTATTCCTCCAGTGTTGGGTGAGTAAGCGTATTCCTCCAGTGTTGGGTGAGTAAGCGCATTCCTCCAGTGTTGGGTGAGTATGCGTATTCCTCCAGTGTTGGGTGGGTATGCGTATTCCTCCAGTGTTGGGTGGGTAAGCGTATTCCTCCAGTGTTGGGTGGGTAAGCGTATTCCTCCAGTGTTGGGTGGGTATGCGTATTCCTCCAGTGTTGGGTGGGTATGCGTATTCCTCCAGTGTTGGGTGGGTATGCGTATTCCTCCAGTGGTGGGTGGGTATGCGTATTCCTCCAGTGTTGGGTGGGTATGCGTATTCCTCCAGTGTTGGGTGAGTATGCGTATTCCTCCAGTGTTGGGTGAGTAAGCGTATTCCTCCAGTGTTGGGTGAGTAAGCGTATTCCTCCAGTGTTGGGTGGGTATGCGTATTCCTCCAGTGTTGGGTGAGTAAGCGCATTCCTCCAGTGTTGGGTGAGTAAGCGCATTCCTCCAGTGTTGGGTGGGTATGCGTATTCCTCCAGTGTTGGGTGAGTATGCGTATTCCTCCAGTGTTGGGTGAGTAAGCGCATTCCTCCAGTGTTGGGTGAGTAAGCGTATTCCTCCAGTGTTGGGTGAGTAAGCGCATTCCTCCAGTGTTGGGTGTGTAAGCGTATTCCTCCAGTGTTGGGCAACACAGAGGGGGGGCGTTCAGTGTCCAGCTGTGTTGTAACTTTAATCCTAGTTCCCTGTAAGCCAGCCTGCAGGGACCCCCGGGGCAGGGACCCCCGGGGCAGGGACCCCCGGGGCAGATCCCATGTGGCTGGCACCATCCTGCCCGTCGCCTACACTGAGGCTGGAAACCTGTTGGAGGGATTCTGGGTAAGAACAAAAGGAGGCGCTTATTTGAGCAAAGGTAGCACAGCTTCGCTGTTTCTAGAACAGGGAAGTAAGAGCTTCCACAAACCCATGTAAGGCGGTATTTCCCACGCCCACTCCACACAGTTCCCAATCTCACCGGAAATGCAACGTTCCATGAATAATTATGCTATATTAATGTGAACAGGGGAGCCATTGCTGAATGTACCATTTGCAGAGTTAAATGGTGCTGATGTATAAACTGAAGATGTGAAAACATCATTTAGGGGTCTGGGTTGTGGGAGTAAGACCAGGGTCTTCATCTGTTGGGATGAGAGGGTTATTTACTGTGTACGACTGTTATGGCCATTTTGAGCATGTGTTGAGAGTTTTTCTTATTGAGAGTATTTTGGTGTGTCTGGCAGGATGGCAAAGCAGAAGTGTTTTCATTAGTGCACTCCTAGCGGTCCTGGGAGGGGAAAGTTCTAGTTCCTGGGGGTGTTGGATCAGGAGTGTTGGGTTATATGGCTGCGTTAAAGCTTTAGGGGTGTTTGGTTATATGGCTGCGTTAAAGCTTTAGGGGTGTTGGGTTATATGGCTGCGTTAAAGCTTTAGGGTGTTGGGTTATATGGCTGCGTTAAAGCTTTAGGGTGTTGGGTTATATGGCTGCGTTAAAGCTTTAGGGTGTTGGGTTATATGGCTGCGTTAAAGCTTTAGGGGTGTTGGGTTATATGGCTGCGTTAAAGCTTTAGGGGTGTTGGGTTATATGGCTGCGTTAAAGCTTTAGGGGTGTTGGGTTATATGGCTGCGTTAAAGCTTTAGGGGTGTTGGGTTATATGGCTGCGTTAAAGCTTTAGGGGTGTTGGGTTATATGGCTGCGTTAAAGCTTTAGGGGTGTTGGGTTATATGGCTGCGTTAAAGCTTTAGGGGTGTTGGGTTATATGGCTGCGTTAAAGCTTTAGGGGTGTTGGGTTATATGGCTGCGTTAAAGCTTTAGGGGTGTTGGGTTATATGGCTGCGTTAAAGCTTTAGGGGTGTTGGGTTATATGGCTGCGTTAAAGCTTTAGGGTGTTGGGTTATATGGCTGTGTTAAAGCTTTAGGGGTGTTGGGTTATATGGCTGCGTTAAAGCTTTAGGGGTGTTGGGTTATATGGCTGCGTTAAAGCTTTAGGGGTTTATATGGCTGCGTTAAAGCGTTATATGGCTTTAGGGGCTTTGGGGTGTTGGGTTATATGGCTGCGTTAAAGCTTTAGGGGTGTTGGGTTATATGGCTGCGTTAAAGCTTTAGGGGTGTTGGGTTATATGGCTGCGTTAAAGCTTTAGGGTGTTGGGTTATATGGCTGCGTTAAAGCTTTAGGGTGTTGGGTTATATGGCTGCGTTAAAGCTTTAGGGTGTTGGGTTATATGGCTGCGTTAAAGCTTTAGGGGTGTTGGGTTATATGGCTGCGTTAAAGCTTTAGGGGTGTTGGGTTATATGGCTGCGTTAAAGCTTTAGGGGTGTTGGGTTATATGGCTGCGTTAAAGCTTTAGGGGTGTTGGGTTATATGGCTGCGTTAAAGCTTTAGGGTGTTGGGTTATATGGCTGCGTTAAAGCTTTAGGGTGTTGGGTTATATGGCTGCGTTAAAGCTTTAGGGTGTTGGGTTATATGGCTGCGTTAAAGCGTTAAAGCTTTAGGGTGTTGGGTTATATGGCTGCGTTAAAGCTTTAGGGGTGTTGGGTTATATGGCTGCGTTAAAGCTTTAGGGTGTTGGGTTATATGGCTGCGTTAAAGCTTTAGGGGTGTTGGGTTATATGGCTGCGTTAAAGCTTTAGGGGTGTTGGGTTATATGGCTGCGTTAAAGCTTTAGGGGTGTTGGGTTATATGGCTGCGTTAAAGCTTTAGGGTGTTGGGTTATATGGCTGCGTTAAAGCTTTAGGGTGTTAGGTTATATGGCTGCGTTAAAGCTTTAGGGGTGTTGGGTTATATGGCTGCGTTAAAGCTTTAGGGGTGTTGGGTTATATGGCTGCGTTAAAGCTTTAGGGGTGTTGGGTTATATGGCTGCGTTAAAGCTTTAGGGGTGTTGGGTTATATGGCTGCGTTAAAGCTTTAGGGTGTTGGGTTATATGGCTGCGTTAAAGCTTTAGGGTTAAAGCTTTAGGGTTGTTGGGTTATATGGCTGCGTTAAAGCTTTAGGGGTGTTGGGTTATATGGCTGCGTTAAAGCTTTAGGGGTGTTGGGTTATATGGCTGCGTTAAAGCTTTAGGGGTGTTGGGTTATATGGCTGCGTTAAAGCTTTAGGGGTGTTGGGTTATATGGCTGCGTTAAAGCTTTAGGGGTGTTGGGTTATATGGCTGCGTTAAAGCTTTAGGGCTTTAGCTTAAGGACTGCAGACAAACCAAAGTAGGTGTAAAAATTAGATCCCTGGATTATAGAAGAAGAATCAGTAACTTCGTGGTGAGCAAGAAACCTTAAGGTAGATTTATTGTTTTATTCTGCTTTTTTATAGAATATTTGACAGCAGATATGTAGAAAGTTGAGCATTCAAATGAT
Organism: Brachyhypopomus occidentalis; assembly: GCA_020368025.1. Taxonomy (NCBI): domain Eukaryota; kingdom Metazoa; phylum Chordata; class Actinopteri; order Gymnotiformes; family Hypopomidae; genus Brachyhypopomus; species Brachyhypopomus occidentalis. Next base: position 803,968 of record JAGXOD010001386.1, read on the forward strand.
ACTGAATTATGATACTGAGTTATTGCACAGTTTGTTTTTCAGTGGAATCCTGATGTTCCGGAAGGATCGTTTGGCCACTGAGATCAACGTGCTGGTATTGAATGTTTCTTTTTTGGCTGCTGATAGCGCATCGTTCCTCGTTGTACACGTGTGTCACTGCAAGAAAGACGCCTTGGCGCTCTTGTTCCGTCCCTGCGCGTAGCCGAGACCTTCTCACGCGCGCGTGCACACGCACACGCACACGCACACGCACACGCACACGCACACGCGCACGCACACACACACACACACACACGCGTAACTAGTGTCTCTGAACCAAAGGGAGGAGAAACGCCGCCCCTCCCACCCACAGAGCTTCGCTCCCTTGGGATCACGACCACACATGAATGTTCACCTTTGCTTTTTGGATGATGGTCCAGTCGTCACCTGTTATCAGGAAACGTTAAGAAGGTGGTGTGGCCCGGTGTGACGTAGGCGACCCAGTGTGACGTAGGCCCCACGCATTACGATTTATTTGCCAACTGGTGACGTAAGCGGTTTTTATTTGTAGGTGAGTCATTTAGTTTAAGTGACTTATGAATCCCGCGCCGACACAGAATCGGATATTGGTCATTTTGAAATTTGATTCGCATCACCGGTCTCCTCGGCTGTTTCTCGGACACCCGAATGAATCGGGTGGTATTTTAGTTTTCCTACGACCTTCAGAGTCCACAACACTTGATTTGATTCAGTAGGCTAATCAACGAGAAATGAACATGCTTCGGTAGTCTTACGTTCTCAGGTTACTGTCATATTATCGGAAAAGAGCAAAACTACAGACCACACAGACCTTGCTGTGAAATCGATATTAAAACTGTTTAGACCAAATACCAGGTTTTCGAGTAGGACAATGAAAAAAAAATGTGTTAACCCCAAACTGAGGTATTTTGCCACCCTGACTGGTGATTATTGATGGTGTTTAAACCTTGCCAGGTTTGTATTTTTTTCTATCTTACTTTTTCTTACAACACCTACAGCAGCAACCTTTGAAGCCATCATCGGCAGTCTCTGGGCTTCCCCCCCCCACTTCACTTCCTGCCCAAAAGCGCTTTCGCTTTGTGGTGGAATGACATCCTCCGTAACGGTCACGGTAGACGGATGAACCCAGAAGACAGTAGCGCACTTTCCTTTTGTCTTATGACACGAGGGGTTGTTTCCTCCGCGCTCGAGACAGGCGACCACGTTGCTCTTTAATGTGCGAGACCTTTCCGCAGCTAGGACTGGTGCTGAATTCAGTTCGCACTAAAGCGTGGATGGTGAGCGCGCCTCCTTCCGGCACTTTGTCATCTTTCTGCGAAGCTGACGGTGTGACCTGCATTTGCAAATGTTGGCCAGAGCATTTACAGTCGAAAAGGAAGCAGACGTCAACGTTGACACCGTAATAATAACAATACCGTAATAACAATTCTTATTACGTTGTTTTTACAGAATTAACATGGCGCCTGCTTCCTCCCCTCAGAGCACGTTAATTGTTCAGTTTTACATCACAATCTGCTTTTACAATTACCAATTTTAAAAACATAACTTTTAAAAACATTTTAATTTGGGGCAATGAGGTCACATCATCCTGACCTTACTCATGGTCCTGTCCTTACTCATGGTCCTGACCTCTGACCTTACTCATGGTCCTGACCTTACTCATGGTCCTGACCTCTGACCTTACTCATGGTCCTGACCTCTGACCTTACTCATGGTCCTGTCCTTACTCATAGTCCTGACCTCTGACCTTACTCATGGTCCTGACCTTACTCATGGTCCTGACCTCTGACCTTACTCATGGTCCTGACCTCTGACCTTACTCATGGTCCTGTCCTTACTCATGGTCCTGACCTCTGACCTTACTCATGGTCCTGACCTCTGACCTTACTCATGGTCCTGACCTCTGACCTTACTCATGGTCCTGACTTTACTCTCTCACCTGAACCTTTCACATATTTGAAAGGAAAAAAAATGTAATATCCGTAGCTGCCGTACTGGATCCAGTGCAGCATGTGATTCTCTCGGTGCTCCTTCATGGAGAGCAGGGTGGGTGTAGGAGAGACAGATCTGACCATGTTGTCCTCTTATCAGAGACAAACGTCCTTTAACAACTTTTTACTCTTATTTTTTGGGGTGCTGGGACACTATTGCTGTGGGCCTGACAGACCTATGATACACGCCTGTGAGTGTCTGGACCGTTCTTGCATTCAAGAGTTCAGTCATGTGGTGCCTTCAAGTCTTGGTTCATATGTAGTCAGCCATGGTCAGAGAAGGGATCAGAGAGAGAGACGGACGTGTTTGACGAAACCCGAAGACTGGAAATGAGTCTCAGTAGCTTGTAATCACTGAAGGGGATCTTTTCATTGAGGATGTCCTGAAGCTACGGAGAGACGTCCCGAGAGCTCAAGGAAAGCCCTGCTTCTCCTTATTCTCAGTTACACAGGAGAGTCTTGTCTAAGCTGATGTGTCCTGAAGTGTCCTGGGCTCTTATCGAAAAACCCAACACCACCAGCGGCGCTAAATCTACCTCAGCAGCGATGGCTGTACAAGCACCGTGAGCTCTTCTTTCTAGCGTGTGATATATTCCGCGAGCACTTTGGGAATTCCCTGTGTTATGGGAAATTCCCATTATTTTCGGATACACGTACAATTAAAGGCTGTATGTGTCTGTTCTGTATATGTCTGGGTTGATGTCGAGAGCTGAGTTATTTATTGTTATTTTGGGGGGATTGCATGGGAGGGTTGTGTTTGTTGTTGGTAGTAACAACTTACCCTTCCTAAGGAGTTTAGTGAAACGAGGGATTTTCCCATCTGCCCACAGTGACTCTGATCGCTCAGTCAATGTTTGTGGCCTTTGCCATTTCAAAGTGGCGCCCAATTTTAAAGCTAAAAATATTTGCATGTTGGACATTTTCACTTAAAGGTCTTTCAGTAAGAATCATGTGACACTTCCTGACCTAAATCTTTCCACTGGTGGAGGGTGTGTTGTGCTTCTCTGCTACAGAGGCCTCGCTCCACGTGATCCAGCCGTAGGAGTGTGTGGTGATCGTTTAAGGAGGAGGGGATTCCCTCCTCTCCCACCCTTTCACATGAACACCTATTCTAAGATGACAATGCTACTGCCATGTGCTCTTCAACAAAGCTGATTTTGACTTTGTAGTTACCATTCTTGTAGAATCACACCACAATGTCGTCACTTCATAGAGGTGTATGAACACACACAGACACACACACACACACACACACACACAGAGACTGAACTGGATTAGTGAGAACCAGACATGGGTACAGTTGACTTCCAAAGTAAGTGAACACTTTGATGACCTCATTTCGAGAGCGTGACCTGACCGTAGTGTGTGAAACCTAAGCTGGAGATTTCCCTCGTTGCCTGAAGACGTGGAGGTGAGACGCCCCCGAGGTGAGACGCCCAGCCCACCCTCAGGACCCTTCAGCATCTCCCCTTAAGACTCCCAGATCATCTCTGAGTTCATTTGTCTTGTCGGAAACCTAAAAGCCTTTTGATGGAAAGTTGCAAGAGGCCGTCTGGGGCTTCAAATAGACAAAATTACCCCCCCGTCACTCGGGACGACTGCTGTTGATGATTTATGGTACACACTTAGCTGTCTTCCCAGAAGGCAACCTGCTTGAGAGATGAGGTGATTCTCATTTCTTGACGGCAGTTTCTGTCAGAAGTGGAACTTCCATGAGTCTGTCAAACCTGGCTGGTCTCAGCACTGTAACGCCACACACATTAGCGCAGCACTCTAAGCTCGCAGTGATTGTGCTCAGCTCTGATACATTACAGGTCATCAGTTTGGCAAGTCATTTCTGTCAAATATAACTTTTAATAACACATGCTGGTTGTCATGCCCACGTGCTTATGGGATGCCCAGTTTAAACGGCTGTCTCCAGTTCCCTGCACTCTCCCGTCTCCCAGTAGAGCCACTACTGTATGCGGCCAGCATAGTGGACGGTGGAGAACCTACAGCAGCTCCAGGTTGGGTCCTCAGGAGCTTCAGAAAGGGCGTTTCCACGTACGCACACCGTGACATGCGGTCACACACTCTTCAGTCCCATGGGACAGGAGCACAAAGGCAGTATCCATGACGACACACTTGTGCGTTGTCACATGATTCGGTCATTAAGGTAATCATCACGGCATGTATTTCAGTGGTTTTCCAAAGACTGAACTCTGGCCGTATGTGCACACACACACACACACACTCGCACACACACACACACACACACACACACACACACACACACACTCGCACACACACACACTCGCACACATTGTTGCCATAAACAGTGTTACAACAGTAACACACCAATGTACTCATGAGATTTTGCATTTTTAATACAATTTCTTAGAATGCATATTTGATTACAAAAATAAAATTATATTTCCACTATGTATTTTAAATAATCTTCCTGATTCCTGGCAGTTGATATTCTAGGTTTAAACGTAGGTGATTTTGAGACGTGACTCTTTCCTGTCTGGTCTTACTAGCATGTAGGGAACTTCCTTTCTTACTTAAATCTAGAATGTTTGCTAGCGTGGAGAGATCAAAGGTCAAACACTCCAGGGTTAGAGCCTAACTGCAATTAGCACAACTGCTCAGTTAGATGGCCAGTGTCTTATTTGAGGTAAGACAGAAGTTGGGCATCTATGTCAGATTCTATGAAGTGATGAATGATACTGTAAGACATGTGCAGTAAAATCATGTCTGCTGATTATCTAAATCCTGGTTTATGTGTAAGCTCCTGCCAAAGATATCAGACACGACTACAATTTCTATACAAAAAAATATTAAAAATAGCACCTTGACGATGAATATGAATATCTTACACTTTATAAAAGCTTATATATAATATTTAAAATACATGCTTTTATTATGCATTGTGACATAATAAAAATATTAAAATAAGAGGAAAGTGCTATACGTTCTCAAGTTTATAAACAAAAGACATTTCTGGAGGTATATAAGGTGACTGAAATGTGAGTGTCAGCATTCTACAAAGACCTGTCGGGTCTCAAGCACGTCATGGCACAATTCTCAATCTCCCATTATGATTTCAGTTTGAAGGCTTTTCTCACCAGTCTGGTGGAACAGCATTAAATATAGATTGTCTGACTATGGCTTACGACAAGGCAATATCTTAAATATATAGTTCATATATTCTAAAATCATCATTGATTATATTTCATTACATGTTCAGTAGACTATATTTTCGTATTATATACATTATACCTTTCTGTTTTTTAATCCCCAGAAATGTCCTGTGTGACAGTTTGGTCTGGTGATGGCTGACATTGTCCCTCTTGGAACTTGAAAACCATTTGAACCAGCTGCGTGTGTTGACCTGGAGACCAGTTTTTGAAACAAAGGCTGAAGGTCTAGAGTCTCGGAGGAGATCTGAATCCAGGAGGGCACCATCCGCTGGACCACGCATGCTCCACCTTCATCAGTGCCGCCACCGTCGTCTTCCTCAGACACTTCTGTAGTGCGTGTCGTGTGTGTGTGTAGAGGTCCAGAGAGGGCTCAATGTCCAGCACAGGTGTGTGTGTGTGTAGAGGTCCAGAGATGGCTCAACGTCCAGCACAGGTGTGTGTGTGTGTAGATGTCCAGAGAGGGCTCCACGTCCAGCACAGGTGTGTGTGTAGAGGTCCAGAGAGGGCTAAATGTCCAGCACAGGTGTGTGTGTGTAGAGGTCCAGAGAGGGCTCCACGTCCAGCACAGGTGTGTGTGTAGAGGTCCAGAGAGGGCTCCACGTCCAGCACAGGTGTGTGTGTAGAGGTCCAGAGAGGGCTCCACGTCCAGCACAGGTGTGTGTGTAGAGGTCCAGAGAGGGCTCCACGTCCAGCACAGGTGTGTGTGGAGGTCCAGAGAGGGCTCCACGTCCAGCACAGGTGTGTGTGTAGAGGTCCAGAGAGGGCTCCACGTCCAGCACAGGTGTGTGTGTGTAGAGGTCCAGAGAGGGCTCCACGTCCAGCACAGGTGTGTGTGTGTGGAGGTCCAGAGAGGGCTCCACGTCCAGCACAGGTGTGTGTGTAGAGGTCCAGAGAGGGCTCCACGTCCAGCACAGGTGTGTGTGTAGAGGTCCAGAGAGGGCTCCACGTCCAGCACAGGTGTGTGTGTGTAGATGTCCAGAGAGGGCTCCACGTCCAGCACAGGTGTGTGTGTGCCATCGTACTTGGCTAAGGGGGCACAGGAGGTCCAGCGTGTCCAGCATGTCCTGCGTGTCCCACTGTTTGCTAGGCGCTAGAATCCGGGGGACTCCTCCTTAGCAACGGGTCGGCTGAGGCTGCCTGCTTTCGACTTGGTTTCTTCAGGTCGATGCTGAGCCGACGTGTTGAAGGGACGTCTCTGGCATTCTGGGTAATAAAGAGGCATGATGCTAATTAGGAGTGTAATATAGATTTTAGATCACAAAATGCAGGGACATAGTATGAAACATATCCTGTCTTTCTGACTCGGGTCAGACGGTCCTGTCTTTCTGACTCGGGTCAGACGGTCCTGTCTCTCTGACTCGGGTCAGACGGTCCTGTCTCTCTGACTCGGGTCAGACGGTCCTGTCTCTCTGACTTGCCTGCATGTGGATCTGCAACTGAAGCCGCTCCACATTGTCCTGGAGGTCCAGGATCCTGGTCTGCGCACGCTCTCGGTCTGCTCGCTCCGACTTGAAATCTTCCACGTAAGCCAGAACCTTGAGAAGAACAGGGTCAATGACCTACTTCAGAAATCCACTCTCAAACCAACTCTCCCTCTTCACAGTAATGTTGCACCTCACTCATTATGTCTGGAAATTTTGTTCAAGTTAATCACATCTTTGTTTTAATGTGATTGATGATATACCTGACCGTGTGTGTGTGTGTGCCTGTGTGTGTGTGTGTGTGAGAGAGCTCTGTTGTTAAGCACCTGCTGCTCCAGCATCTGTATGCGTTCCTGGTCCCTCCGCGTGCGGTTGTCACACTCTTTGCTTGTTGTCTCCCACTCCTCCATCTTCTCCTCCAGCAGGCCGTTCAGACGGCCGATCTCCTCCTGCAGAGCTCCAGATTCCTTCAGCTTCTGACACAGCCCCTTCACATACAGCTCCCGACTCTGGTCATATCTCTGCCACTTTGAGTTCAAGTTCTTCACCTGCAAGTGAGCGGAAGAAGCAGAGGACCCAGTGTGTGACGCTGCAGAGCAGAGCAACACGCTGTCCAGAGAGCCCCATTCTGCACAGTACACAGGACTAAACGTACGTATGTCTCTTTCTCTTTCAGTTCCTCGTTTTCCTTTTGTAATTTTCTGACGAGGTCATTCAGACGGGCAACTTCTGAGAAAACCGTCATCTGGACAAAGAACAGACATCACTTCAGCATCCTTATCTCAACACATGTGTCTATATAACTGGTGTGTGTGTGTACTCTGTTCATACCTCACTGGTATGTGGTGTGGGTGTGTGTGTGCGCGCATGTGTGTGTGTGTACAGTGTTCATACCTCACTCTTGTGTGTGTGTGTGCTGTGTTCATGCCTCACTGGTGTGTGCGTGTGTGTTCATACCTCACTGGTGTGTGTGTGTGTGTGTGTGCTGTGTTCATACCTCACTGGTGTGTGTGTGTGCTGTGTTCATACCTCACTGGTGTGTGTGTGTGTGTGTTCATACCTCACTGGTGTGTGCTTTGTGCTCTGTACTGGGAGCCCTGCTCTTGTCCAGTCTCCCCAGCAGCTCCTGACACAGTTGTGCAGTCGCTCCCAGCTGCCCTTTGAGCTGCTCCACCTCCTCCACCAGAGAGCTACACAGGATGTCCTTGGTGGCCTGCACACGGTCCCGTTCAGCCAGGGAGGCATGCAGACGCTGGATCTCCTGCTCCTTCTGGTGCTCGGGCCGGTGAATCACACACTCCAGCTCCTGCTCCTTCTCCCTCAGCTCCTGTCGCAGGCCCTCTGTCTCCTAATAGGGGCAGCAGTGGGTAGGCTTGAAACTACATTACCCACACTTCCATGGGCCAACAGCTCAGGTGGCTTTCCTGTCATAACCTCATACACATTTATACTGCCAGTCATTTTAATATGCCTTATTTTTGTTATGAGTGTTTGACGAAAGTCATTACAGTTTAAAGGATAGTGATAAAGGTTTAGAGTACACAAACTTCACGAAGACACGAGATTCTTAAAATGTACAATACACACCACGGTTCTTTTTATATTTTTGGTGTGTGGGCGGCCTGAAACATTCTCATGTAATAAATTAAATGAAGGAATGTTTCGTGAATTTTACTCACTCTTTTGCTGTTCTCCAGTTTTTGGTGTGTGTCCACTTCTGCCTCTTTAAGTTTTTGGTTTAATCTACATATTTCTTTTAACAAGCTATCGACAAGAGATTTCGACGGTCCAAAAGAGAACTGCACCCCTTCCTCGTTGAAACATGTTCTCTCGTGTTTTGCCAGACTAAGCTTCAAATCGGCAATAATTCTATCTTTCGAAATAAGTTCCTTGTCTAAATTAGCGATCTCTTGTTGCAATTCATGATAAAATGTATTCAGTGCAGAGAAACTCCGTAATTTTGAAACTTCGTCATCCTTCCTAATGTTATTCATTGCCATTCTGTCTTTAAAACAAGCCCGGGGTGGTTGGAGGGTCTTGCACCGCGGCGCACTGACTCTGTTCCAGAAGTGGTCTGTCACATTCGAGCGGCGTTAAGACGGTGGCTTGGTGTAGGTATCTGCTGAAGACTGAAGGTCGGTGCTGGGGATTTCCTCTGGGACTTCCCCTCCCCATCGCGCCTGTGTTTTCGTACTTTAATAGAGTGCTGGAGAGGAGCTGGATGACAGCTAGTTTTTGCCTCGTACACATTCATCTGTTCCGTTAAATGTCGAGTCATAGAGTCTTTGGCTTCGCTTTAGGTTTTTGAGTTGTAGTCCCTTCTTTCCTCTTGCCGTCTGATCGGGTTTGAGTTCCCAGATTTGACTGCGGTCGGCGCACTTCCTGTAAAAGACGCGCGAGTCTTTGTAAGATCACGTGAGAGGAATAAGTGAGGTAACAGGACTTGTCAATGAACTAAGCCAATGTATATTGTTTTGAATTAATTGCTATACATGTGATAATCTGCTACCCGTCCTCTGCAAGTACTCGTTTACAGTAATTTCATTCAGATAGTTAATACTTCATGTCATGGGCAGTCATGGTCTGGTGGTCTTGTGACCGGAGGGTCGTGGCTTCGATTCCCAGGCCTGAGGCCATGACTGAGGTGCCCTTGAGCAAGGCACCTAACCCCAACTGCTCCCCGGGCGCCGGGCTAGGGCTGCCCACCGCTCTGGGCACGTGTGCACCACAGCCCACTAGTGTGTGTGTGTGTGTGTGTGTGTGTGTGTGTGTGTGTGTGTGTTCTCTGATTGCACAGATGAGTAAAATGCAGATGGCAAATTTCGATTGGGGTGAAAATCACAATTGACAATGTGGCTGACTTAACGTCGACAGCCCTTGAGGCCTAAATCCCATAACACTCAGGAGAGGTCAAAGACTCATAACAGCCTGGACCGCCCGCCACACCACAAAACAATGTACAAAAATGAACTCCTCACAGTGATCGCAGAAACAATCCAAACTAAATACGTCTAAAATACGTTTCATGAATATAGACCACCGATCACTGCATCTCGGGGATGAGAGCTATGAGATGGTAATGAGCTGGTATTGGGGTATGAGTTAGTTCAGAAACTATATTCAAATATAGAATAATTACTGTTATACACTTCCTGATCAGTCACGTTCTCTACAGATATTTGTTCTAGCTATAAAGCAGGACTGTCTGTAACTGCAGGACTGTCTGTAACTGCAGGACTGTCTGTAACTGTAGGACTGTCTGTAACTGCAGGACTGTCTGTAACTGCAGGACTGTCTGTAACTGCAGGACAGTCTGTAACTGCAGGACTGTCTGTAACTGCAGGACTGTCTGTAACTGCAGGACAGGTGCCTTCACAGGATCTGGTTTCCTCTTCATTTGTTTCTAATTTCTTCAGCTTCCACTTCATCTGTGATTTGGGCTTCAACACATAGTAGATTTCCTATTAATAACATTTATTATTCTCCTCTATTATATATTTCATCTTATTTCTTAATACATGCCTGTGTAGAAGTAGAATGAAACATAAGAGTGTGCTAGTGAACCCTGAGAGTCACCCTCAGTTCAGACAGCCCTGCCCCTGCCCCGCCCCTGCCCCGCCCCCCATTCTTGTGGGTGTGGTACGCTCAGGACGGGCGTGCGGGGGACCTGAGTGAAGATGAGAACCTGGGATTTTGGTAACAGCTCCTGAGTACCTGTCATTATGAATAATAGTGTGTCTAGACTGTAAATGACAGATTTCCCTATTAAGGTCATTTTAATTACTGTAATTAGTAAGCGTACAGTGTCTGTGCTGCAGTTCTGTATATTAGCAGGATATTTTATCCTCTTGCCAAACTCAACAGTGGATTACGCTGGTGGAGTTCACGTGAGTTTGAGTTTTGTGAGTTTTGCTGCCATCTGGAGGTGTCTTGCTACAAGAAGATTTGTTTGTAATTATTTTATTTGACTGAAATGTTTATCTTTTTTAAATGAAAACATTTTAAAGAAAGCATTATTCTGAATACTGAATGCTGTTATTCTGAATATTTTCAGTAGTTTCAGTACCTGGATTAGGTGTCGTAGTTTGGCCCCGTGCGTATTCTCTGGTCCACTCGATATACGCAGAAGGATTTCCAAACTAAACAAATCCTGAGTGTAAATGAATCTGAGTAGGTGTTCAAGTGTTTGTTCATCTGGTTGGTCCTTGTGTCCACTGAATGAAGGAAGAGATGTAGCCCAACATCATATTACCCCTGCACAGGGCATCAGGCCCATGGGGCATCAGGCCCATGGGGCATCAGGCCCACAGGGGCATCAGGACCACAGGGGCACAGACAGCTGATGAAGGGAGTTTTATTTAAAATCTTTTGTAATTTAGAGGTTACTTATTTATTCTGTTATTATTGAGATGGAACAAACATGATCATTACAATAAAATAAAAAATCCAATAAACACACATTTCTTGAAATAATATTTTTATAATACATTTGTTATACAGTATTTATAATACATTATTTGTTCTACAGTATTTATAATACATTATTTGTTCTACAGTATTTATAATGCATTATTTATCAATACCTAAAATAGAATAACTGCCATTAGAAATGTCAGGTAAGGAATCATTTTAATACTGAATAGCAATTATACTTTAAGTTTACCTTTAAAACTGTTCTGATCTGAATAGAAGCAAACATGAAACCACATTGCACACGACCACATCCTGTTACCAGCGGCGAATAGACGTGTCAGAAATACAGAGTCAAATCGCCAGTAGCAAAACGTAAGCAGAACCAACATGGTTAACATGCGTAAGTCAGTGTGCAGGTTTGCATTGTGCTTTAATGTATCGTAATGGTTTGTCCAGTCTGCATGTTCCCTACATGCTGTCTGCCTGTTTAGTCCGTTACCTTAGACATTTGTTTTGGGTTTATACTCCTTCCCATCTCCACCCCTTTGTCCTGCCCCTCAGGGTGATGTCCCCTCAGCCCCGCCCCTTATCTGTCCCATCAGCCCCGCCCCTCATCTGTCCCCTCAGCCCCGCCCCTCATCTGTCCCCTCAGCCCCGCCCCTTATCTGTCCCATCAGCCTCGCCCCTTATCTGTCCCCTCAGCCCTGCCACTTATCTGTCCCCTCTGCCCTGCCCCTTATCTGGTTTGGCTCCCCCCTGTCCCCTATGTGTCCCCTGTCTCCCATTCTCCCAGCCATCGTTGGACTGTCTGTGATGTTCAGAGCTGTTGGACATTCTTCTACCCTGTTTTTTTTTTTACTAGAACTTTCCTAGAACTTCCATTGTTCGGGTTGTTCAGGTTTAGTGTGTTTTGTTGCGTGAGTTTGTGTCACGTTCTGTTAGTTTTCTCTTCCTTTTGTTTGATCACTGCCATGTTTTCCTTGTCCTCGGATTTGGGAATTAAAAAAGAAGATCCGTGTAAGCATCCTGCAGCCCTGAGATGATATGGGGATCATCACCTCCAGCAGAGCAGCACAGTGGACCAACCACACTCTGTAAGACACAGAGGTCACTGTAGTTACACTGAAACATGTACATACTATATGTCCTGAACTTTAATTTGAACAGCATTTAACAATGTAAATTAGAATTACATATTTTAAAAAAGTGTATTTAAAACTCATAATTGATACTGCACCTATGAAATTTCATACTGTTGAGTAACTCAATCATTATTGTCAGGTTTTGTTTGCATTAATCATAGTCTGATGTAGAGCTGCTTATTCTGCTCTTCTAGGTATCAGTCATCATTGATACTGTATTTCAAAAGTATTAAAGCTAAAATACATTCTGTGAGTGGACGACAAAGAACTGTAGTAAATCACTAGGTAAGAGCACCTGATAAATGCCCAAAATATGAATGTAATTATACAATTAAACATAATTATAATTAGTTATATAATTCATTAGTTATATAATCATTTCATAAAAACAAATATTTCTGATCTAGACTGCAGGAACGTTTGAGAGATGAGGTGTATAATAAACATTTCTGATCTAGGGGGCATGAGGTGAGTTGTCTACATTTGAATGTTTTAAGAACATGTGTAATTTAAGGAAATAGGGAAAGAATAATGAAACAAATAAGGAATGAAACTGGTGACACATGTGTATACATTCACACACACACACACACACACTTGAATACATACAGACTCCTGTATATATACACATATATATGTGTACACATACACACACCTGTACACATACACACACTTGTATGCAGTCATGGTCTGGTGGTTAGGGAACCAGTCTTGTGACCGGAGGGTCGTGGGTTCGATTCCCAGGCCTGAGGCCATGACTGAGGTGCCCTTGAGCAAGGCACCTAACCCCAACTGCTCCCCGGGCTAGGGCTAGGGCTGCCCACCGCTCTGGGCACGTGTGCACCACAGCCCCCTAGTTATCACTAGTGTGTGTGTGTGTGTTCGTTCTGACTGCACAGATGGGTAAATGCGGAGGACAAATTTCGATTGGGGTGAAAATCACAATTGACAATGTGGCTTAACTTAACATACACATACACACACCTGTACACACACACACACCTGTACACATACACACACACATATATACACCTGTACACACACACACCTGTACACATACACACACCTGTACACACACACCTATACATATACACACATATATACATGTGTACACACACACACCTGTACACATACACACACATATATACACCTATACACATACACACACCTGTACACACACACACACACACCTATACACATGCACACACACACCTATACACATACACACATATATACATGTGTACACACACACACACACACACCTGTACACATACACACACCTGTACACATACACACACCTGTACACATGCACATATATACTTACATGTTCCACCTGTTTGCACCTGTCCACTGCTGTGTTTAATTGTGTCCTCTGCTCTGTTCCTGTCCACATTCTCCACCTGCCAGACTTGCTACCAGTGCAGCATTTGACGCTGTTAATCATGATTTACCTGTCGCCTGTTTATCGCCTGTTTATCGCCTGTTTATCAGGTATCAGCATTACTAACACGTCACTTGCTTGGCTGGCTTCTTATATTTCCAGTAGATCTCAGTTAGTTGATCTGGGCAAACACGGATCACATGTTGATCCTGTTACTCAGGGAGTGCCCCAGGGCTCAGAGCTTGGGCCGCTCATCTTTATTATCTACGGTCCGATCATTCACAGCCAAGGACGCCTCTGTTAGGCCAGTGGCACTCAGATATATAACAACACTTAAACTTTCATAAATCCTACGAAAACTGTCTTACATAATTTTAAAGCTAACTGGTTTTAAGATAATAAATAATCCTTGTGAATGGACAGATGGAGGGAGAGTCTGTACTGTACTGAGATCAGTGCTGGTTGTATAGTAGTGTTGTGATTGGACAGATGGAGGGAGAGTCTGTACTGTACTGAGATCAGTGCTGGTTGGAGGGAGAGTACAGTAGTGATGTGATTGGACAGATGGAGGGAGAGTCTGTACTGTACTGAGATCAGTGCTGGTTGTACAGTAGTGATGTGAATGGACAGATGGAGGGAGAGTCTGTACTGTACTGAGATCAGTGCTGGTTGTACAGTAGTGATGTGAATGGACAGATGGAGGGAGAGTCTGTACTGTACTGAGATCAGTGCTGGTTGTACAGTAGTGATGTGAATGGACAGATGGAGGGAGAGTCTGTACTGTACTGAGATCAGTGCTGGTTGTACAGTGAGCATAAATAAATATATATTATCTATCACTACAGACATGCAAAGTTCATGTGGCCTTCAGATTAGCTCAAGAACAGTGCGCAGAGAGCTTCATGGAATGGGTTTCCATGGTTAAGCAGCTGCATCCAAGCCATACATCACCAAGTGCAGTGCAAAGCATCAGACTCTAGAGCAGTGGAGGTGCGTTCTCTGGAGTGACGAATCGCGCTTCTCCATCTGGCAATCTGATGGACGAGTCTGGGTTTGGCTGTTGCCAAGGGAACGGTACTTGTCTGACTGTATTGTGCCAAGTGTAAAGTTTGTTGGAGGGGGGATTATGGAGTGTGGTTGTTTTTCAGGAGCTGGGCTTGGCCCTTTGGTTCCAGTGAAAGGAACTCTGAATGCTTCAGCATACCAAGACATTTTGGACAATTCCATGCTCACAACTATGTGGGAACAGTTTGGAGCTGCCCCTTTCTCTTCCAACATGACTATGCACCAGTGCACAAAGCAAGGTCCATAAAGACATAGAGGTGTGGATGAACTTGACTGGCCTGCACAGAGTCCTGACCTCAACCCGATAGAACACCTTTGGGATGAATTAGAGTGGAGACTGAGAGCCAGACCTTCTCGTCCAACATCAGTATGTGACCTCACAGATGCGCTTCTGGCCGTTTGTCAGTCTATACTTGTCTTGTCTTTGTACCAGTTAACCTCTGGTTATTGTATCCTTCATTTGGATTGTGTCAGGAGTTTTCAGTTGGTGCACGTTAACTGTTAAATCCCCCTTTCCCCAGACTGGTGTGATCGCTTCCTCGTTATTTTGCACTCCTCGCCCGTCACACTTTATACTTCAGTCTTTTATTGGAATGTTTTTCCTGTTTTATTATTAGATCATTTCTGTTCTATTAAATAAAATCATTTAAATAAATTAATTATGTGAACCAAAGAATGAGCCACTATGCTGAAATGCTCTTGCCAGGTTTATTCAGGGAACTCGTCAGGCAGAAACACTTTTATTATGCATGAGATGTTTGATTCCCACAAAACTGATTAACTGGAAGATAAATTGAAACAAAAGGGCACAATAAACATTCACTAAGATGACTCCACAGTTCATGTCACAGAGCAGCTCTGAGCAAAGAGAGAACACCTGCCCCTCGCCTGCCCCTGGAGGAGAGAACACCTGCCCCTCGTCTGCTCCTGAAGGAGAGAACACCTGCCCCTCGCCCGCCTGCTCCTGGAGGAGAGAACACCTGCCCCTCGTCTGCCCCTGGAGGAGAGAACACCTGCCCCTCGTCTGCCCCTGGAGGAGAGAGCACCTGCCCCTCGTCTGCCCCTGAAGGAGAGAACACCTGCCCCTCGTCTGCCCCTGAAGGAGAGAACACCTGCCCCTGAAGGAGAGAACACCTGCCCCTCGTCTACCCCTGAAGGAGAGAACACCTGCCCCTGAAGGAGAGAACACCTGCCCCTGAAGGAGAGAACACCTGCCCCTCGTCTGCTCCTGAAGGAGAGAACACCTGCCCCTCGTTTGCACTCCTCTGTCATGTTTCCAGGCAGCATAGTAACACCGTACAACTCTATCTGTGTGTTGGTGCTGTGCTGACAGACAGAGGCAGGCCTGGCCTGTGAAGCCCCAGACAACAGCTCCCTCCACTCTGGTGCTCTTGGCCAGCGTGGAGGCAGCATATCCTGGCTTTTTTGACTTCCTGTACCCTCTTCTTACATCCTGATAATGTGAACATTTTCCAGATCTGGCATCTAAAAGAGGCTTTTAATCAGAAGTCACGTTTGTCCTGAGTTGATCTGACATACAACATGTGGCCTGTTCTCACTAGAGTTCCTCAGAGAGACCAAAACAGTGTCCCATGAAACAGAAAAAAATTATTTATTTATATTAAAGATAAAAATGGAATACTATAATTACTCTCTTAAACTATTAAATCGTTAGGGTAAGAGGAGAGAGAATCATGTCACCTAGTTAAACATTCGCGGTTTAAGATTTAAGACATTCGGTGGTTAAGATTAAGTACTAGGAGGGATCAGAATATCAAGACCGTCTTCTTACAGAAGTACACACCATTATCACCATCATCACCATTATCACCAGCCATTAATCACAAATGTTTTAATATGTAGATCCTGTAGAGTCTTTAATTCATTCATATGTTAATATCTGCCCAGGGATCTCAGATAAAATCACAGTCTTAATTAACATGCTAACAAGCAGAAACATGGTCACGTTTAAATGTTCAGTGTCATCCAGAAGTGAGATGTTCAGCTTCAAAAAGTAAAAGTCCTTCCTGGGATTTTATTCTAGAACAATGAGTGAATAAATGTAATGAAAACGAATTAGAGCTCAAACCAAGTGGTTAGATTTAATCAACAAAAACAACACAACGTTTTAAATCGTGGCAGGACTTTTACCTTTTGAGCTTTTGATTGTTTGCTCTGTTTCCTTTTACTTGTCTACTGCAGGGTTGAGCAAACCTCCTGCTGGTTCAGAGGTGCCATCGTCCCCAATGTCTTGGCCAGTTTCACTTCTGTCGCAGTCTTGCCGTCCCTCCCCAGGTGTGCACTCTGTGCTTACAACACTGTCTCCGCCCTCCTGCCTGGACTCCTCGTGGTTGGCAGAGTCTGTGCTGTCTGCAGACTCTGTGCTGTCTGCAGACTCTGTGCTGTCTGCAGACTCTGTGCTGTCCGCAGACTCTGTGCTGTTGGAAGACTCTGTGCTGTCCGCAGACTCTGTGCTGTCCGCAGACTCTGTGCTGTCCGCAGACTCTGTGCTGTTGGAAGACTGCGTGCTGTCCGCAGACTCTGTGCTGTCCGCAGACTCTGTGCTGTTGCTGGTCGTCTCCTGGTTCTCTGCGGATTCACCTTCCCTCCCCACAACGGCTGTGTCTTCTGCTCCATCGGCCGAATCTTCAGCTGCGTTGTCGTTACTGTCGTCTTCCACATTTAATGTACTAAGCAAACTCTGTAAGGAAGGAGATGTGTTCTCAGGTGAGGGACCAAGGAGAACCGCTGACCTGTCTCAGACTGCAGCTGGACCACAGCCCCTGTGCTGAGGGGACCCTGCGCTGAGGGGACCCAGCTCTGAGGGGACCCTGTTCTGAGGGGACCCTGTTCTGAGGGGACCCTGCTCTGAGGGGACCCTGCTCTGAGGGGACCCTGCTCTGAGGGGACTCACCCCTCTGCCGTTCTCTGTACTGTCCTGGCTGTTGTCTGCGATGACTCCCAACTCTTCTGCGCCGACCTGTCAAAGAGGCACGTGAATCGTTACTTACATGCAGTTGTCTTTTAGACATGTGACACCAATTACCAGGGGTGATTGATCCTCACACGTGTTTCCAGGGACACACTCTGACTGACACGGGCCTGCAGGAGTGAAAAGGGGACACTTTAGAAACTAAAGTTGAGTTAAACTTGAGTTAAACTTGTGTAGACGTGTTGGGTTACTTGATCGTTTGAGTTTTTAGACTTGTGCAGAAGTGTAGGGTTACCTCCTCAGCTGAGTTGGAGTCCAGTGATTCAGTGCTCTGTCAAAAGATTAAAAAAAAACAGATTAATTCTGCAGAACTGTCCATAAACATCAAATTCCGTTCAATATCTGCATGCAGTTGGTAGTGTTTACACTTACGTGGCTTTCTGAAGTGTTGTCCTGGGAACTCTGAGGAAGAAGAAGACCGGTTAAATTGTTGATTGTACTGTTGAATTTATTGTTCTCGTTCTTGTGCAAACACAGATGCATTACTGATCTTGAGTGACCAGTGACACAGATCTCACTCACATCTTGTTCTGAAGTGGCACTTTGATCTGAGGATTCCGATATGGAGGAGCTCTGTGATATAGCCCAGAAATGTTGTTAGTATTAGCAAGAAAATATCAACTGTATTAAATTAAATTCAACTGTGATTTAATGATTACTGACAGGGTTGGCTTGATCCATCACATTTGTGATCACGGTTGATAAAATCTGTCCAGGGTAAAGAGAAGAGGACCCACATTAGTCTTAATGCCCATTTGGTTCCTTTCTACAATTGTGACCCTAATGTCTCACGGGACGCGTCCGTCTCTTACTGGATTGGCGCTGGCTGTCCCCAGCAGACAAAGGATTACAACGGCAAGCTTCATTCTACAACACAAAGTAGAAAGGCTGAAATATCCTCTTGACTTAAAACGTAAAAGACACTTTTGTGAGGTAACATAAGCGCTTGTGTGAGTGATGTGGGCAGCATTGCAGTGTCTTACCTCGTGTCTTCTTCACTGCGTATCCAGCGAGTCCAGGAAGTGGTGGAGCGTGTGCGGACGGTGCTGCTGGATGAAGGTGGATGGTGAATGCTGTGATGAGGTGGAGGAGTGGCACTATTTATCTGTCACTCTCTAAGGTGAGGTCATCAACTTCCGTCTCACTAGCTCAGATTCTCCATGACTGCTGTGGGGGCTATGGCATGCACACACACACACACACACACACTCCTTAATCCTCTACCCCAGCTCTTGCTCCCTCTCCTGTATATCTATTTTAAGAGGGTAAACTATAGGGTGTGCTGACTGTACAAACTGAGTATGCCTGTAGTCTCATCCCACACAGGGCAGGAAGTGTATAATGAGTGCATGCTAACTTCCTGTGGGAACGTTTTTCCTTCTATACACCTCTGCATTCTAATTAAGGACATATTGTATACACAAGCACTAGAGCCACAGGGTACAGAGTGGACCAGATGAACACGACTCACGGTTTCACATTATTAATGGAAACCAACCAATAATCCCGTGTTCTAATTACTGGTGTGTACACACCAGTAACACACCAGTAACACACCAGTAACACACCAGAAACAAGCTTTACATTTTGTTCAGGGAGGATGTATGTGAAGCAGGATCACATATTAAATCAGTTCATGGACAACGAGAAGTGCTCACCTTCAGATCTGCTCATTCGGACATTTTTCACATCTGTATAAATCTGTTTGTGAGTTTACATGCACAGTGCTTGTATAAACATTACTGTGCATTCTTATACATTTTACTGATCTCCAGAAATTCCAAAAATGAAAAAGTTTATAATAACAAGCAGTACAAAAAATGTTTGTGAAATGTGACGGCACAAAGCATGACATCTGACTGAACCTGTACCGTAAGACAAGCTGCAGACGTTCTTCCCAGAATTCCTTATTTGGTTAGTTCCTTTGTTTTTCTATGTATTCAGAAAAAGCAGTAGTCTCACTGTACACACACTCCACGTAATAACACCACATAATTACACCAGCACAGCTCCCCCCACCACACACACACACACACACACACACACACACACACACACACACACACACACCACTTCTGTCTGTAACAGACCAAGCAGAAACCACAGTAAACCAGACAGCTTTACTTTGGCTTCCAAATGACTGTGGAACTGTCTGACGAGCTATCTGTGGATCTGTCTGTGGATCTGTCTGTGGATCTGTCTGTGGATCTGTCTGTGGATCTGTCTGTGGATCTGTCTATGGATCTGTCTGTGGATCTGTCTGTGGATCTGTCTGTGGATCTGTCTGTGGATCCGTCTGTGGATCCGTCTGTGGATCCGTCTGTGGATCCGTCTGTGGATCCGTCTGTGGATCTGTCTGTGGCAGGCAGGTTCAGTGTGTGTGTGTGTGTGTGTGAGAGAGAGAGAGAGAGAGAGAGAGTCAGAGAGAAATAGAGAGTGAGAGAGAGTATGTTTGTGCGTATGTGTGTGTGTGTGTGTGTGTGTGTGTGTGTGAGATGGTATGTGTGTGTGTGTGAGTGAATGTGTGAGAGAAGAGCGAGTGTGTGAGATGGTATGTGTGTGTGTGAGTGTGTGAGATGTGTGTGTGTGTGTGTGTGTGTGTGTGTGTGTGTGTGTGTGTGTGTGTATGTGTGTGTGTGAGTGTGTGAGATGTATGTGTGTGTGTGAGTGTGTGAGATGGTGTGTGTGTGTGAGTGTGTGAGATGGTATGTGTGTGTGTGTGTGTGTGTGTGAGTGTGTGAGATGGTGTGTGAGTGTGTGAGATGGTGTGTGTGTGTGAGTGTGTGAGATGGTATGTGTGTGTGTGAGTGTGTGAGATGATATGTGTGTGTGCTACTTTTAATGAAAGGTATAACAATGCAGCATTTGCAGAGGGATAATGGTGATATGTATATCTTTGTTACACAGTCATGTACACCTGTTAGCTGTGACTGCACAGTTAACACAAACCCAGTTACAAACCAGACCAGTTACCACGTCAAGAAGGGCCTTAAACTTTTATTTCTTCATAATAAATATGAAGAAAGACACAGAGCGCTGAATCTGTCCTCTGAACCGGCTGCAGTACTGGGCTGTGGGTACTGGGTTGTGGGTGCTGGGCTGTGGGTGCTGGGCTGTGGGTGCTGGGCTGTGGGTACTGGGTACTGGGCTGTGGGTACTGGGCTGTGGGTACTGGGTACTGGGCTGTGGGTACTGGGCTGTGGGTACTGGGTACTGGGTATTGGGTTGTGGGTACTGGGCTGTGGGTACTGGGCTGTGGGTACTGGGTACTGGGCTGTGGGTACTGGGTACTGGGTTGTGGGTACTGGGCTGTGGGTACTGAGCTGTAGGTACTGGGTACTGGGCTGTGGGTACTGGGCTGTGGGTTTCTGCTCCAGTTGGAAGTCACAGCAGAAGGTGCTTCACAACTGTGGAGAAGGCAAAGTAGAGTATGTTCTCATCTGTGACCAGAGCACTGCTACAGTACCCAGCAGACGGGACGCTACAGTACCCAGCAGACGGGACACTACAGCAGACGGGACGCTACAGTACCCAGCAGATGGGACGCTACAGTACCCAGCAGATGGGACGCTACAGTACCCAGCAGACGGGACGCTACAGTACCCAGCAGACGGGACGCTACAGTACCCAGCAGATGGGACGCTACAGTACCCAGCAGACGGGACACTACAGCAGACGGAACACTACAGCAGACGGGACGCTACAGTACCCAGCAGACGGGACACTACAGTACCCAGCAGATGGGACGCTACAGTACCCAGCAGACGGGACGCTACAGTACCCAGCAGATGGGACGCTACAGTACCCAGCAGACGGGACACTACAGCAGACGGAACACTACAGCAGACGGGACGCTACAGTACCCAGCAGACGGGACACTACAGCAGACGGGACGCTACAGTACCCAGCAGACGGGACACTACAGCAGACGGGACACTACAGCAGACGGGACGCTACAGTACCCAGCAGACGGGACGCTCCAGTACCCAGCAGACGGGACGCTACAGTACCCATCAGACGGGACGCTACAGTACCCAGCAGACGGGACACATTCATTCACTTACAGTGATGCTGTTGCTGTTTGAGATGAGCAAAGAGAACAAGAGAGTGAACATTTATCAGCTATTTAATTTTTTTCTTATTCCTAAAGATAAGAATTTTGTCAGTCGCATGAATGAATTAAGTTATATATGTATATGTTTATATAAACACACTGTAGAGCCTTAATAGAAACCCACTGGTGTTTTACACACACACACACACACACAACTTTTACATCCAGTCACACACTGGTGAGAAGTAGCAGCCAATCAGGCACAGCGTACTCTCTGGCCATACAGACACACGGTCACACACTCACACACACACACAAGCACGACGTTATTAGGCTAAGCACAACTGGCCATGCAGACACACATCCTTTCACAGTCACCAGGACCGTTTATGGGGGTCTAGCCGATCAACCTGACCTCCATGTTGTGGACTGTGGGAGGAAGTCCACACAGACACAGGGTGAACATGGACACCCCAAGCTTCAGTGGCACAGTTTACTTCACAACATCCTGGTAGAGCTTTAGGAGTGATACATGTACGTCGTACACATACATTATTTTCTTAAATATATATATTTTTTTTACATATTTCAAATCTGTTAATCGTCTGGTATACTAGCAGAGACCTAAATTGCCTGAATATGAATAAAAAGAATAAAAATAAAATAAAAATAAGACCTCAAACTGAATAAAAAGAGATCTAAAACTGACTGGTTTACCGACCCAATATAACAGTTATTGGGTATTGAAAATTTACTGCCACCTAGAGGAGGTCCAAGGTGTTGCCTGAGTATGAACGTAATTCTATGTAACGCATGGATTTAGTGTTTGGAGACCCACCTTTGACACTAGAGTTATGATTCTGACATTATTAAAGTACAAGAAAACATAAAGAAACAGAAATGAGTCAGAGCATTTTCATTTGAAATATCAGTAGACTCCCGCTAGACTGCGCTGTTGAAGACTCTTCTGTGTGTGAGGGGCAAGCAGCCCCATTCAGCCCCTTTGTATTTAGCCACCCGATGTGTAAACTGGTTTGCGTTTCTGCTTTGTCCCCCCCCCCCCTCCGTGAGGACGACCAGAGCACTGTGCTCTTCGCTAAGCAGCAGTACGTGTGAGCGTGGAGGGCTGCGAGAAGCACAGCAACACAGCTCGGAGACCGTGGGAGACCGTGGGGAAGCTGAACGCTCTGCTCTGGGTCTACAGGTGAATTCAGAACCTTCAGTCTTAAACAGGGGTCGAGATTTGTCTTCAGCCATGTTGCATATTATTGTACATAACTGTAGAATGAACATGGATTTTTAAAAATGTCTTTATGTTGAAGCCTTATTTCTTCCATGGTGATGAAGTTAAATGTTATTACATAACCGCTTCAGTTGAACATTTTTTCAACAAAAGTATTTTACTTTTATATTGAGGAAGTTAAGTTTATATAAAATAATAATACAACTTATGTTATATATCATATAATGCTCATTTTCATCAGATATTATGAAGTTTCAAAATGAAATGTTTATCTAAATGCATGCTTAATTTTTTAAACACTGGTTGTAGTCATTCTTCATCTTCTTACATGCAGAATATGTATTGTTTTCCCTCCCTGTGGATCTCAGCCAGCAAGACAAAGTCCCAAACAGGTCTAATGGTGCATCGTTCTGCTGTCAGAGATAAAGGTTTGTGTGCATAGTCGATTCTTCTGCTAGTTTCTGTTGTTTGCTCTCCTCCTATTGGCTCTGAAAGTGACTCTGGAGTGGGACACGTCTCCCGGGTCTGTCACCACAGCAACGGTGGCGGCTGGTTTGTTGCCCGGGTTATGGTGGCAGGCAGACAAACAGCATGCTGATGAAAACCTGTCACCGTGACGATGCTTGAGAGCGCCGTCTCTACTCCATTCAACACAGAGCTCTTCAGTAAGCAGGTCTGCCGTCCAGCACAGCCTGATTGTTGCTCCACTCTGATTTGCCACATTCAGCTCACTGGTTAATCACCAAGTCCTTTATTAGCTGAAGAAGGGAGAGATGTTTGTGCGCAGACGCTCCATGGCTGCGATTATCAAACACAGCAGCCAAAACATTTAAGCACAACAGTCAGAAGTGATAGTAAAGGTTCGAGTTAGTTCACTGAAACATCTCTGCGAGGTCTAGTGTATACTGACGTGTAGCAGTGGTAGAAGATTCATTCATTTGTCAGTGCTGCATACTCATTGAATTCATAAAGTCATTTAGAAAGTCTAAAATGGTCAATTAAATGAGCAACAACTCATATGTAAATTAGCAAGTAAAAATGCTTTGAATACAAAAAAAAAAAAAACATCTATCCACAAACACTACAGATCCTGAATAAATACTAAAACAAATCTATACACAATCACCACAAATCCTGAATAAATAATAAAAACTACTACTGACACTACTAAAGTCATCTTAGAATGGATGTGCAAGATTAGCAAGATTAGCAAGTCTTGTGAAATGAGGTGTAGGGGAATCTGGCTGCACCCAGTCCATGCCAAAGGATTAATATGTTTATTCCTGCTGTGAGTTCTGTACTGATATCTGAGTTCTGGAAGGTGGAAGCCAGATTAAAGCTAAGAAACTGTAGATGGAATGAATTAGCTCAGTGTGCTTTACAGGGACTGTATTCCCCAACACCTGTCTAATTACACCTGTCTAATTACACCTGTCTAATTACACCTGTCTAACAGAGCCAATACACATGACTTGTAAATGGTCTGCATAACTGAGAAATGCTTGTGCTAACAAAGGCTGTTTTACCAGCACTTGCTGTTCTAGTGTTTAACTGATTATTCCATTCAACGATTGAAAGTGAGCCCTGGTGCTTTTTAACTTTTTTAACTTTATCAGAAGAAGAGGATTGTTCTTAATTCAAGGAGGTGCTACTACAGGACATTGACCTAGAGTTCAAATCTATTGTATCGCTTTTCCCCGAAGAAGCATGCAGTTGTTAATGGAGTAGGCATCTTGACTGTCCAACACATCCTTGACAGTGGGAAGCTGTACTCTGTATCTATATATCAGTAGGTTAATATGATCTATGTACATACTTTCAGACTGAGTTAAAGTTATTAGAGACTATCAAGGTAATGAAAACCAAGATGAGGAAGATAGCCGGTCCTAGCACAGTTCCCTGAGGCACGGCGGCAGCGAGAGAGGCCCAGTCTGACAGCATTGTGTTCTTTTTAGAAATGAAGTCACGAATCCACTGGACAAGTTTATAATCTTTCTTTCTGTTCATGACCTTATTAAGTATAATGCTGTGACCAAGTCTGCGGGAGGCCATATAAACCAGGAGCTAGCATTAGCCATATAAACCAGGAGCTAGCATTTGCCATATAAACCAGGAGCTAGCATTAGCCATATAAACCAGGAGCTAGCATTAGCCATATAAACCAGGAGCTAGCATTAGCCATATAAACCAGGAGCTAGCATTTGCCATATAAACCAGGAGCTAGCATTTGCCATATAAACCAGGAGCTAGCATTAGCCATATAAACCAGGAGCTAGCATTAGCCATATAAACCAGGAGCTAGCATTTGCCATATAAACCAGGAGCTAGCATTAGCCATATAAAGGCAGGACCATCTGTATCCTAACTAAGGTGCCTAGCAAGTTCACAAGGACACGGGTAGTTAATTTGCCTCTTACACACCAATGTGAATTATATTCATGTAATGTTCTTAATAAATCACTTAAAGAGAAGATGTTTTGCAGTTTTGACAACTGGACGTAAAAAATGTCTTAGTTGATTTAGCTCTGTGGGATGAGACGGCCAATTATTTCCACTGAGTTTGAATTGACCACTGTCCCTCCATAAAAGAAAAAAAAAATAGAGATATATCATAGCATGGCACTGACAATACCAAATAAAAAACTCTGAAAGATTTGATGGGGAATCCAGTCTGGGCCCAGGGCTTTACTAATCCTGACAGACAGTGTCCTGCCATTAACCAACCAGACAGTAAGTGTGGGCAGTTGGTCAGGGAACGGAAGGTATGTGGGTAGAATGGTATCGTCTGATGTGAGTAAGATGTACAATTTCAACAAATGATTCATTTTTTAATTTGCGTTCTCTTCTGTATGTGATCCAGGTACACATATTCCTTACACACTTTTTAGATGATTGTCATGGTTGTAACCTCCTGATACCAGCTCCTAGATTTAGCAGACAACAGTCCGTAAACGTTATTATCATATTAGGTGTAACGGGCAAGGAAAGTGTGAAAATAAAGGAAGCAATCACACCAGGCTCAGGGAAGAATGGAGTTTAATATGTAAAAAAAGGCATCAATGCAAAACCTGTGATAAATCCAAAAAAGGATACAAAAACCAGCAGTCAACTGGTACAGAGACAAAGACGTATATAGACACACTGTATATAGACATATATAGACACACTGTATATAGACATATATAGACACACTGTATATAGACATATATAGACATATATAGACACACTGTATATAGACATATATAGACACACTGTATATAGACATATATAGACAGACAAACGACCCTCAGGTGGCGAACACCCTAATGGGCCACGCCCACCTGAGTGATAAACACAATGCAACTAGTACAGGACGAACATAGAACAGTGCTGGTAGGGTGGCCAGTAGGGGGCTTCCGTACCGTGACAGAAGGGCCTACTTGTAGGAGCAAGAGCTTGATCACTCTTCTTGCTGTTCTGGAAGGTGGAAGGTGGAAGCCAGATTAAAGCTAAGAAACTGTAGATGGAATGAATTAGCTTAGTGTGCTTTACAGGGACTGTATTCCCCAACACCTGTCTAATTACACCTGTCTAATTACACCTGTCTAACAGAGCCAATACACATGACTTGTAAATGGTCTGCATAACTGAGAAATGCTTGTGCTAACAAAGGCTGTTTTACCAGCACTTGCTGTTCTAGTGTTTAACTGATTATTCCACCAACGATTGAAAGTGAGCCCTGGTGCTTTTTAAGTTATCAGAAGAAGAGGATTGTTCTTATTTCAAGGAGGTGCTACTACAGGACATTGACCTAGAGTTAAAATCTTTTGCATCGCTTTTCCCTGAAGAAGCATGCAGTTGTTAATGGAGTAGGCATCTAGACTGTCCAACACATCCTTGACAGTGGGAAGCTGTACTCTGTATCTATACATCAGTAGGTTAATATGATCTATGTACATACCTTCAGACTGAGTTAAAGTTATTAGAGACTATCATGGTAATGAAAACCAAGATGAGGAAGATAGCCGGTCCTAGCACAGTTCCCTGAGGCACGCCGGCAGCGAGAGAGGCCCAGTCTGACAGCATTGCGTTCTTTTTAGAAATGAAGTCACGAATCCACTGGACAAGTTTATACATCTTTTTCCTGTTCATGACTTCATTAAGTCTAATGTTGTGATCAACTCTCTGAAAGGCCTTATTAAAACCAGGAGCTAGCATTAGCTATATAAAGGCAGGACCATCTGTATCCTAACTAAGGTGTCCAGCCAGTTCACAAGGACACGGGTACTTAATTTGCCCCTTAAACTCCCACAGTGTTTTATATCCATGTAAAATCCTTAATACGTCACTTAAAGAGAAGATGTTCCACAGTTTTTGCCCGATTGGAGACAAAAAAAAATACAAACACTAAAATGTCTGAGCTGATTTAGCTGTATGAGATGAATTTCACTTCTTTCTTTTGAATACAAATTGACCACTGTCCCTCCATACATGAAGAGACACGTCACGTATTGTCATGGCAGGGCACTGACCTTAAAATAAAAACTCAGTCTGGGTAGAATGGTATGGTCTGGTGTTAGTAAAATGTGCAATTTCAACAAATGATTAGTTTTTAAATTTGCAGTCACATCTGTATGTGATCCAGGTACACATATTTCTTACACACGTTTTAAATGATTGTCATGGCTGTAACCTCCTGATAGCAGCTCCTAGAGTTAGCAGACAACCGTAAACTTCATTATCACAATAGGGCCTCGTTGGGGCAAGAGCTGGATCAACATTCTTGCTGTAGTGTTT
Organism: Brachyhypopomus occidentalis; assembly: GCA_020368025.1. Lineage (NCBI taxonomy): Eukaryota > Metazoa > Chordata > Actinopteri > Gymnotiformes > Hypopomidae > Brachyhypopomus > Brachyhypopomus occidentalis. Next base: position 831,646 of record JAGXOD010001386.1, read on the forward strand.
TCTAGTGTTGTGTTGTATGTTGACATGTTTAAAACCTCATGATACCTGATACATGTGTAGAATTAAGACAACTTTATATCCTCACAGATATGACAGCTCGTCTTCTGTCTGTCTTCCTGCTGACTGCTGTGTTAGCTGTGTCTGTAAGTAAAAATCTGAAATAAAAATATATACCTATATATATAACTTTATACCTTTAGAATTTTAACCTTTATTTATACCTTTAGAATTTTAACCAATAATGTTTAACATTGAATTTCATTCTAATTATTTATTATTTTATTATTTTAATGCTTCTGTTCTTATTCAAGGTGCTATGCAAACCTCGAGGAAGATATGAGTATCTCTTGAATTCGCCATCTAAAGCAGAGGTGATTTGCGTCTGTGGTGATTTGCGTCTGTGGTGATTTGCGTCTGTGGTGATTTGCATCCATCTCTTTAATCTCTGCTATTTAATCTCACTTTTTTAAATGGCCAGTTCTACTACAGAACTTCTGTTTTCTGATAAGTTGAGTTATAATTTGGGTGCAGTGCATGTTAATTCATTCCTTATAACTCAGACAGGCCACATATTTAGACCTGTAAATGTGTGGCACTGTGTTCACTGCTCCTAGTGGCGTGTTTGAGGCTGAATGGAGCGGCTGCTTTAGGAGGTGCTGTGGACACCAAGGTGCAGCTCTCTAGCACTGGGTGTGATGTTCTCCCTTTAATCCTTTACTTCTCTAGGATGCTGAGTCTGCAGCATCGTCTGATGGGGACAGTGCCACCCTGCCGACGAGCTTCCCCTTTGAGGCCAGCAGTCCCGACCCAGGAGACGAGGACACGAGTGAGATCTTCGGACGAGCGGACATGGGA
>JAGXOD010001386.1:837500-877500 GCA_020368025.1 Brachyhypopomus occidentalis
AGCGCAGAGTGTAGGCGTAGAGTGTAGGGCGTGTAGAGTGTAGAGTGTAGAGCGCAGAGTGTAGAGCGCAGAGTGTAGAGCGCAGAGTGTAGGGCGCAGAGTGTAGGGCGCAGAGTGTAGGGCGCAGAGTGTAGGGCGCAGAGTGTAGGGCGCAGAGTGTAGGGCGCAGAGTGTAGGGCGCAGAGTGTAGGGCGCAGAGTGTAGGGCGCAGAGTGTAGGGCGCAGAGTGTAGGGCGCAGAGTGTAGGGCGTAGAGTGTAGAGCGCAGAGTGTAGGGCGTAGACTGACCCTTCCCTAGATTGCTGGTTCAATTCGACTTTGCCATAGTTCTCATAGAGGAGTGATATGGTGGTGGAAATACTACTAATCGCATCAGTAAAATAAAGATGATATGATATTACAGGACAGTGCTAATCCCGTAACAGCTACAAGAATGTCAGAAGGACATTAACAGTTCGGCTGTCCTGCTGGTGTCCTGCTGGTGTCCTGCTGGTGTCCTGCAGTAGCACAGTTGCTATCTGGGGTCTCATGGCTGCTCTGTGTGCTGATATGTCTCCTCACCCACAGAGGACGTGGACAGCCAGCTGCTCTTTTGACTGGGACGTGTCCTCCCACTACAGTCCCAACATCGCTGTGTCCCCAGGCCAATGTCACAGAACTGTTGTGGCTTTTAGGGACGGTAAGGCTGTGTCCAGATGGATCCTGGTGTCATGTCTACATCTTCAGATAGAAGACAAGACTGTTTAGTCTGGTTTTCTGTGGCGAGGGAAAAAGCTGGTTTAAGAAACGACCTTGGGGAAGCAGACATTCTTGTTCAGTGCATTCTTGTTCTAACTGCTAATAACAGACACATTGTTTCTCTGCATGTTCCTGCAGGGGATACGTTTACACAATGGCAGAATGCAGTAAATTAACAAATTTTGTATTGTAAACATGATCATATGATGCCTTTGGCACTGCAGGGTCCCTTGAATATGTGTCGAATAAAAAACAAACAAGAATAGCAACAAAACTGACTGATATATAAACATGGCTGATATATAAACATGTTCTATGTGTAGATGGCCCTGTAAAATAACATGAACATGTTGATGTTTTTTAAGTGATGACTAATATTTTCATTAACACCTTTAATAAAAGTCCTGTATGAGTTCACCGTACTGGAGTAAACAAGACCTGTTGATGTTTCTCTCATTAATAACCAGACAGCGTTTGTCTTTCTGAAGCAGGTTTGTGTTGATTCTGTGGCAAAGTTGGATAATTTTCTCTCAGTACTGCCTTTAAATGACTTGTGCAGGTTGCTTTTTGTGACAAACTCCCGATCATCTGATTCTAATAGGCAAGATGAGTGTTGGTAATCTGACCGTGAGCAGAACAAGTGTACACAATCTGACCGTGAGCAGAATAAGTGTACATAATCTGAACGTGAGCACAACAAGTGTACATAATCTGACCGTGAGCAGAACAAGTGTACATAATCTGACCGTGAGCACAACAAGTGTACATAATCTGACCGTGAGCAGAACAAGTGTACATAATCTGACTGTGAGCAGAACAAGTGTACATAATCTGACCGTGAGCAGAACAAGTGTACATAATCTGACTGTGAGCAGAACAAGTGTACATAATCTGGCCGTGAGCAGAACAAGTGTACATAATCTGACCGTGAGCAGAACAAGTGTACACAATCTGACCGTGATCAGAACAACTGTACACAATCTGACCGTGATCAGAACAACTGTACATAATCTGACTGTGAGCAGAACAAGTGTACATAATCTGGCCGTGAGCAGAACAAGTGTACATAATCTGTCTGTGAGCAGAACAAGTGTACATAATCTGTCTGTGAGCAGAACAAGTGTACATAATCTGACCGTGAGCAGAACAAGTGTACATAATCTGACTGTGAGCAGAACAAGTGTACATAATCTGACCGTGAGCAGAACAAGTGTACATAATCTGACTGTGAGCAGAACAAGTGTACATAATCTGACCGTGAGCAGAACAAATGTACATAATCTGACTGTGAGCAGAACAAGTGTACATAATCTGGCCGTGAGCAGAACAAGTGTACATAATCTGACCGTGAGCAGAACAAGTGTACACAATCTGACCGTGATCAGAACAAGTGTACACAATCTGACCGTGATCAGAACAACTGTACACAATCTGACCGTGATCAGAACAACTGTACATAATCTGACTGTGAGCAGAACAAGTGTACATAATCTGGCCGTGAGCAGAACAAGTGTACATAATCTGTCTGTGAGCAGAACAAGTGTACATAATCTGACCGTGAGCAGAACAAGTGTACATAATCTGACCGTGAGCAGAACAAGTGTACATAATCTGGCCGTGAGCAGAACAAGTGTACATAATCTGACCGTGAGCAGAACAAGTGTACACAATCTGACCGTGATCAGAACAACTGTACATAATCTGACCGTGAGCAGAACAAGTGTACATAATCTGGCCGTGAGCAGAACAAGTGTACATAATCTGTCTGTGAGCAGAACAAGTGTACATAATCTGACCGTGAGCAGAACAAGTGTACATAATCTGACCGTGAGCAGAACAAGTGTACATAATCTGACCGTGAGCAGAACAAGTGTACATAATCTGACCGTGAGCAGAACAAGTGTACATAATCTGACCACAAGCAAAAATAGTGGGGGCAAAAAAGATTTCTGCACTTTTCAGTTCACCAAGTGTGACAACCACATGCGTCCACGGGTTGGTGATAGTTAGTTGCTTCCATGCCGAGCCTGATGGGTTTCTGATGGGTTTCTGATGAGTGATTGATTGATAGAGTGATACATTGATAGAGCGATAGATTGATAGAGCGATAGATTGATTGATATGCTTTTTCACATGTGCAGGTAGACACATGTAGTGATCTTCACTCCGGGCCTTTGCGTCTACACACCTTCCCCAGTCCCCTGGCCTGTAGCAGGTGTGTATCTGAGGTTTGACCTTCAACCTTCTCCACTACAGGCTTGTTAAAAATGTTTCGGGGTGTATACCAATATATGTTACCTCTAAAATGTCCAGTAGAATTCCATTGAAACAGCTTTTGCGTAACAACCCGAGGTGACTCCCCAGAGCAGGTGAAGAGCACTAAATTGCCTGTACCACACTCACGTCCCACCTGAGCCGTGACCCAATGACCCCAGCCCTGGGCCTTAGACCACACTCACGTCCCACCTGAGCCGTGACCCAATGACCCCAGCCCTGGGCCGTAGACCACACTCACGTCCCACCTGAGCCGTGACCCAATGATCCCAGCCCTGGGCCTTAGACCACACTCACGTCCCACCTGAGCCGTGACCCAATGACCCCAGCCCTGGGCCGTAGACCACACTCACATCCCACCTGAGCCGTGACCCAATGACCCCAGCCCTGGGCCTTAGACCACACTCATGTCCCACCTGAGCCCTGACCCAATGACCCCAGCCCTGGGCCGTAGACCACACTCACGTCCCCACCTGAGCCCTGACCCAATGACCCCAGCCCTGGGCCGTAGACCACACTCACGTCCCACCTGAGCCGTGACCCAATGACCACAGCCCTGGGCCTTAGACCACACTCACGTCCCACCTGAGCCGTGACCCAATGACCCAAACCCTGGGCCGTAGACCACACTCACGTCCCACCTGAGCCGTGACCCAATGACCCCAGCCCTGGGTCGTAGACCACACTCACGTCCCACCTGAGCCCTGACCCAATGACCCCAACCCTGGGTCGTAGACCACACTCACGTCCCACCTGAGCCCTGACCCAATGACCCCAGCCCTGGGCCGTAGACCACACTCACGTCCCACCTGAGCCGTGACCCAATGACCCCAACCCTGGGCCGTAGACCACACTCAAGTCCCACCTCTATGCTGCACTCACAGCTGCGTTTTGTACTGGTGAAGGCAACAAAACAGCTGGAGTGGTACAATACTCACCCCACCCAACTACCCTCAGACTGCCCCCTACACTCCTACCCAACAATGCAATCTTAGACACCTAATAAAATCACCTTGAATAATCAGAAATCAGTGATCATTAATCAAACAGACACTTGGTGACTGTTTTATGTTGGTATGATAATCTGAAGTTTTCTATGAATGTGCTGATAATATAATCATGGGTCACATTCTCAGGTGTGGCTGTTAGCGGCTGTTAGATCTAAATGAGATCAGATTTAGATGCACTCAGATCATTTCAGTAACAGAAGAATGTCAAGGATGTTAGGTAAGCATTTAAAATATGAAAGATTGAATTCCGCCTACTGCCAGGAGCATTTAAGAAACTTAAGAAGCAGAATGACATGATATATTGAAAAGACCTTAACAGCTCAGTTGACAAATACAATGAAGTTATATTGTATATCTGAACCCCGTCTGGGCGGCATGGTGGTGTGGTGGTCAGCACTGTCGCCTCACAGCAAGGCGGTCTGGGTTTGATTCTCGGTCTGGGCTGCTCTGTGTGGAGTTTGCATGTTCTCCCTGTGCCTGCGTGGGTTTTCTCCGGTACTCCGGTTTCCTCCCACAGTCCAAAGACATGCATCTTAGGTTGATTGGTCACTCTAGATTGCCCGTAGGTGTGAGTGTGTGTGTGCGTGTTGGCCATGTGGTGGACTGGCGAACTGCCCATGGTGTACCCTGCCTTCGCCCGGAGATGCTGGGATTGGCTCCAGCCCCCCCGTGACCCTGACTAGCGGGAATAAGCGGTATGGATAATGAATGAATGAATGAACCCCGTCTTTGCACAATCGTGTCACTAGATGGCAGCATTTCATCAACACAACATTTCTACTGAGGAAAACCTGCTCTTTGCACCAAAATCCTGTTCAACTCTGTATGCGGGAACCTTGAGCAAAAAGGTCCAATAAATCTGTGGCTCAATAATGCATTCAGGAAGTAAAACGTGCCCTCCTAGGCAAACACTGCCAGATCCATCCTCCTCCGCTCCCGTATTGATCATAAAGATGAGGTTCTCTCTGAAGGGCACGAAACAGCAGAGAAATGAAAAGATCATATATAGAGCTGCAGAAAGCAGGACTGTAATTTGCATCTTCTAACAGGAACTCAAAGGAAATTTAGGTCACTATCCCAACAGATACACTGCAGCTTTACGGGGTTCCAGAGACACACGTTGCTGTACAAAACCAGAAAAAGATCCTATCGGGGGGTAATTGGTTCAGCATGGAGCTGTAGACCCAGCGGATGTTTGCACTGTGGAAGGTGACTTGGATGTAACAATGCAGAGGCTGATGGAGGTGGAGGCTAGCTGCTAGCTGTTAGCTGTTAGCTGTTAGCTGGAAATCCATCGCTTCTTCTGCTGACCGCCTTCCGCTCCGTTTCTTCTGCTGCTTAGGGCATTGGCTTCATGATATGCTTTAGTTTATGGCCCATTGCTTTTGCAAAGTTCTAGCAGTTTTACATAGTTTAACTCTAAATTACACTGATTCTGTAGGGAATCTGCTTTGAAAATCAATTTTAGTCTGGAGTCAGATATAATGTGTCTGCAAAACTGGCTCACCGCCCCAAAGCCGACTGTGATCATGAAACTGCAGCGAACTTGAACTATATACAAGTAAGTAGTGGAATATAGGAATAGAGGCATGGCCTTGGTGATGGGCGGGGCTTGTTTTTGCCAGAGTCCACTGTGCAAGTAAACAGGACAATAGTAAACAAAGTGCAAGTAAACAAATCAGTGCTGTGCGGTCCAGTAAACACAGTAAACACAGGACATTACAAGGTTACAGTGTACACATCCGAGCATATGGGCCACGTTATGGGTGTGGTGGTTCGGTTCTGCTGCACGATGCTGCTCAAAGCTTTATGGGTTAGGGGCTTTGTTAAGATAATCAGAGCCACAGTTCCTTCTGAATACAGAACACATGTTCTTATCTGCATCTTGTTCTGGGCTTATCAGGGTGTAATTTATGCTCTTGTTGTGGCTGATAATACTCTGATATATGCCGTATTACAGGGAGGTGACTTGTCTATATGCCGTATTACAGGGAGGTGACTTGTCTATATGCCGTATTACAGGGAGGTGACTTGTCTATGTGCAGTATTACAGGGAGGTGACTTGTTACAGGGAGGTGACTTGTCTATGTGCCGTAGTACAGGGAGGTGACTTGTCTATGTGCCGTATTACAGGGAGGCGACTTGTCTATGCCGTATTACAGGGAGGTGACTTGTCTATGTGCCGTATTACAGGGAGGTGACTTGTCTATGTGCCGTATTACAGGGAGGTGACTTGTCTATGTGCCGTATTACAGGGAGGTGACTTGTCTATGTGCCAGACACAGGGAGGTGACTTGTCTATGTGCCGTATTACAGGGAGGTGACTTGTCTATATGCTGTATTACAGGGAGGTGACTTGTCTTGTATTACAGGGAGGTGACTTGTCTATATGCTGTATTACAGGGAGGTGACTTGTCTATATGCCGTATTACAGGGAGGTGACTTGTCTATGTGCCGTATTACAGGGAGGTGACTTGTCTATGTGCCGTATTACAGGGAGGTGACTTGTCTATATGCCGTATTACAGGGAGGTGACTTGTCTATGTGCCGTATTACAGGGAGGTGACTTGTCTATGTGCCGTATTACAGGGAGGTGACTTGTCTATGTGCCGTATTGCAGGGAGGTGACTTGTCTATATGCCGTATTACAGGGAGGTGACTTGTCTATGTGCCGTATTACAGGGAGGTGACTTGTCTATGTGCCGTATTACAGGGAGGTGACTTGTCTATGTGCTGTATTGCAGGGAGGTGACTTGTCTATATGCCGTATTACAGGGAGGTGACTTGTCTATGTGCCGTATTACAGGGAGGTGACTTGTCTATGTGCCGTATTACAGGGAGGTGACTTGTCTATATGCCGTATTACAGGGAGGTGACTTGTCTATGTGCCGTATTACAGGGAGGTGACTTGTCTATATGCCGTATTACAGGGAGGTGACTTGTCTATGTGCCGTATTACAGGGAGGTGACTTGTCTATGTGCCGTATTGCAGGGAGGTGACTTGTCTATGTGCCGTATTACAGGGAGGTGACTTGTCTATGTGCTGTATTACAGGGAGGTAACTTGTCTATATGCCGTATTACAGGGAGGTGACTTGTCTATGTGCCGTATTACAGGGAGGTGACTTGTCTATGTGCCGTATTACAGGGAGGTGACTTGTCTATATGCCGTATTACAGGGAGGTGACTTGTCTATGTGCTGTATTACAGGGAGGTGACTTGTCTATGTGCTGTATTACAGGGAGGTGACTTGTCTATATGCCGTATTACAGGGAGGTGACTTGTCTATGTGCCGTATTACAGGGAGGTGACTTGTCTATGTGCTGTATTACAGGGAGGTGACGTATTTGTCTTTTCAGCAGTGCTACAGTTCATTTGCTTTTTTACATGCATGCTGCATATAGACCAATTGATATAACTGGTTTGCATAAAGCAATAACACAAGCTTATGGAGATAAAAATGGATAAACAAGGTGCCACGCTGAAATCTTTATTAGAATAAGTGGAGCTTTTCTATTACAAGACGTCTTTAAGAGACAGCTCAGCAAAAACGAGCATAGATGTGTGTGTGTGTGTGTGTGTAAGAGTGAGCACAGGGACGCTTGGGGAAGCAACATAGCACCATATCACACACAAAACCACCTTTAAGCAAATGGAATTGTGTGTAGTGTGTGTAGTCCAGATGTCCAAAACCTTTAATGACATGTAGTAAGGTGCTTTTGTGTGTGTGTGTGTGTGTGGTAAGGTGCTGGAGTGTGTGTGTGTGTGGTAAGGTGCTGGAGTGAGTGTGTGTGTGTGTGTGTGTGTGGTAAGATGCTTGTGTGTGTGTGTGTGGTAAGGTGCTGGAGTGTGTGTGTGTGTGTGGTAAGATGCTTGTGTGTGTGTGTCGTAAGGTGCTGGAGTGTGTGTGTGTGGTAAGGTGGTGTAGTGTGTGTGTGTGTGTGTGGTAAGGTGGTGTAGTGTGTTCTGTGCTGAAGATAAAGACAGTGTCGTAAGGTCATGGCCTCTCCAGCTCGGCTGAGATATCGAGTGGATTGATTCCACTTCCAGACCTCGCACCTCTCTGTGGTTCAGGACGACTCACTGGATTTACGTGAGAAACAATTAGTGGGAGAAAGTGGATTTCTTAGGCCCTGTGTCATGGTGCAGTGGTAATACTGCCCAGGTACAGCGTCCCCTTCCGCAGAGACACGGTCCTCCTCTGCAGAGACAAGGTCCTCTACCTTGGTGCTGCCATCTAAGCAAGACTGTAACTGAAAAGTTTATGTAATTGCCTCTAAAATATGCTACTTATATTGATCTGTATAACCATCTTACCTACAGCATGTCATTTCTTTAATCCAGCCCAGGTTCAGGGCTCAGGAGCTGGGCTATAAATATTTCTCCATAATACAATGAAGATCCCATTTAATTAAATGTAGTTGTATTGAAAGCTGTTTATCCAATTAGTCCAAACCCCTTTTACATCTCCACTAAAACACTATGGCTGGCATTAACATTAGAAAAATTCATATAAATTCATGTCTTGATGCTTCAGAAGATAGTTGAAAAACATTTGAGCCATTGTGTTGTGGAAAGTTTCACCATTTTTTAAAGGAATTGGATTACCAAATGGAAGACTAGAAACTAAATGCTTATAGTGTGATGAAATCTGATCTTCACTGAATGACATCTCAGTTTTTAAATGAATTATAACAAATGAGAGAGATGCTTTTTGATGTAATATAAAGTCATATGAAAATTAAGTCAGGGAAGAAGTCCCCGTGTGGACCATCTTTCATAACGTTTCATACTGGCTCAAGGAGATATTCATGAATCTTTGATTGTGACATCATGGTTGTAAGATCACGACTGTGACATCATAATTGTGACATGTTGGTTCATCACTGCTTAATGGGTCAATGTAGAGGCCAGAGATTCTTATTTACAGAGCCTGAAGGTCTGAGACACCTCACAGTCTGGTGTTTCCCTGCACACTGGATTCAACTTATTTGTTAAGAATTGAAGAAAGAGAAAACCCTATAAACTAAAATGTTGAAGACTCCGGGGACTGAAAACACTTGAAGATGATCATATAGCTTTGAGCACTCACTAGATCCCATATGATGATCCAAGCAGTAAAATGGTTTTGGTTTACTTTTTTTGGTAAACAGGATCAAAGAATTGGTAAATGCTAACAGGGACGTAAAAAAAATCATCCAACCATTTTAAATACTAAAGTGTTCCACAGGACTAGACTGAGTTACAAAGCACCTGATCACCTGCTGCTGATGGCTTTGTACAAGATCAGACAGACAGAAATCTGAGCTCAGTCTCGTCTCTGAAGTTGTCTTGTCCTTAATTCTGCACCTTGTCTGTGATGTGAGTGCTCCTCTGAGTCGGGTGCTGCTCCTCTGAGTCGGGTGCTGCTCCTCTGAGTCGGGTGCTGCTCCTCTGAGTCGGGTGCTGCTCCTCTGAGTCGGGTGCTGCTCCTCTGAGTCGGGTGCTGCTCCTCTGAGTCGGGGTGCTGCTCCGCTGAGTCTGCTGGGTGCTGCTCCGCTGAGTCGGGTGCTGCTCCTCTGAGTCGGGTGCTGCTCCTCTGAGTCGGGTGCTGCTCCTCTGAGTCGGGTGCTGCTCCGCTGAGTCGGGTGCTGCTCCTCTGAGTCGGGTGCTGCTCCTCTGAGTCGGGTGCTGCTCCTCTGAGTCGGGTGCTGCTCCTCTGAGTCGGGTGCTGCTCCGCTGAGTCGGGTGCTGCTTCGCTGAGTCGGGTGCTGCTGAGTCGGGTGTCTGCTCACTCTGAGTCGGGTGCTGCTCCTCTGAGTCGGGTGCTGCTCCTCTGAGTCGGGTGCTGCTCCTCTGAGTCGGGTGCTGCTCCTCTGAGTCGGGTGCTGCTCCTCTGAGTCGGGTGCTGCTCCTCTGAGTCGGGTGCTGCTCCTCTGAGTCGGGTGCTGCTCCGCTGAGTCGGGTGCTGCTCCGCTGAGTCGGGTGCTGCTCCTCTGAGTCGGGTGCTGCTCCTCTGAGTCGGGTGCTGCTCCTCTGAGTCGGGTGCTGCTCCGCTGAGTCGGGTGCTGCTCCTCTGAGTCGGGTGCTGCTCCTCTGAGTCGGGTGCTGCTCCTCTGAGTCGGGTGCTGCTCCGCTGAGTCGGGTGCTGCTCCGCTGAGTCGGGTGCTGCTCCGCTGAGTCGGGTGCTGCTCCTCTGAGTCGGGTGCTGCTCCTCTGAGTCGGGTGCTGCTCCTCTGAGCTCCGCCTCTTCTCCTTATAAAACCATCAAAGCCACAGGAAGTTTCCTCGCCACGTACCAGATTACGGGTGGGCCACGGTGTGGTGCAGATTATGTATCTCTCTTGAGTCTTCTCCACTTTCCCAGTGCAATAACAGCATGTATGGTGATAAGAGGATCTTAAACTTTTTTATCCCCTTAATCACAGCCTATAGAGATTTGGGCCAGTGACGACAGTGCGTAACTGAAACTGACTATGGAAATAACTATAATAACTAAGATTAATTAGCATCATTTCTTCTTTTCCGTACTCGTTATATTTTGTGTTTCCTCCTCCTGTTGCTGCTTGTCTCACTAACCTGAACTGGCAGTAGAGTAGAGTTTGGTGAGGAGTCTCGCTGGACGACTCCACGAGAAGACAGTTCACTGGCAGAGGAGCTACTGATATGTTCAGTTGGACACCACTGGTCTCTGGTGTTTAGAGTCTGCATTCAGTAGAGTCTGCATTCAGTAGGGTCTGCATTCAGTAGAGTCTGCATTCAGTAGGGTCTGCATTCAGTAGGGTCTGCATTCAGTAGAGTCTGCACTCAGTAGAGTCTGCACTCAGTAGAGTCTGCACTCAGTAGAGTCTGCACTCAGTAGGGTCTGCACTCAGTAGAGTCTGCATTCAGTAGGGTCTGCACTCAGTAGAGTCTGCATTCAGTAGGGTCTGCATTCAGTAGAGTCTGCACTCAGTAGAGTCTTGCATTCAGTAGAGTCTGCACTCAGTAGAGTCTGCACTCAGTAGAGTCTGCATTCAGTAGGGTCTGCACTCAGTAGAGTCTGCATTCAGTAGGGTCTTGCATTCAGTAGAGTCTGCACTCAGTAGAGTCTGCATTCAGTAGGGTCTGCACTCAGTAGGGTCTGCATTCAGTAGGGTCTGCACTCAGTAGAGTCTGCATTCAGTAGGGTCTGCATTCAGTAGGGTCTGCATTCATTCAAACATGACTGTTGATTCAAACTGACAAACATGTTAATTGTATTCTGTTTAGTGAGGCTGGTAATATGTGTGTTGTTTGTGGGCATAAATAATTTCTGTGGAGTTTAGGCTGCCTGTTAATAATTGTAAATGTGTAGTTTATAGGAAATCGCTCAGTGTGACTGACAGCCTGATCTGCTCAGCTGTGAACTACTGTGATGCTTCTTTGTAGAAAATGTCTGACTTCCCTTTAGTGTTGTTTGTGCGAGTGGTGCGAGTCACACAGACGAGCTCTGTGCCCTATTACCTGTGCCCTATTACCTGTGCCCTATTACCTGTGCCCTATTACCCGTGCCCTATTACCCGTGCCCTATTACCTGTGGCCTATTACCCGTGCCCTATTACCCGTGCCCTATTACCCGTGGCCTATTACCTGTGGCCTATTACCCGTGCCCTATTACCCGTGGCCTATTACCTGTGGCCTATTACCTGTGGCCTATTACCTGTGGCCTATTACCTGTGCCCTATTACCTGTGCCCTATTACCTGTGCCCTATTACCCGTGCCCTATTACCCGTGCCCTATTACCTGTGGCCTATTACCCGTGCCCTATTACCCGTGCCCTATTACCCGTGCCCTATTACCCGTGCCCTATTACCCGTGGCCTATTACCTGTGGCCTATTACCCGTGCCCTATTACCCGTGCCCTATTACTTGTGCCCTATTACCCGTGCCCTATTACCCGTGCCCTATTACCCGTGCCCTATTACCCGTGGCCTATTACCCGTGGCCTATTACCTGTGGCCTATTACCTGTGGCCTATTACCTGTGGCCTATTACCTGTGGCTTATTACCTGTGGCCTATTACCTGTGGCCTATTACCTGTGGCCTATTACCCGTGGCCTATTACCCGTGGCCTATTACCCGTGGCCTATTACCCGTGCCCTATTACCCATGGCCGATTACCCGTGGCCTATTACCCGTGGCCTATTACCCGTGGCCTATTACCCGTGGCCTATTACCTGTGCCCTATTACCTGTGGCCTATTACCTGTGCCCTATTACCTGTGGCCTATTACTTGTGCCCTATTACCTATGGCCTATTACCTGTGGCCTATTACCTGTGGCCTATTACCCGTGCCCTATTACTTGTGCCCTATTACCCGTGCCCTATTACCCGTGCCCTATTACCCGTGGCCTATTACCCGTGGCCTATTACCCGTGCCCTATTACCCGTGCCCTATTACCCGTGGCCTATTACCCGTGGCCTATTACCCGTGGCCTATTACCCGTGGCCTATTACCCGTGGCCTATTACATGTGGCCTATTACATGTGGCCTATTACATGTGGCCTATTACATGTGGCCTATTACCTGTGCCCTATTACCTGTGGCCTATTACCTGTGGCCTATTACCTGTGGCCTATTGCCAAATAATTTCTGTGGAGTTTAGGCTGCCTGTTAATAATTGTAAATGTGTAGTTTATAGGAAATCGCTCAGTGTGACTGACAGCCTGATCTGCTCAGCTGTGAACTACTGTGATGCTTCTTTGTAGAAAATGTCTGACTTCCCTTTAGTGTTGTTTGTGCGAGTGGTGCGAGTCACACAGACGAGCTCTGTGCCCTATTACCTGTGCCCTATTACCTGTGCCCTATTACCTGTGCCCTATTACCTGTGCCCTATTACCCGTGCCCTATTACCCGTGCCCTATTACCTGTGGCCTATTACCCGTGCCCTATTACCCGTGCCCTATTACCCGTGCCCTATTACCTGTGGCCTATTACCCGTGCCCTATTACCCGTGCCCTATTACTTGTGCCCTATTACCCGTGCCCTATTACCCGTGCCCTATTACCCGTGCCCTATTACCCGTGGCCTATTACCCGTGGCCTATTACCTGTGGCCTATTACCTGTGGCCTATTACCTGTGGCCTATTACCTGTGGCCTATTACCTGTGGCCTATTACCTGTGGCCTATTACCTGTGGCCTATTACCCGTGGCCTATTACCCGTGCCCTATTACCCGTGCCCTATTACCCATGGCCGATTACCCGTGGCCTATTACCCGTGGCCTATTACCCGTGGCCTATTACCTGTGCCCTATTACCTGTGGCCTATTACCTGTGCCCTATTACCTGTGGCCTATTACTTGTGCCCTATTACCTATGGCCTATTACCTGTGGCCTATTACCTGTGGCCTATTACCCGTGCCCTATTACCCGTGCCCTATTACCCGTGCCCTATTACCCGTGCCCTATTACCCGTGGCCTATTACCCGTGGCCTATTACCCGTGCCCTATTACCCGTGGCCTATTACCCGTGGCCTATTACCCGTGGCCTATTACCCGTGGCCTATTACATGTGGCCTATTACATGTGGCCTATTACATGTGGCCTATTACCTGTGCCCTATTACCTGTGGCCTATTACCTGTGGCCTATTACCTGTGGCCTATTGCCTGTGGCCTATTGCCTGTGCCCTATTGCCTGTGCGCTATTGCCTGTGCGCTATTGCCTGTGGCCTATTACCCGTGCCCTATTACCCGTGCCCTATTACCCGTGGCCTATTGCCTGTGGCCTATTGCCTGTGCCCTGTTGCCTGTGCCCTATTGCCTGTGCCCTATTGCCTGTGCCCTATTGCCTGTGCCCTATTGCCTGTGGCCTATTGCCTGTGGCCTATTACCCGTGCCGTATTACCCGTGCCGTATTACTCGTGCCGTATTACCCGTGCCCTATTACCCGTGCCCTATTGCCTGTGGCCTATTACCTGTGCCCTATTACCCGTGGCCTATTACCCGTGCCCTATTACCCGTGCCCTATTACCCGTGGCCTATTACCCGTGGCCTATTACCCGTGGCCTATTACCTGTGGCTTATTACCTGTGGCCTATTACCTGTGGCCTATTACTTGTGCCCTATTACCCGTGGCCTATTACCCGTGGCCTATTACCCGTGCCCTTTTACCCGTGCCCTTTTACCCGTGGCCTATTACCCGTGCCCTATTACCCGTGCCCTATTACCCGTGGCCTATTACCCGTGCCCTATTACCCGTGCCCTATTACCCGTGGCCTATTACCCGTGGCCTATTACCTGTGGCCTATTACTTGTGCCCTATTACCTGTGCCCTATTACTTGTGCCCTATTACCTGTGCCCTATTACCCGTGGCCTATTACCCGTGGCCTATTACCCGTGGCCTATTACCCGTGGCCTATTACCTGTGGCCTATTACCTGTGCCCTATTACCTGTGGCCAATTACCTGTGGCCAATTACCTGTGGCCTATTACCTGTGGCCTATTACTTGTGCCCTATTACCTGTGCCCTATTACCCGTGGCCTATTACCCGTGGCCTATTACCCGTGGCCAATTACCCGTGGCCTATTACCCGTGGCCTATTACCTGTGGCCTATTACTTGTGCCCTATTACCTGTGGCCAATTACCTGTGGCCTATTACCTGTGGCCTATTACCTGTGGCCTATTACCTGGTCTCTCGGCAGCTTGTTTAACCTGCTGTTTGGTGTGTGACCTATTGTGTCTGATTTTTGTTTTGGAGCATTTCACGAGTAAATAAAGTTAATTAGCTCAGATGCGCTCGTGTGCAAAGTTACATGCACCTATGACAAACACTAATTGTTTGCATTGTACCTCAAGTTGTGCTTTCCAACCTCCGCTCACTGTTAGAGGACACCTTGCACAGACCGTGTGTGCTACCATTGCAAAAGCCTTAATTGGGCATGTTGAAGCACTTTGATGTCTTGAAGCGTATGATGCAAATCTGACTTCACAATGCTACTGGAGAAGCAATGCATGTGCTAATCAGGTGGTGGGGAGGCTCTAGCGCGAGGCTGTTAGGACCACCATCTCCCCCGCCCCGGTCTGCACAATCAATGACTGATCCATGTCACAGAGCTGAAATCAATGCTAAACGCATCGCAGTGTCTTCAGGTCTTTTGCACGTGTTTGGAGAGGGTTTGGTTCCTCTAATAGCTGGACAGCCACGACCTCCAGCTACACGAGCAGTGTGTGTGGGGGACGACGGCCTTGGGCAGGGCTGACATCACCACCATGCTGGAATGAGATTAGCAAGCAGTGGTCATCCTGTGGATAATGAGGAGACAGTGTGGGAGGAACAGGTCGTCCTCTGACGAGTCACGGGGGACACCCCCCCCTCCCCCTTCTGTCCCCCTGCGTCTTCCCGTCTCCTCAGACTTATTCTCAGCCTTTCCCACAGGGACTCACACGCCTAGTCCTCTACTCTACGCTCTGCTCACTGTCCGTCTTCCTTTATTGTCTCTCAGCCTTCGTGTCCTCTCTCTCCCTCTGTGTCCTTCTCCTGGCTGGTCCCGCTGCCTCTGGGCCCTGAAGCGCAGCTGTGTCAGGACTCCCGTTCAGCAGGACACACTGTGCTTCGCCTGTTCCATCTTTATGCTAAGAGGGACTCTGAGATATGTGGCATTCATCATGCCATCTTCTGCAGATTTGTGCAGCCTGCACTCTCGCCCTCTCTGTCACACACACACTCTCTCGCTCTCTCTCTCTCACACACACACACACACACACTCCCTCTCACTGTCTCCATCTCACACACACCCCTCCAGTTATTGAGACAGCATGGCTTTTGATAAAGCTACTGAAATTAAGAAACTCGTCTTCAACGAGGTTTTAGATTTAAGATTAATATAAGGAGAGAAACATCTGCTGCTGCCTCCTGCCACACACTTCCTGATGAACGTACAGATGTTTAGAAGAACATGGCGTGTTCTGCAGAACCTGCCGCAGTGCGGATCGGGACCTGCACCCCCACCTGTGTAACGTCATTCTGGTCCACTGAACATCATGAATGAAGGTTCTGAAATTATCATGTGTGTATGGTGTGTGTGAAAGTTAAATTGTAATGTAAAGTCAAATGTATTTCTATAGAGTTTTTTACAGCAGCTGTTGTCACAGTGCAGCTTAACACATGTACAGTGTTCAGAGAGCAAGACAAAAACTCCCTAGAGAACGAGAGGAACCAGAGAGGAACCAGAGAGGAACCAGAGAGGAACCACAGAGGAACCACAGAGGAACCACAGAGGAACCAGAGAGGATCGACAGAGGAACCACAGAGGAACCACGGAGGAACCACGGAGGAACCACGGAGGAACCACAGAGGAACCGGAGAGGAACCAAAGAGGAACCACGGAGGAACCACGGAGGAACCACACAGTAACCACAGAGTAACCAAGAGGAACCACAGAGGAACCAAGAGGAACCACAGAGGAACCAAGAGGAACCACAGAGTAACCAAGAGGAACCAAGGTGAGTGTGTAAAGCTGGCGATGGATCCAGCCTTGCAGTAACACTTACACACAGTAAATGAGGAAAAACATCAGTGTGGTAAAATACATGTAAACAGAAGTGATGTACATGTAAACAAAACTAATGTACATGTAAACAGAAGTGATGTACATGTAAACAAAACTAATGTACATGTAAACAGAAGTGATGTACATGTAAACAAAACTAATGTACATGCAAACAGAAATGATGTACATGTAAACTGACATAATGTACATGTAAGCAAAACTAATGTACATGTAAACAGAAGTGATGTACATGTAAACAAAACTAATGTACATGCAAACAGAAATTATGTACATGTAAATTGACATAATGTACATGTAAACAAAACTAATGTACATGCAAACAGAAATTATGTACATGTAAATTGACATAATGTACATGTAAACAAAACTAATGTACATGTAAACTGGTGTGATGTACATGTAAACTGACATAATGTACATGTAAACAAAACTAATGTACATGTAAACCGGTGTGATGTACATGTAAACAGAAGTGATGTACATGTAAACAAAACTAATGTACATGCAAACAGAAATTATGTACATGTAAATTGACATAATGTACATGTAAACAAAACTAATGTACATGTAAACCGGTGTGATGTACATGTAAACAGAAGTGATGTACATGTAAACAAAACTAATGTTTCTTCCTGGGTTTAGCCTAAACTAACTAGCTAGAGATTTTGTTCTGAGTAAAACAATGAAGCACTTTTTGTAAGTCGCTCTGGATAAGGGCGTCTGCTAAATGCCGTAAATGTAAATGTAAATGTACATGCAAACAGAAGTGATGTACATGTAAACTGACATAATGTACATGTAAACAAAACTAATGTACATGTAAACAGAAGTGATGTACATGTAAACAGAAGTGATGTACATGTATGGGTGAGCGCAGGGCGATATACAAACCATGTGGTTCTCCTGGGTAATTAGCAATCTTGCCTCTCCATCTTGTAATTAACTTGTCACCCTGACATGGGACTTAAGAGGCAAATGCATGTCCTCCACGTGCCCCGTGTGTTTGTGTGGGGGTCAGCGCCCCCTGGTGCTGGCGCTGGTGAACAGATCGTTCTCCATCATTCTCTATCAGGCTCTTACACCACAGAGGGTCTCCTCTCTTGCCCTCCACCCTCTCCTGTCTTCCAATGTTTCTGCCTCCAACGTTTCTGCAAGAGGCTGTTTGGCCGGTGTTTGTTGACTTTCCTAGACACTTGACTGAATCTGATTGGACCACACTGGTCTGTGCTGGCAGGTCCTGTGTGCTGATTGGTCTGTGCTGGCAGGTCCTGTGTGCTGATTGGTCTGTGCTGGCAGGTCCTGTGTGCTGACTGGTCTGTGCTGGCAGGTCCTGTGTGCTGACTGGTCTGTGCTGGCAGGTCCTGTGTGCTGATTGGTCTGTGCTGGCAGGTCCTGTGTGCTGATTGGTCTGTGCTGGCAGGTCCTGTGTGCTGACTGGTCTGTGCTGATTGGTCTGTGCTGGCAGGTCCTGTGTGCTGATTGGTCTGTGCTGGCAGGTCCTGTGTGCTGATTGGTCTGTGCTGGCAGGTCCTGTGTGCTGTTTGGTCTGTGCTGGTAGGTCCTGTGTGCTGTTTGGTCTGTGCTGGCAGGTCCTGTGTGCTGATTGGTCTGTGCTGGTAGGTCCTGTGTGCTGTTTGGTCTGTGCTGGCAGGTCCTGTGTGCTGATTGGTCTGTGCTGGCAGGTCCTGTGTGCTGTTTGGTCTGTGCTGGCAGGTCCTGTGTGCTGATTGGTCTGTGCTGACTGGTCTGTGCTGGCAGGTCCTGTGTGCTGTTTGGTCTGTGCTGGTAGGTCCTGTGTGCTGTTTGGTCTGTGCTGGTAGGTCCTGTGTGCTGGTTAGGGGCTCGTGGGCTGTGTGTCTAGTACCAGTTCAGTGGTAAACACCTTGTTTCTCATCCTCCATATTTCAATATGAATGGACATGAATGTATGAATATGACTGAGACTTCACCAGTACAGCAGTGCTCATACGAAGGGACATGTATGTATGTTTGTATTTATGTATCTTTGTATGTATGTATCTATGTTTGTATGTATGAATGTTTGTATGTATGTATGTATTTATGTATGTTTGTATGTATCTATGCTTGTATGTTTGTATGTATGTATGTATTTATGTATGTTTGTATGTATGTATGCATGTTTGTATGTTTGTATGAATGTTCACCAGTATTCATCGGAGCTGTTGCATTTCTGCTGAATGTTGAGTGGGAGACTGTATGGAGAGGGACGGACCCGACTGTGTG
The DNA here is from genome assembly GCA_020368025.1 of Brachyhypopomus occidentalis. Taxonomy (NCBI): domain Eukaryota; kingdom Metazoa; phylum Chordata; class Actinopteri; order Gymnotiformes; family Hypopomidae; genus Brachyhypopomus; species Brachyhypopomus occidentalis. Next base: position 856,282 of record JAGXOD010001386.1, read on the forward strand.
GAGAGGGACGGACCCGACTGTGTGGAGAGGGACGGACCCGACTGTGTGGATAGGGACGGACCCGGGCTGCAGGTTCATTTAAAGGTCCAGGATGTGGACGACCATGAAACAGGTGGACATGCCGTTAGATTCGCTGTGTCAGACAGATCCATCCTATTCTACCTGAATGTATTCTGTGCTAAAGCTTGTTGAACTCAACTGAAATCAAACCCATTGTTTGTTTTGTTCAAGTGGGCAAAAGTGCCGAATAATTCTGCTTTTATACTCACTTGACGTTTTTATATTGATTGATTCATTCATTTATGTTTTACATGGGGAATAATGAGCTCTCCTGAATGTGGATTCTGGTTCTCTGATTCTCTGGTTCTCTGATATCTTAGATATCTGCAATGTTAGTGTGCAGTTGTGAAGAGCATTACAGATTAAATGTACTCTCAGATTAAATGTACTCTCAGATTACATCTACTCTTAGATGCACTGCTCCATTTGTTAGCTTGTCCATGGAGTATCCTTTCTCACCCAGTCCTGCTCTGTCTCTGTGGCCACCACATGGACATTCTGCTCATGTTTGATGCGGTAATAATGTGTCCCCTTTAGCTCGCCTGTATTTGCCAGGTTTTGAGGACACTGGGATCTTGTTAACTTCCTTTATCAACATTACTCATTCTCAGACAGCTGCACTGGAGCCGGCGGAGAGATCAATACTTTACTGCTCTGAGTGAATCCTGTTTCTAATCCAGATGAGACCCCAAGCAGAAGGATCCCGAGGCCACTGAAGCGTGTGGTGAGGAGCTAAGCACCGCAATTACACAGCACTGCTCCTGAAACACGGGACCATCCGTGTGATCTGGACTGTTTCTGAGGTTTGGGATGAGGGGCCACTTGCTGGGTGGTTGCAGGTAAGACACATACAACACTGCATGAGTAGTGACAGCATTGGCGATGGGCCTGTGGTTACACTGCAAAAGAACAGGTGCACAACCCAGTGTCAGTTCAGTGTTTACTGCACATATCAACATTAAAAACATTCTACTGCAGACATTTTTACAGACAAATAAGTGTTCAGTGTCACTATGGTGTCCATGTGTGGACTGTGGGGAGTTGGCCAGAGGACCAGAATGCTGTGTGCCCTTCCATAGACTTAGTTTGGTTACTTGAATTTCTTACTTACTGGTTTTAGTGTGTTACTTGTTGACGAATTTGTGTGAGTGTGTTTGTGGTTCAGTGACTTGCATTCTTTTTTGGTCAAATTAGCACTATAGTGTTTTACTCTCCTAGTGTGTGTCTCTCCTAGTGTGTCTCTCCTAGTTTGTGTCTCTCCTAGTGTGTGTCTCTCCTAACATGTGTCTCTCTTTTGGATATCTTCCCCCGCCCCTTTTCCATGTTAGTTTAGTTCAGTTTTCTCTTTTTAAAGACCATGTTGTTGAATAAAAAGTGTTTTCCTAGCAGAAAATGGCATTCTATGGTTTTCCTTCCACGCTCATAGTCCAGTTCAACACTAAACGTCTGTAGCTGTAGTTACTCTCCTTGACTCAGAATTAAAGAGATAAATCAAAAGGAACCATTTAGGTGGTCGGTCAAATATTTTTCTGTTTTAGCGCTTGGGTTCAGCTCGCTAAGCTGCTCATGAAGCAGATAAACACACCGGTCACAGTAAATAACAAACTCATGTAAAACCACAACTCACAACTGCCCTGTTCTGCCTTGGCAACAGAATGAAGTGAGCTGCTTCAGACCATGACCAGTGTCGTTCCCAACGACCTCTCAGAGCTTTGATTTCACGCTACTACATTAATTAAAATGACTTAAACGCACCTGACACATTAGTCAGCTGCCAGATTAGGTGAGTTGGAGCAGAACAATCTCTAAACTCTGCTGGACTCTGGGCCACTTTGACACCCCAAGCTGGGATTTTTGGAGTTTTACGAAGCTTATATGATTATGCAGGATTCCATTTGAAGGAAGTGAAGAGAGTTTGAAGCTCATGGTATGTGAGTTCCAGGGCTAAAACTTCACCTCCTGCAGGATGCTGTCACACACACACACACACACACACACACACACACACACACACACACCTCCTGCAGGATGCACACACACACACACACACACACACACACACACACACCTCCTGCAGGATGCACACACACACACACACACACACACACACACACACACACACACACACCTCCTGCAGGATGCTGTAACACACACACACACACACACACACACACCTCCTGCAGGATGCACACACACACACACACACACACACACACACACACACACACACACACACACACACACACACACACACACACACACACACACCTCCTGCAGGATGCTGTAACACACACACACACACACACACACACACACACACACACACACACACACACACACACACACACACACACACACACACACACACACACACACACACACACACACACACACACACATACTTGTAGAAGCGTCATTCGGGGACTACCAGCAGGAAGCTACATTGTGGGGACTACCCTTTCTAAATGCTTTAGGAATAAATCAGCTACAGATTCACATTTCAATTGACGTTGTAAAGGCAGCCATCACTTTAAATTACAGAAAAAACGTTTAGAAAGCAATGTGACATTTTCCTACATTGTGGGGACAAGTTTCTGGTAGACAGACCATGTGAGGACCAGCATACATACACACCAACTCTTTTGTACAATTTAGGTACTTGTGAACAATCTGGGGACAGATTTTTACTAACTAGGTTGCAGCTAGAATGCATATTTGCAAGGAAAGACAACTAGTATAGTTATTTAAATAACAGGCCCTTTATTTAGCTCTTAAGCCATTTGTGATGCAGCATTTTTTAACAAATTTAATGCTTTAAGCCTTTCAAAAGTTTGTCAACAGTAAGCTGCCAAGCCTCAAATACAAAACTTGTATGAAAAAATAAAAATGTAAACTCTTTAAAGATGACTCTCCAAAGGTTTTTACAAAACCTGAACAATGCTGAACAATGAACAGAAGAAAGTGCATAGTCTAAAGAATTGTTCAGATTTACAGCTTCCTTTTAAGAGCAGTGATCCTGTTCTTTACAAAAAATTTCACAGCCAACCAATCTCTGTCTTTCAGTGCAATAGGTTCAGCCTTTATACATGCCTCACACTGTTTTTTTCCTGGCACAGTGCAAGTTTTAATAAACCTGTTCAGGTGTTTTTCCACAGCTTTCACTTCATCGTTTTCCCATTTCCTTTTCTTAACCACCTTAACACCTGAATAAATGGAAAACAACATTAGTCAAACAATGTTTTTCGATCTCTACAGCATGCCATGGTGTCAGACAATACCTTTGGGAACTGAAGTGGTACTGGTTGGCTCTAACGCTTGTGGTACTGATTGGTTCCAATCCAGATTTTGAGTGGTTTCCAGCTTCTGCTTTATAGATGGTTCCAAATCCACTTCTGCATCAAGATCTAGTTAAATAAAAGTACTCATAAAAAATGGGCAAAGTACATCCAATAACAATGGTGACTAGAAAAATGTCACCAACTCCTCAGCACATCACACAAGATTACATAATTAAAGCCATACTGGGGCACAAAAAAAAGAGATAGATCATATGTTGTCTGTAAAGAGGTAGTAAACTAATGCTAAGTGATGCTGAATGTTTTTACTTATACAAGTAGACTGTAGAAATTAACCGAATCCCTGCTTTTAATGACACACAATATATAAAGGAACTCTATGCGTCACATGTGACAGAGCGCAATAAAAGGTCTGCATCATTTGATTAAGAAACTGTAGAACCCTGAGACCAAGGTGCCTTGTCTATGCCTGCAGCAATTATTTAAGTGGCTAATATGTTTTATATCAGTGATCATACTAGGAAGCTTTCCGATTTTGCCATGTTGTTTCTACAGTGTTGCTTGATGGTTGCTAGTGTGTGAATCTACTCTATGGGGGAATGGGTGAAAGACTCTCAGGGTTATGGTGTCTTGACAAGGAAAAAATGCTCTATAGACAGAGAGCTTTGCATTAAGATCCCAAACTGAAATTGCTGTGTCGTCTCTACTACAAAATGCTGTTCTTAAATGCGATATACAGGGGATATGCAATAATTTTAATGAAGTGGAGATAGAGATTTCATAGTGTAGAAAATCAATTAAATCCATTGTGACTACAGTTGAAAAGCTGCAAGGGGTCATATTAAGTGTATTTCTCACCTTCATCTGATTCATCCTCCGTTCCTGACAGATCCCTTGACAAATCCGAATTTGGAGCAAGTACGGTTTCTATTAACACAACAATGTAATATGGCTTAACATATAACTTTGTTGACCATTTACATTAATCAATACATGAACTCCATTCAACATACCATTTGGATCAATGTGAATTTCATCTAGGTTCTTTCCACTGAACTCCCCAAGTCTTCCTGTCTCCAATGCCATCAAAACTTTGCTAATTTTGGCCAGCTGGAGAGTGCCTTCAGGAAGTCTGTAATATTCTCGATGAACTCTCACATCATGCCCTAAAAAGTCAGCCAGCTGATCCAATTCTGTGTTATTGAGGTTCAGAACATTAGACAACGTTGCTATGTGTTTACGAAGCTTTGTTGATGAAAGTGTCTTTGGATTCTTTGCTCCACATTCTGTTGCAAATTCACGAAGACAATCAGACCCCCGTAGGCATGTCTGTGCTGCAGGACGTGCAAACATATAAACATTTTCAGATGGAATTGCACATTCTTCTCTTTTTTCTTTAAGAAGTTCCATATTTCTCTGCATTGTCGGTGTGAGAAGAACTGCAACCTTCCGTCCTCGCTTTCCACGAATTTCAATGCGAGAAAAATGATGGCAGAGTTTTTTTTCCAGCTCTGAAAGTGCAAGAGCAACGTCTTCATGCAAGTCATCCATGTTTCTGCTGACGAATGAGGTTAAAGGCATTTTTGAGACCTCACCCTCTCTTCTGCGATTGAAGAGGATAGTCTGAGCCAGAGTAACCTTTGCAAGACGTGTCCAGTTCTTGGCAGAGGCATCTGCTGACAGTATCTGAAAGTACTCTTCTTGCTTTTGATCAAGATACAAATGTAGCTTTTTCACATCCTCAGTGAATGGAAGAACAAGCGGAGCATTCCACTTAACTTCTCTCTGTGTCCGAAGTGCATGTGATGATATAAGTTCACCCCATCTTGCTGTATACATGTCTGAAAAGTTGCGTGCCTTCTCGGCTCCTTCAGTGTCCCGATCCATCATTGCTTGAAATGAGACCAAAGAAGCAATCTTCTGTAAGCTATGACCCAGCTTCAGGGCAAGAGATGGTCGCTGAAAAGTGCACTTTTCTTCATCATAACCACTGGCTTTCCTGACAGCAGTGACCACATGCATGAAATTAGCTGGATCAACAAAATCCTCCATTTTACACAAAGGAGTGACTTCCCTTGCTGTAATTAACAATCTTCCAACCTCTCTCATTTTTTGTCGTACATATTCGTGTTTACCAGTGTCTGAGCCAACTCTGTTGTAAAAATACTCTCCTAATCGTCTGATGTACAAGTCTGATTTAATGGCAAGTTGCACCTTATCATGACACATGTTACTGAGAAGATTCCACAGTCCAGAACTAGTTCCATGAGGTGCAGGTCCCATATAAGCAATTTGTGAAAGCACCCTATTCTTTCCTGGTTTGGGTTGAGATTTTTCCCCCAGCTTACACTTTTTCACATGTCGCCACAGGAACTTCTTTGCAAAGAGACCTTGACAGTTGCAACAGTGTACAAAGCTGTGGGAAATGCTGTCTTTTCGGGGCATCTTACAAGGCACAAGATCACCTTTTCCACACTGTAAGACCTCAGCATTGTGTGCAAAATTCCCTCTATTCCTGAGGTGTTCTAGTAAGTTTTTCTTTTCTTTCGATCCTTTTGGAAAACTCAAAGCTTTTGCAACTTCAGATTCATTGCTATGAACCTGCTCCAAATGTCTTGCCATTTTGGACAGTGGTTTGTTGCAAAACAAACAGTATTGTTTCTTGTTGTATACTCTGGCTTTATTAGCCATCTTTGAAATTCCTCTGACCAAAACCGAGCTCGACTGGTCAGGAGCAGCGGCCGAGCTCGACTGGTCAGGAGCAGGACTGGACTGACCACAGCTAGGGCTGTGTAAATGCAATAATTTCTTCATTTTCTTGTTTTTTCTTACAGAAACTTGAATCCTACGACTGCAGGTACTTTCATCTGAACTACTTTCTGAAGACCCAGGAACATATTCATCTTCACTGCCTTCCACACTACTAATGGAGCAGGCATCCGGCTATAGAAGACAATAAAGCTCACATGTAAACACTGCTAAAAAGGATTATTATGTCATCAGTTATTCTATATTCAAAAACATGATCATTTGTCTAACCTGAGGAGTGTTTGTTTTCACTTGTATTTGATGACCAGTATAGTATAACAAAACCACATCATCTGGAACCTGATTTGTCTGGTAAAAAAAAGACAAAAACATTTCACTGGTATAAACAAGTCAAAAATTATTTTGAGTGGGAGGCAACACTAGTACTCCAGAGAGGCAGATCTCAAATGAGCATGAGTGACAATGAATCCCAAAAGTCTAACTGTTTAGACCCAAATTAAACTAACAAATCAGTCTGAATCAGTATGTAGAAAGACTACCAAGGAAAGAACACAAGACAACTGCCTTGTGAGAACTTACATATTAAAGACCATTGTGGGGACTCACTGTAAGCCCAAAGAAATCTTCTGCCAGCACTGTCAGGGTACATTGCGGGGACTTAACGTTTACCCAGTGAAAAACACATGAAATAGAACAGTTTCATACCGTGTTGCTGAAAGGAGACTCTTGCTGTTGAGCGTCAGTGCAATGCTGAACATCTCCAGTGGCACAGTCTGACTCCAAACCATTACTGTCTGCTGCCGTATTAGTTTTTGTCACCTGAAACAGACACAACAGTCACTAATAAGCCCAAAAGTACAAACTTATTGACACTGCTATGTGGTAGAAAGTATTTTTAAGCTAAACACACCAAATAACACAAAGAAATATATATATACTTACATTAAAAATTGAATTTTTACATAGGTGTTTTGTGAGGACTTGGTGTAAAGATTTCCCTTTAAAAGATATTGTGGGGACTCGGTGGGGGAGGTGCACCAGTTACAGACTGAAATCTTCTGCCAGCACTGTCAGGGTACATTGTGGGGACTTAACGTTTACCCAGTGAAAAACACATGAAATAGAACAGTTTCATACCGTGTTGCTGAAAGGAGACTCTTGCTGTTGAGCGTCAGTGCAATGCTGATCATCTCCAGTGGCACAGTCTGACTCCAAACCATTACTGTCTGCTGCCGTATTAGTTTTTGTCACCTGAAACAGACACAACAGTCACTAATAAGCCCAAAAGTACAAACTTATTGACACTGCTATGTGGTAGAAAGTATTTTTAAGCTAAACACACCAAATAACACAAAGAAATATATATATACTTACATTAAAAATAGAATTTTTACATAGGTGTTTTGTGAGGACTTAGTGTAAAGATTTCCCTTTAAAAGATATTGTGGGGACTCGGTGGGGGAGGTGCACCAGTTACAGACTGAAATCTTCTGCCAGCACTGTCAGGGTACATTGTGGGGACTTAACGTTTACCCAGTGAAAAACACATGAAATAGAACAGTTTCATACCGTGTTGCTGAAAGGAGACTCTTGCTGTTGAGCGTCAGTGCAATGCTGATCATCTCCAGTGGCACAGTCTGACTCCAAACCATTACTGTCTGCTGCCGTATTAGTTTTTGTCACCTGAAACAGACACAACAGTCACTAATAAGCCCAAAAGTACAAACTTATTGACACTGCTATGTGGTAGAAAGTATTTTTAAGCTAAACACACCAAATAACACAAAGAAATATATATATACTTACATTAAAAATAGAATTTTTACATAGGTGTTTTGTGAGGACTTAGTGTAAAGATTTCCCTTTAAAAGATATTGTGGGGACTCGGTGGGGGAGGTGCACCAGTTACAGACTGAAATCTTCTGCCAGCACTGTCAGGGTACATTGTGGGGACTTAACGTTTACCCAGTGAAAAACACATGAAATAGAACAGTTTCATACCGTGTTGCTGAAAGGAGACTCTTGCTGTTGAGCGTCAGTGCAATGCTGATCATCTCCAGTGGCACAGTCTGACTCCAAACCATTACTGTCTGCTGCCGTATTAGTTTTTGTCACCTGAAACAGACACAACAGTCACTAATAAGCCCAAAAGTACAAACTTATTGACACTGCTATGTGGTAGAAAGTATTTTTAAGCTAAACACACCAAATAACACAAAGAAATATATATATATACTTACATTAAAAATAGAATTTTTACATAGGTGTTTTGTGAGGACTTAGTGTAAAGATTTCCCTTTAAAAAATATTGTGGGGACTCGGTGGGGGAGGTGCACCAGTTACAGACTGAAATCTTCTGACAGCACTGTCAGGGTACATTGTGGGGACTTAACGTTTACCCAGTGAAAAACACATGAAATAGAACAGTTTCATACCGTGTTGCTGAAAGGAGACTCTTGCTGTTGAGCGTCAGTGCAATGCTGATCATCTCCAGTGGCACAGTCTGACTCCAAACCATTACTGTCTGCTGCCGTATTAGTTTTTGTCACCTGAAACAGACACAACAGTCACTAATAAGCCCAAAAGTACAAACTTATTGACACTGCTATGTGGTAGAAAGTATTTTTAAGCTAAACACACCAAATAACACAAAGAAATATATATATACTTACATTAAAAATTGAATTTTTACATAGGTGTTTTGTGAGGACTTAGTGTAAAGATTTCCCTTTAAAAGATATTGTGGGTAATCGGTGGGGGAGGTGCACCAGTTACAGACTGAAATCTTCTGCCAGCACTGTCAGGGTACATTGTGGGGACTTAACGTTTACCCAGTGAAAAACACATGAAATAGAACAGTTTCATACCGTGTTGCTGAAAGGAGACTCTTGCTGTTGAGCGTCAGTGCAATGCTGAACATCTCCAGTGGCACAGTCTGACTCCAAACCATTACTGTCTGCTGCCGTATTAGTTTTTGTCACCTGAAACAGACACAACTGTAAGTAATAGGCAGCACTCCATCTAATGTAGAAATGTATTTCTAAAATATTGTCTTCATTATGTAAAAGTAACTTTGGGATTAAAGACTACTGCTATTCTGAGTTTGGATAAGTGTTATTTAAAATCAGAATATCAGAAAGCTTTAATCTCAAAGTTCCTTTTACATAACTGATATACCATTTTATAAATACATTCACAATTTGGTATCTAACTATGCACCATAGCTACAAGAAGTACCACTCTTACTTTGCTCCTCCAGGGACAATCACCATCTCCATAATTATAAGTAATCTCCTCTCCAGTATTTATGTCTCTTGAAGCAAAAAGACACAACCGAGGTCTTCCGTCCACAACGATTCTCTTAATTTTACAGTTAGGGTTAATGTGGTTATCATTAACCAGTCTTCCGAGAGTGCCATCGTCCTTTGCAGCATCAACACTGAATTTAAACAAACAGAACATGATTAAACACCTTTTGTCCCCAAATAGTCATGATAGTTGCAGAATTAAATACCATAATAAAGCTTAACATTACAACATTGCATTCTTTCCAGTCATTTCATCTTATAGCAAAGTTCTTATAATACATTAATTTTGCTCATATCATTATTAGACCAAGACCCTTTACAGTATTCTTTCTCTATTAAGTAATGACAACTATTGTCATTACTTAAGTACTTTGTTGTAGAATGACTACAAAGCACTGTATATATAGATGTTACACATAACCCTGACAAAAAACAGCACAGGCCAAACCAGCATGGTTTGACTAACATAGACCAGCTGTTTTATTTTTTCATCAGGGAAACAAATAGAAAATATTGGCACATTGTCACGTCTAGCGCCGCCCCCTGCCCCAGTCTTGTGTCGTTCGTCCTAGCCCCGCCTTGTTTCTTCGTTTCCTTGGTTTCCCCTGTCTGTCACGCCCTGTACCTTGTGTACCTACCCCTTTCATTTTTTGTTTCAGCCGTGCCTTGTTTAATTCTCCCCTAGTCAGTGTTTAAGTTCCCCTCGTCCTCCCCTCGGTCACGCCATCTGCACTTCGCAAAAGATCGGTCGCGCTATCTACAGTGAAAGCTCACTTAGGCGCATACACGCGGTATTACTGTAGCGCGTTTGTGAAACGACGCAGGGGGAAAAGTGCAGAGATTGAAATGCTATGAATTTTTGTTCTGTACCTTAATTAAATATATCTAAATATGTTCATAATTTTTTTCAGTTATTTTAAGTCATAGGATACCAAACTCAAATAAGAGGTTTTGGTTGCATATGTTCACTATTTGGACCTCTATAAAATACACAATTCAAATTGTTATGAAATCACTCCACTATATTCTTCAACAGCACTTCCTAAAGTGCAATAAAGTTCTGTATTGGAGTCCGGATGCAGAGATGAAGCTCCAACTCCTGGGGTTCTGAAGTCTATCTCATGAAGACAAAGACGTAAGGAGAGGAAACATCAAATTTAAATTCTGAGTCTCCAGAAAATGATCGATGAAAAAACTGACTCATTTCATGAGGTTCTTCAAAAGGTGTCTCTCCTTCCAAATGGTGTAATGCTGTGGTCCAAGAAGAGCAAGACAGCAAACCATGGGCCAGTCAGGGGAGTTCATTCACCACAAGAAATCATTCCACCAGCCAGATTGTTACATCCAGTATCCATTTGCCATGATCAGATGATTAGCATTCTGGACCCCACACATGGCTAAGCAGTGATGAGATGGATTTAGCTTGCTTCTACATGGCACAACAGTACTGTGATACTGATGGTTTTCAGTCATGTCTGCTGTTTTCAGCACTTCGTCGTGGAGGGATTTTTGGGACGACAGAAAAGTCATTTGTGCAAGTACTGAACATTAATGACAATCACTGGATTACAGCAAGCAACATTTTCTGTGGGCCAAACGAGGTGTGCATTTATGATAGTCTGAATGCATCAATTAATAAGACCACCCATCAAATGCTGTCTTGGATGCTTCGTCCAGAAGCACCATATTTCCTCCTCAGGAGGCCTGCTGTGCAAATTCAGCAGTCAGGTAGCAACTGTGGAGTTTTTGCACTGGCCTTTGCAGCAGTTTTATGTGAAGGAGTCAGGCCAGAAGAGTGCCATTTTGAAGAGAAAAAACTCAGGCAAAGACTCTACAGAGCAATGATAGAGAAAAGAGTTCCTGTCTATCCCTACATAAAAGCACAGCCAAAACCTGAGAGAGAAACAGTCAAAGTTGAAGTTTACTGTGTTTGCAGAACCTCACATAATAAAGAGGTGATGGTCCAGTGCAGCAGCTGTAGCTCGTGGTACCACCCAAACTGTGTGCCTGTCCCAAGCAGTGCCTTAGACACCACAGCAGAAGAATGGCATTGTCAAATCTGCACAGATTAAACTAATGGTAGCAGAAGACCAAAAAGATGTTAAAATGTTTATGGCAGGAAATGTCCTGAAGTCTGTTTAAATGTCTGCATTGGTATATGATGGTTGTCGTGGAAGTGGTGATGGTAGTGAGGAAGATTGATCAGAATTAATAAATCGATGTGTATAAAAAAGTAACTGCCTATTTCAAATATATATTTTCCATCTCATTATTCCAAAATGCTACAGTAAAAACACTTCAAAGTCATGCAAATGGTACATTAGGAAGTGTATTTTATAGAGGTCCAAATAGTGAACATATGCAACCAAATCGCCATGTAACAGGATTTTGCCAGCTTCTTATTCCAAAATGCTACAGTAAAAATACTTGCAAATCACTGCAATGGTACATTAGGAAGTGCTGTTGAAGAATATAGTGGAGTGATTTCATAACAATTTGATTTGTGTATTTTATAGAGATTCAAAATTTTAAACGTTGTGAATATGAATAGACATTTTACACCAGTTTGGTATCCTATGACTTTTCCCAAATTCTCAGTTAAAATAACTGAAAAACAAAATATGAGCATATTTAAATATATTTAATAATTAAGGTAAAAAACAAATTTATAGCATTTCAATCTCTGCACTGAAAGAGTGAGATTTCCCCTGCGTCGTTTCAGAAACACACTACCGTAATGCCGCGTGTATACGCGTAAGATATTTCTCAGTGTAGCGCGACCAAGCTTTTGCGAAGTGCAGATGGCCTGACCGCAGTACTTGCTGTTGTTCCCTGTTCTGTTTAAAGCCCTGTCTCGTACATCCACCTCGCTAGTTTGTTCCCCTTTCACGTCATGTTCGAGGTGTTTAATGTCTGTCGCTGCCGGTTGTGTTAGTTATAGTAAACTTGTGACTTGGTTCTCCACTTTAGTCGTTGTATTGGTGTTGCTCATTGTCGATCCTGTTTCCCCATGCCTAGTTTTCCCTCTATGCTTCGTGCTCTGTTTTGTTTATTTAATAAACCCCTTTTAAACCATGCATCTGCGTCACCCCTGCCCGCATAAATCGTTACACAGAGTTGAATAATCGTAATGGTAATGAATTTAAAAGGCTCGGAAACGGTAACGATCACCCCCTCCCCCACTCCCCCCCCCCCCCCCCCCACTGCACGCCGACGAACATCACCGTAAAAACACCACTCCATTTAAATGTATGAAGAAATACTCACGTCCAGAACTTTCCGTGCCAGATGAAGTCGAACATGAATCCTCTCTGGTCGCTGTTATAAACTCTCTGTCTTTTTTGACTCTCCTCGGAGCTGATTAAGTCTCCTCTGTACTCCAGCACGAACTCTCCTCTACTGAACCCGGACACGGCGAACACTCCCCGACCTTGTTCACGGACACAACCCGCACTGACCTCACTGACCAGTGAACATACACCTTTATTCCGAGTTGCTTTACCCTCATCAGATTTGCTCACCTTTAAACGAATCGATGTATTTAATCTCAAGCCCTGCTTTGTCGCGAGCCGTGGTGATGTGGAAAGTTGCGTCATTTATCGGGGTTTTTCTCCTTCCACTCATTTCAGGTGGTCGCGCCCAATAAACACCTCACTCACAATTTACAGGCTAACAAATCTAAATAAACAGTGAATGTTCAGACAGTGTAATAGTAACAGAGCGGGCTGCTTTACGGAGTGGGTTAAAATGCCTCAGAAGGGATGAAAGCTAGCTAGCATTAACTACAAGCCCGAACGCTGCGGTATTGACGCTAACATGTAACATATCCGGCACTATTAATGGTTTATACTCCACCACAGTCTGGTTAATGAAGCACTTATTGTTTTTAGTTTTATAAATCTATAAAACATGTCGTTTCACAGCCAAAACTAACTCACATACTAAGCGCAGCTTCTCCAACGTCGAGAACCAAATTGCTTGCTAATCTGCAACCTCATTGGCTCATTCAGCTTTATTGGCATGGCTGTAATTAAAACAGTATTGCCAAAGCATTACAACAAAAGTAACAAGAAATTAAATAAGTGGTAAATAAAAATATAATTAATAAAAATAAAGGCAAATTTACAAAAGTGTATATATATATATATAAATCTCATACTTTCATTGTTTCTTTCATATATATATGTATATAAATCTCAAAATTTCATTGTTTCCTGTTTCAACCAATCAGAGTGCCTCGTTGCTGTACCACGTGATAAAGTGTGCTAAAGAGGCTTTTTTACAGGCCTTGGCCACGGGTGGCGTGTACACACTCTGAGCAGGTGCCTCTCGCACACTCGCACACTTTTTACATGATTGTGCTCATCCTGGGGACTTTTGAGATATTTTTGGTGGGGGTGCATCTCATCGAAATATACATGCTACAATGGTTAACTTCGTGGGGACTCGATTTTAGGTCCCCATGATGACACACGTCCCCACGTTATTGGTGTGTATTCAGGTCGAAGTTCCCATGTTATAAGCTTTACAAACACACACACACACACACACACACACACACACACACACCTCCTGCAGGATGCTGTCACACACACACACACACACACACACACACACACACACACACACACACACGTATATATCTTCCAATCCGGATGATATCACCACTACTCTCAAGATTGAGAGCTGCGTCCAGGACATTAAAAACTGGATGGCGTTTAATTTTCTTCAACTAAATTCTGATAAGACTGAGGTGCTGATTCTTGGGCCTAAAGCTGCTAGAAGCAGCTGGGCTGATATTCCCCTTACCCTAGATGGGTTTTTAGTAACACCCAAGTCTACCATAAAAAGCTTAGGTGTCACTATTGATTCGGATCTTTCATTTGACACACATATATGCAATGTCACTAAGGCTGCCTTTTTCCATTTACGTAATATCGCCAAGCTGAGACACTTACTTTCATTAGCTGATGCAGAGAAGCTGGTCCATGCTTTTGTCTCGTCAAGATTGGACTACTGTAATGGTCTTCTAATTGGATGCTCTAAACAGTCCATAAAGAAGCTACAACTTGTACAAAATGCTGCAGCTAGAGTCCTAACTAAGGCTAGAAAATTCGATCATATTAGTCCCCTCTCGCGGCATTACATTGGCTTCCGATTAAACATCGAATTGAATTTAAAATTCTTCTCTTAACCTATAAGGCGTTAAATGGTCTTGCCCCACAATATCTGAGTGAACTCATTGCTTACTACAACCCATCTCGCCCTTTACGCTCCCAAAATGCTGGATTTCTCTTAGTTCCAAAAATTTGTAAGACTACAGCCGGAGGTAGAGCTTTCTCCTTTAAAGCCCCTCAATTATGGAATAGCCTTCCAGCTCCAATCCGAGATTCTGACACAGTTCCAATCTTTAAATCTAGACTTAAGACTCACCTATATAATCAAGCCTTCAGTTAAATATTCCCCTAGTAAGGTGCGGGGCTCAGGGGCCCCCAGACGTTGAGATTTCTGGTAATCTGAGATGTTGATGCTGTCATCCAGCTGTGTCATGGCATCACTCTAGTTGTGACTGACTTGACTGGAAAGCAATGTCTCAGTGAGCCCTCATGACTGTGGTCACCTCTGGACCCCTCCCTTTAGTTAAGCTGCTATAGATTAGCCTGCCGGAGCTACATGCTAATCACTAGCACATGAGCTATGTACATTTAAATCAATGGTGGTTAAACTGACATCCTCACACTCAGTCTGACACACACACACACACACACACACACACACACCTCCTGCAGGATGCTGTAACACACACACACACACACACACACACACACACACACACACACACACACACACACACACACACACACACACACACACACACACACACACACACACACACACACACACACACACACACACACACACACACCTCCTGCAGGATGCACACACACACACACACACACACACACACACACCTCCTGCAGGACACACACACACACACACACACACACACACACACACACACACACACACACACACACACCTCCTGCAGGATGCTGTCACACACACGCTTGCTCCTACTCTGTTCTGTGGCACTGCACTGCACTACAGAGGAAATGATGGTATTCTGCCTTTCAGCAAAAACTGACTTCAGAACAGTTTTGAGTTGTGATTTTGCACAAGTGAATTACTTGTGAAGAGTAAGATGTTTATAGAGCTTCAATCTTCAAGAATTTATTTGCACTGATGTGTCTTATTTAGCAGCTGCTCCTGAATTACATTTAGTAATTCAGCAGCTCATACACACAGTGATCACTTTATTATACACACATACTCTACACACACTCTACCCAGAATTCAGCAGCTCATACACACAGTGATCACTTTATTATACACACATACTCTACACACACTCTACCCAGAATTCAGCAGCTCATACACACAGTGATCACTTTATTATACACACACATACACACACTCTACCCAGAATTCAGCAGCTCATACACACAGTGATCACTTTATTATACACACATACTCTACACACACTCTACCCAGAATTCAGCAGCTCATACACACAGTGATCACTTTATTATACACACATACTCTACACACACTCTACCCAGAATTCAGCAGCTCATACACACAGTGATCACTTTATTATACACACATACTCTACACACACTCTACCCAGAATTCAGCAGCTCATACACACAGTGATCACTTTATTATACACACATACTCTACACACACTCTACCCACAATTCAGCAGCTCATACACACAGTGATCACTTTATTATACACACATACTCTACACACACTATACCCACAATTCAGCAGCTCATACACACAGTGATCACTTTATTATACACACATACTCTACACACACTCTACCCACAATTCAGCAGCTCATACACACAGTGATCACTTTATTATACACACATACTCTACACACACTCTACCCAGAATTCAGCAGCTCATACACACAGTGATCACTTTATTATACACACATACTCTACACACACTCTACCCAGAATTCTGCTGTTGGGGGCTTCTGGAAACACAAATACTGTGTCTGGCAACGTTTAAATGTGCAGCAGCTCCCTCCTAACAACTCCCATGAACACCAATATTACACCATGGCTGTTGTTCACCTGATTGTAGCATGGACATTTACATTTACATTTACATTTACATTTACGGCATTTAGCAGACGTTCTTATCCAGAGCGACTTACAAAAGTACTATGTGTTCAGTCAGAATATGCATCTCTATCTAGTATAAACAGGTTTAAGTCCAAACTACTTGAGGTCAAGCACTGCCATAAACCGTTGCTAGTGCTGATGCCTAGAAAGAAGACAACAAAATATAAGATTAGACAGTGCAATACACTTATCCTAGATGCTGCCAGACAGGTCTGCAGCTCTCTGGGTGTGTGTGTGTGGGTGTGTGTGTGTGTGTGTGTGTGTGTGTGTGTGTGTGTGTGTGGTGTGTGGGTGGTGTGTGGGTGGTGTGTAGTTTGACCTTTACCTGAATAATTATTTTTCTGGTGCTTCTTTTTGATGTGGTGATGTATCTGTCTGTGTCATTCACATGTATCTGTCTGTGTCATTCACATGTATCTGTCTGTGTTATTCACATGTATCTGTCTGTGTCATTCACATGTATCTGTCTGTGTCATTCACATGTATCTGTCTGTGTCATTCACATGTATCTGTCTGTGTTATTCACATGTATTTGTCTGTGTCATTCACATGTATCTGTCTGTGTCATTCACATGTATCTGTCTGTGTCATTCACATGTATCAGTGTGTGTTATTCACATGTATCTGTCTGTGTCATTCACATGTATCTGTCTGTGTCATTCACATGTATCTGTCTGTGTCATTCACATGTATCTGCCTGTGTTATTCACATGTATCTGCCTGTGTTATTCACATGTTATTCACATGTATCTGTCTGTGTTATTCACATGTATCTGTCTGTGTCATTCACATGTATCTGTGTGTGTCATTCACATGTATCAGTGTGTGTTATTCACATGTATCAGTGTGTGTTATTCACATGTATCAGTGTGTGTTATTCACATGTATCTGTCTGTCATTCACATGTATCTGTCTGTGTTATTCACATGTATCAGTGTGTGTTATTCACATGTATCTGTCTGTGTCATTCACATGTATCTGTCTGTGTTATTCACATGTATCAGTGTGTGTTATTCACATTTATCTGTCTGTGTCATTCACATGTATCAGCGTGTGTTATTCACATGTATCAGTGTGTGTTATTCACATTTATCTGTCTGTGTTATTCACATTTATCTGTCTGTGTTATTCACATGTATCTGTCTGTGTTATTCACATGTATCAGTGTGTGTTATTCACATGTATCTGTCTGTGTCATTCACATGTATCTGTCTGTGTTATTCACATGTATCAGTGTGTGTTATTCACATGTATCTGTCTGTGTCATTCACATGTATCTGTCTGTGTTATTCACATGTATCAGTGTGTTATTCACATTTATCTGTCTGTGTCATTCACATGTATCAGTGTGTGTTATTCACATGAATCTGTCTGTCATTCACATGTATCTGTCTGTGTCATTCACATGTATCTGTCTGTGTCATTCACATGTATCTGCCTGTGTCATTCACATGTATCTGTCTGTGTCATTCACATGTATCTGTCTGTGTCATTCACATGTATCTGTCTGTGTCATTCACATGTATCAGTGTGTGTCATTCACATGTATCTGTCTGTGTCATTCACATGTATCTGTCTGTCATTCACATGTATCAGTGTGTGTTATTCACATGTATCTGTCTGTGTTATTCACATGTATCTGTCTGTGTTATTCACATGTATCTGTCTGTCATTCACATGTATCAGTGTGTGTTATTCACATGTATCTGTCTGTGTCATTCACATGTATCTGTCTGTGTTATTCACATGTATCTGTCTGTGTCATTCACATGCATCTGTCTGTGTTATTCACATGCATCAGTGTGTGTTATTCACATGTATCTGTCTGTGTCATTCACATGTATCTGTCTGTGTTATTCACATGTATCAGTGTGTGTTATTCACATTTATCTGTCTGTGTCATTCACATGTATCAGTGTGTGTTATTCACATGTATCTGTCTGTGTCATTCACATGTATCTGTCTGTGTCATTCACATGTATCTGTCTGTGTTATTCACATGTATCTGTCTGTGTTATTCACATGTATCAGTGTGTGTTACTCGCATGTATCAGTGTGTGTTACTCGCATGTATCCGTGTGTGTTACTCACATGTATCGGTGTGTGTTGTATTCGGTGTTCCCCTCACAGGTCAGTGTAGGGGCCTCTCTTCTGTGACTGTACTGGGCTGGGAGCCCATTGGGGCCTGCAGGGTTCTTCCCTGGAGGATCCTACACACAAGCATTATCAGGTCCAATCAGGAGCCTTAATTGTGGACCCTAGACTACTGTACGGTGCTCCAGTGCAAAGGCAGCTGTCTTGTTTACTTAATGATTTCCTGGTTGTTGGTTCCAGTGGGATTGCCACGATTTAGTGCTCCATTACAAGCGCCTGCTTGAATAATCTGCTCTGCTTTCTGCTCAATCCTGCACAGCATAATATTAATTGTTGTGTGTCTAGTAATGTCAAGGACCAGTGTCGTGTTTTCATTCATGTTCGGCATGCTTAAACTGGGCAGTATTTCTCCACATTGTTTTCACGGGCAGAGGGAGGTGATTTGTTCTTGTCCAATTGGAAATGCATAGTTGGATTTATCACTGCTAGAGCCAGAAGACGTATCTCATAAGTCACCTTTCACACACAGCAGTAAAGGGCCGGAATAACAGCCCAGGACTCAGTTTAGCAGCTCCTGCTACACAGGAAGAACAGCTTGCCTCATAACTTCCATAAATTAGTGTATTAATGCTTCATTTTTAGTCTCTGTTCCTTGTGACCTTAAAAAAGTCCTTAATGCTCTATAGATTACAATTTAGTGCTCTATAGATTATGACTTGGAACTCTTTAGAGTACAATAACCCAGCATGGGTCCTGGTAGGCACACAGCACAGTGACAGTTTAAGTTGTTATTCACCTGTCCCAGATGCTCTGGGAGACGCAGATACTGACACAATAGGACAGTTGTGCTAGAACTGAACTCTTCCTCTTCAGGAAAACATCCCCAACACGCCGGACCTTCCTGCCAGATCATCTGATCATTTCTGTGTCCGACTGAGAATTCATTCTTTGCAGCAAAATTGGCCAATAAGCAATTTGCAAATGAGTTCGACTGTATTTAATCTAATTCACTGAACCTGGGAAAACCCTACCAGAGCAAGTCTAGGAATTGATCTTCCTCCCACTTGACAGTAACTGAAAAGGACACTCAGCCTGTGTATCATTCTAGATTAGCAAAATTACAATCCATAATGAAATAAAAATTGACCATTCAGTAGACGTCTTTGCACAGTGGATGATCACTGCAGGCTGCAGTTTGCCATTTAATCTGCAATCCATGAAGAAGCTTGATTAGGTTGCACAATGCCACACTGCATCTCCGTCTGCTGAGGTAATCTACAGTAATGAAGAGCAACTCCATCCAGAGTGGTTTGTTTCATATGTTCTTAAACGTGTCCCTGTCTTGTTACAAATACCAACAAGAAAAAGCTGTTGATGTCCTCGCAAACAGAGTGAACCAGAGGAAAAGGGAGATAATAAGAAGAATATTGAATTAGAACATTGCAACCTGTTTTCTAACGGCACCAACATGGCCCAGGGAGACCTGCTTCCTGTCTGCTGTTTACAGTAATGATGCATTGACCAGCACATCTGCTACATAATCCTGCTGACCTTCTTCCTCTTTCCCGTAACTACAGGCAGGTGTAGAATTGCAAATGCTAATTACTTGACCCCTTAAATTAATTTTTTGCAGTGCTTGCAGGTCGCCAGTACCCAGCAGCACACAGCAGGGCTAATGATCCCAGCAGCACAGAAACTGGAAGAGATGGGCAGCTCCTCCACAGGCTGGCTGGGGTGAGATGGGCAGAACCACCACAGGCTGGCTGGGGGTGAGATGGGCAGAACCACCACAGGCTGGCTGGGGTGAGGTGGGCAGAACCACCACAGGCTGGCTGGGGGTGAGATGGGCAGAACCACCACAGGCTGGCTGGGGTGAGGTGGGCAGAACCACCACAGGCTGGCTGGGGTGAGGTGGGCAGAACCACCACAGGCTGGCTGGGGGTGAGATGGGCAGCTCCTCCACAGGCTGGCTGGGGTGAGATGGGCAGAACCACCACAGGCTGGCTGGGGGTGAGATGGGCAGAACCACCACAGGCTGGCTGGGGTGAGATGGGCAGAACCACCACAGGCTGGCTGGGGTGAGATGGGCAGAACCACCACAGGCTGGCTGGGGTGAGATGGGCAGAACCACCACAGGCTGGCTGGGGTGAGATGGGCAGAACCACCACAGGCTGGCTGGGGTGAGATGGGCAGCTCCTCCACAGGCTGGCTGGGGTGAGATGGGCAGAACCACCACAGGCTGGCTGGGGTGAGATGGGCAGAACCACCACAGGCTGGCTGGGGGTGAGATGGGCAGAACCACCACAGGCTGGCTGGGGGTGAGGTGGGCAGAACCACCACAGGCTGGCTGGGGTGAGGTGGGCAGAACCACCACAGGCTGGCTGGGGTGAGGTGGGCAGAACCACCACAGGCTGGCTGGGGGTGAGATGGGCAGCTCCTCCACAGGCTGGCTGGGGTGAGATGGGCAGAACCACCACAGGCTGGCTGGGGTGA
>JAGXOD010001386.1:880000-925000 GCA_020368025.1 Brachyhypopomus occidentalis
TCCAGCTGCCTATATATGCTACAAGAACACACAACATCACAGAACAAGCTTGAGGCCAAAGTGTGGATTCATTTGTCCCACCACTGCGCTCTTGTTACTAGCATTCAGTACTTTACTGTGCTTTCACATTTTGTCATATCTGAATGTGATATTTGTATCATTTTAGTTAGTAGACAGCAGGCAAAAGTAAACGATTTCAATATTCTGTCTTTGGAAAGTGATCGTCCAGTGGACTAACTGCTTATCTGTGATCATGAAGGATTCTTTGCCACAGATCTATTCTTCAGGGAACCCTTTTCTCTCTCTGGTTCTTGTTACACACCAGACAGTTTCTAACACTCCTGAAGCAGCTCATTCAGAACAGCGAATGCAGAGATTGGTGCAGAGTGTAAGTCTGGCCTGGATCCTTTGCCCTGATGGCTCGTTAGGAGTGTTCTACATTAAACGTATTGGATGTGCAGCCCCATTAACATTACATTACCTGTGAAATTCTTGCACTCACCTTTCACAAAGCAAGATTTGTCACTGTGCTTTAGGATAACAGCCAGTCGATGCAGTGCTTAAATGAACAAGGTATTGAACCAAGTTCACAAGTACTGCTGCATGTGCTAAGAGGAGCTACGCAGAGGTTTAAAACAGATCATGTTCATAACCACGTTTGTTAACAAGACACTAGTCCACTACACGCCAATGCAGTTGCTGCACATTAACCTTACAGGTATGGGACAGTCTTACACTAGCTGTCCAGACTGCAGAGACTCCTGCCGTCCTCAAATGTAGCCTGAAGACGCGTTTGTTGAGTACTTAGATGAGCACTAGCGCTGCAGATAGCACTTGCTGTTCTTGTTGTCCATCTGTCTATGGTTATTTGTGCTTCTAGGTATCAGTTTTAATTCCAGTTTAAGTTTGATCCTATGTTTATTTGGAATACTGGTAATTGAGTTTTGTAGTTTAGTAGTAGTCTGGCTCAAGGGCGTCTTGAATTCTATGCTACTATCTAGGATGCATTCTGAGAACAGATGCAAAGCACTTTATAAGTCGCTCTGGATAAGAACTCCTGCTAAATGTAATGTAAATGTAATGTAAATGTGATGTAAATGTAATGTAAATATAAATGTACATGTGTTTGTGGTTTTTCAAAAGGCTTTTCCCAGAATCTTTCCCAGAATTCCACATTAGTGTTGAAACAATACAGACACGCGTGTACTGGGCCTTTTTTGTTTTGTTTTGTTTGCATCACAGAGATTATGTGTGTTTTACAAAAACAAACAATAGAGAGCAAAGCGCCAGCCTACAGCGTCTGTCAGCGTGTCGTTGGTCTGTGGGAGTCTGCAGCGGACGCCGCGTGAGCGCCTTCCTGTAGCAGCTGCACCTGTGGCCCTCACACGCTTTTGTTCATTTCACTGTCTGCTCAACCTTCAGTGCTCTGCACATCCCTCACATAAGGTCAGACGTGCAGGAGAAACACTGATGCTGATGGTCACAGCAACGAAGACTCGGTCATCAGATGCAGAATAGTGAGTATAGATAATGCTGCTCCTGACAATCTGTCTGTCTATTTATATGATTTATATGTGTTTCCCAAATGTGTTTGATCAACCAAGACATGTTTCTTTCCAATTTTTGCACTCGAATAGCAACCAATTAGGATCAACCAATTAGGATCAACCAATTAGGATAATGTCTTAGGTGACTACATTTGAGGTAAAAGTGAATATATGTGATTTTCTGTAGAAAGTCTCTGTAAATGATATTTTTCCTCAAATGATTTCTTTAATGTGATTGAGTGGCTTGCCAGCTCTGAGCTTGGTTTGATGATGTCGTTACCCAGCAGAGAAAGCTCCTTTATTCCCAACATGCACATGAAGGCTGGGACCTGTGAACAGATGAACAGCTGAACTTCAGCCTTAACATCACGTTACCCAATAGTAAGTACAGGATGGTTAAGAACACGTCAGCACCGCTGCTGGGTAATGTTGGCTGATTCTTTAGGAATTCATTTCAAACTAATGATGAATCTTTTGTAAGCAGTACGTCAGCTAAAACACAAAACATCACACCCACGTTTGCTCTTGCAGGGACTTTTGGCTTCTTAACAATTTTGAAAAATTTGACTGTAGTACAGCCACTGAGAATAGAACAGATCACCACACTGTAGTACAGCCACTGAGAATAGAACAGATCAGCACACTGTAGTACAGCCACTGAGAATAGAACAGATCAGCACACTGTAGTACAGCCACTGAGAATAGAACAGATCACCACACTGTAGTACAGCCACTGAGAATAGAACAGATCAGCACACTGTAGTACAGCCACTGAGAATAGAACAGATCAACAAACTGTAGTACAGCCACTGAGAATAGAACAGATCAGCACACTGTAGTACAGCCACTGAGAATAGAACAGATCAGAACACTGTAGTACAGCCACTGAGAATAGAACAGATCAGCACACTGTAGTACAGCCACTGAGAATAGAACAGATCACCACACTGTAGTACAGCCACTGAGAATAGAACAGATCAGCACACTGTAGTACAGCCACTGAGAATAGAACAGATCACCACACTGTAGTACAGCCACTGAGAATAGAACAGATCACCACACTGTAGTACAGCCACTGAGAATAGAACAGATCACCACACTGTAGTACAGCCACTGAGAATAGAACAGATCAGCACACTGTAGTACAGCCACTGAGAATAGAACAGATCACCACACTGTAGTACAGCCACTGAGAATAGAACAGATCACCACACTGTAGTACAGCCACTGAGAATAGAACAGATCACCACACTGTAGTACAGCCACTGAGAATAGAACAGATCACCACACTGTAGTACAGCCACTGAGAATAGAACAGATCACCACACTGTAGTACAGCCACTGAGAATAGAACAGATCACCACACTGTAGTACAGCCACTGAGAATAGAACAGATCAGCACACTGTAGTACAGCCACTGAGAATAGAACAGATCACCACACTGTAGTACAGCCACTGAGAATAGAACAGATCAGCACACTGTAGTACAGCCACTGAGGGTGTTGGTAACATACTGCATACAGCATTTGGACAGGGCCAGTGTGTGATCAGTATACAGTGTGTGATCAGTATACAGTATAGAGTGTGTGATCAGTATAGAGTGTGTGATCAGTATACAGTATAGAGTGTGTGACAGTATAGAGTGTGTGATCAGTATACAGTATAGAGTGTGTGATCAGTATAGAGTGTGTGATCAGTATACAGTATAGAGTGTGTGATCAGTATACAGTATAGAGTGTGTGATCAGTATAGAGTGTGTGTGATCAGTATACAGTATACAGTATAGAGTGTGTGATCAGTATACAGTGTGTGATCAGTATAGAGTGTGTGATCAGTATACAGTATAGAGTGTGTGATCAGTATACAGTGTGTGATCAGTATACAGTATAGAGTGTGTGATCAGTATACAGTGTGTGATCAGTATAGAGTGTGTGATCAGTATACAGTATAGAGTGTGTGATCAGTATACAGTATAGAGTGTGTGATCAGTATACAGTATAGAGTGTGTGATCAGTATAGAGTGTGTGATCAGTATACAGTATAGAGTGTGATCAGTATACAGTATAGAGTGTGTGTATACAGTATACAGTGATATATACAGTATGATCAGTATAGAGTGTGTGATCAGTATAGAGTGTGTGATCAGTATAGAGTGTGTGATCAGTATACAGTGTGTGATCAGTATAGAGTGTTTGATCAGGTATACAGTATAGAGTGTGTGATCAGTATAGAGTGTGTGATCAGTATAGAGTGTGTGATCAGTATACAGTGTGTGATCAGTATAGTATAGAGTGTGTGATGAGTATAGAGTGTGTGATGATCAGTATATACAGTATAGAGTGTGTGTGATCAGTATAGAGTGTGTGATCAGTATACAGTGTGTATAGAGTGTGTGATCAGTATATGATCAGTATATGATCAGTATATCAGTATACAGTGTGTGATCAGTATAGAGTGTGTGATCAGTATACAGTATAGAGTGTGTGATCAGTATACAGTGTGTGATCAGTATACAGTATAGAGTGTGTGATCAGTATACAGTGTGTGATCAGTATACAGTATAGAGTGTGTGATCAGTATAGAGTGTGTGATCAGTATACAGTGTGTGATCAGTATACAGTGTGTGATCAGTATACAGTATAGAGTGTTTAATCAGGTATACAGTGTGTGATCAGTATACAGTATAGAGTGTGTGATCAGTATAGAGTGTGTGATCAGTATAGAGTGTGTGATCAGTATACAGTGTGTGATCAGTATAGAGTGTGTGATCAGTATACAGTGTGTGATCAGTATACAGTGTGTGATCAGTATACAACATACATATAGGCTGTTTGTACAGTACAGCAAATCACAATGTAGCATTTACGGTGAAGAGTTTCTGCTAGCCAGCGATCATCAGGCCTGCTGCCCCCAGGACTGGTCCAGCAGTGCTTACATGGCATTAATAACGTCAACACGACTTATGATGATGTCAACTAATGATGCGTACACAACTGTCTGCTCAGAGGACGAATGAGCATCGTTCCTTGGTGACCTCATCACCTAATTGTTGGCCTAATCAAGTTAAAACACAAAACAGTAAAACAGACAAACAAATAAACAGTGGAACATGAATTTGATTTCTTGTTCCAGATTTTGTAAACTTCTTTCTGATAGTTTATTGAGGACTTAACATATCTGATTGGATACTTTGATATTGATATCTGATTGGATACTTTGATGTTGATATTGATATCTGATTGGATACTTTGATGTTGATATTGATATCTGATTGGATACTTTGATGTTGATATTGATATCTGATTGATATCTGATTGGATACTGATACAGCCACACCTGACTGGTAGATGGGAGGGGTGAAGAATCACTTCTTATACTGACAGAGATTTATTATATTAACTCTGAATGGGATTTTGCAGTTGTGGTTTGGTGAGTTGGTGACCACCAGCCAGCCTAAATTAGGGAAATATTCATGTCTTGATTTGGACCTTAATGATGTCAAATAAAAAGACAATTCCACAAAGCTTCCTTTTACACACAGGCTTATGCAGAACAGTCAGCCAGGGAACCTGGGAGCCAATCACATCATCGTACATTATGGAAAATGGCTGAGAATTCAATTTGCATAGTAATGGCCAGATAGTGTCACATTGTGTGCTTGACCATGCGGTTGTGTGCAGGGCTCCGTCTTCAGGCTGAAGTCCTGAACTGTGTGGAGCTGCATAATGCACCTCACATCCCCCACGCATAAATAAGTACATGCAAAACTGCGTTGAGTGACCTCTGTGATATCACAGGCTACAAGATGACAGGTCTGTGATAAGGTGTAAAGGGGAACTCAGACACTACGGTGGCAAAGAGCGACTAAAAATGCCTGGGTCACAGGTAGCTTACGCTTACATTTACACCAATTAGCAGACACTCTTGTCCAGAGTGACTTACAAAAGTGCTTTGCCTCCTCCAAGTAATAAATCCTTATGTTGCGTTCTATAGCCAGAGTCTAAGGACATTACTGTACACCACGAACCTCCATACAGAATGAATATACTTATTAATAAATGTATTTATTTATATAAAATACGTAAGAGAAGGATTAACTTTATTTAACTAGCAATTGCTCAAGTGCTTCTTGAAGTGGTTGGTTTGCAGTCTGAAGACAGCCAGGGACTGCAGTGATTGGACAGTGGGAATTCCAGACAGAGGAACGTGAGGGCGGGACTTCGAGATGAGTTCAAGAAGAACTTGAGGGCGGGACTTCAAGATGAACTTGAGGGCGGGGCTTCGAGGTGAGTTCAAGAGGCAGGTGCGATGCTAGAGGTGGGGGAGGGGTTATGTGGGGTGAGACTAGCGCTTCATAGCATGTTCATTTCTTGGACTTGTAGACATGCATCAGGGTCTTAAATTTGCTGCAGGTGACTCCAGGAAACCAGTGGAGGTTAGCTTAATATGTTAGCGCTGCTTGAAGCTCACACTTCATTCACTATTAATAAAAGCTGTCCTTTCTCAAATGCGAAACTGTGAGGTAGGTACCAGTAATTGGAGGCATGTTAGCGTTTAAATGAACACATTTCCTAAACCTAGATCCTAAAAAAAGATCCTAAAGATTTCAGAGTCTGTTGAATCTATTTCCTCTGGTTTGTAACTGCAACCCTTTAAAAACACCAGATACGGCTGGAGACTCCACAGCATCTGCAGCTTAACTTCAGCTTATCTGCAGGGTAACTTCAGCTTGTATGTGCTTCCTGTCTGATCACAGTTCACAGTTTCACGGGTTTTTCCTTCAAGCCATTCGTTTGGTTTTAGTCTAAAGCTTCCTGGACACAGAGCTGGTGGTACACGTCCCACATGGAGATCTGCAGGAATTCACAGGCCCTGATCGACACTCAGCACACACAGAAAGCTCATTTCTGTCACAGTACGCAGTTTGTTTTGTGATGACTGTCAACGTTTTCCCTCACGCTGTTCACACATTACACCCACAGCTGTTGCACCCACAGCTGTAACACCATCAGCTGTAACACCCTCAGCTGTAGCACCCACAGCTGTAGCACCCACAGCTGTAGCACCCACAGCTGTAGCACCCACAGCTGTAGCACCCTCAGCTGTAGCACCCACAGCTGTAGCACCCACAGCTGTAGCACCCTCAGCTGTAGCACCCTCAGCTGTAGCACCCACAGCTGTAGCACCCACAGCTGTAGCACCCACAGCTGTAGCACCCACAGCTGTAGCACCCACAGTTGGTCACCTGCTCCAGTCTCACACGGTCACACCAGCCTCCACACTGGGCCACTGAGTCACACAGTGGGTGTTTTCACAAAACCTCTCAGAGTCAGAACTGTTTCTGGATCAGTGTTTGGCACATGAAGTGTAGGAGGAGAGTAGACTGGCTGCTCCCAGATCTGCTCCCAGCTCAGCACTTCCTGTGTTATGAACACTGCAATATAACAGATCTCACACAACTGCACACAGAGCGTATAGACTCATGTCAGAAATCAAAGCTGGCAACAACAATTAAGCCCCTAATACCCACGTCACTCACATCTCTGGGGTATCAGGAACCTTTTGATGTCTGCGGGCTGGTGCAGGAGGAGCTCTCAGCACGTCCCCTCTGTCCACTGCAGTGGTGGGTGTGGTCTGGGTAATGAAAGAGGAAGTTGATTGGCAGCTGTGCTGTAGGGAAGCACTGTGCTGTTTGCCCCTTCGTTAGTGTTATTGCCCGTAATCGCCGCATTCACTGCGGCCCCAGGAGGAACCGGTTATCAGCATGTGACAAATGATTGCATTTACATTCACTGTACAGGAAGTTCGATTTGTTACACAGATACTATCTCCAAGAGGCCATTGTCGCCTAGCAGCAATGCCTTCTGAATACATTTCTGAAAAGTACTATTACTGCTCATTTGCTATCTCTCAATTATTAGGCAAACAATTGTTCTTTTGATCAAATAATTACATTTCCTATTTTATTCATATCAGGTTATATTTGTAATTGAGAAATGAACTTACTCTGATCCAGATATTCTTCTTATCACCTGCAGAGCAATTTCAGCTGCCTGGTCACATCCAAACCCGTGTGTGTGTGTGATTGTGTGTAGCTTCACACCCACACGGCGCTTTGGCAGAATATAATCAGAGAATTTTTTCATGTTCTCTATAACTCATAACTTTAAACCATCGCTGGAATGCTCTTGCGTTTTGACAAGCCTGGAGATTCTCTTGATTCTGGGCAGAATCTTATCCATGATCTCTGGGCTTCTGCTAATTCAATATTTTACAAATGAACAAAGAGATAATGCAGTGGAAGGCAGATTAACCTCTGTGTAGGTGGAGATTAGGTGCAGGTAAGGTGGATGTTACGTATAAATGAAGGTTCCTATGGCAGGTGGAGGGAGGTGTATGATGGAGGCTGCGGCTCTGGGGTTGAAGCTGTTTCTGTCTGCTGGTGCCAGTTTGAATGTGTCTGTGTCTCCCCCTCAATGACGCAGGGACAGACAAACTTTGTCCTGGTGGGTTGGAGCCATATTCAGGCTTATAAATGTCTGTCATACACACTATTCATACACACTATTCAGGCTTATAAATGTCTCATACTACGCACTATTCAGGCTTATAAATGTCTGTCATACGCACTATTCAGGCTTATAAATGTCTGTCATACGCACTATTCAGGCTTATAAATGTCTCATACGCACTATTCAGGCTTATAAATGTCTGTCATACGCACTATTCAGGCTTATAAATGTCTGTCATACGCACTATTCAGGCTTATAAATGTCTGTCATACGCACTATTCAGGCTTATAAATGTATGTCAGTCATAAATGTCGCACTATTCAGGCTTATAAATGTCTGTCATACGCACTATTCAGGCTTATAAATGTCTGTCATACGCACTATTCAGGCTTATAAATGTCTCATCATACGCACTATTCAGGCTTATTTAAATGTCTCATACGCACTATTCAGGCTTATAAATGTCTGTCATGTCTTATAAATTCAGGCTTATTCAGGCTTATAAATGTCTGTCATACGCACTATTCAGGCTTATTCGCACTATTCAGGCTTATAAAATGCACTATTCAGGCTTATAAATGTCTGTCATACGCACTATTCAGGCTTATAAATGTCTGTCATACGCACTATTCAGGCTTATAAATGTCTGTCATACACACTATTCAGGCTTATAAATGTCTGTCTATTCAGGCTTATTAATGTAAATGTCTCATACGCACTATTCAGGCTTATTAATGTCTGTCATACGCACTATTCAGGCATATAAATGTCTCATACGCACTATTCAGGCTTATAAATGTCTGTCATACGCACTATTCAGGCTTATAAATGTCTCATACGCACTATTCAGGCTTATTTAAATGTCTCATACGCACTATAAATGTCACGCACTATTCAGGCTTATAAATGTCTCATACGCACTATTCAGGCTTATTTAAATGTCTCATACGCACTATTCAGGCTTATTTAAATGTCTCATACGCACTATTCAGGCTTATTTAAATGTCTCATACACACTATTCAGGCTTATTTAAATGTCTCATACACACTATTCAGGCTTATAAATGTCTGTCATACGCACTATTCAGGCTTATAAATGTCTGTCATACGCACTATTCAGGCTTATAAATGTCTGTCATAAATGCACTATTCAGGCTTATAAATGTCATATTCAGGCTTATATATGCACTATTCAGGCTTATAAATGTCTGTCATACGCACTATTCAGGCTTATAAATGTCTGTCATACGCACTATTCAGGCTTATAAATGTCTGTCATACGCACTATTCAGGCTTATAAATGTCTGTCATACGCACTATTCAGGCTTATAAATGTCTCATACGCACTATTCAGGCTTATTTAAAAATGCACTATTCTTATAAATGTATCATAACGCACTATTCAGGCTTATAAATGTTTAAATATTCAGGCTTATTAAATGTCTCAATATAAATGTCTCATACGCACTATTCAGGCTTATAAATGTCTGTCATACGCACTATTCAGGCTTATAAATGTCTGTCATACACTATTCAGGCTTATAAATGTCTGTCATACGCACTATTCAGGCTTATAAATGTCTGTCATACGCACTATTCAGGCTTATAAATGTCTGTCATATTCAGGCTTATAAATTCAGCACTATTCAGGCTTATAAATGTCTGTCATACGCACTATTCAGGCTTATATAAATGCACTATTCAGGCTTATAAATGTCTGTCGCACATTCAGGCTTATAAATGTCTGTCATACGCTCTATTCAGGCTTATAAATGTCTCATACAGGCTTATAAATGTCTCATACGCACTATTCAGGCGTATCTCCTCGGTTCACTGCTGTGCAGCTAGCGAACCCTCCCATGGTTCAGTGACGGAGAAAACTCTCCACAGGCTGCAGCAGAGATGGTGCTGAGAGTCTAACCTGTTTACGCGTCCTTAAGCAGAGCAGCCTCTGCTTCACCAGGTGGGAGGTGTGAAGCAGGTGAGGTGTTTTATGTGATGCTCACACTCTCAGCCTCCTCCCAGTTTATGTGGAGATGGTGCGGTGAGCTGAACTTGGGTGAACTGTCCACAATGATCTCACCCAGAACCTGTTCTATGGTGCTAGAAGAGCTTCACTGTGGTGCTAGAAGAGCTTCAACTCAGTGCTAGAAGAACTTCACTGTGGTGCTAGAAGAGCTTCACCGCAGTGCTAGAAGAGCTTCAACTCAGTGCTAGAAGAACTTCACCACGGTGCTAGAAGAGCTTCAACTCAGTGCTAGAAGAACTTCACCACGGTGCTAGAAGAACTTCAACTCAGTGCTAGAAGAACTTCACCACGGTGCTAGAAGAGCTTCACCTCAGTGCTAGAAGAACTTCAACTCAGTGCTAGAAGAACTTCAACTCAGTGCTAGAAGAACTTCAACTCAGTGCTAGAAGAACTTCACCACGGTGCTAGAAGAGCTTCACCTCAGTGCTAGAAGAACTTCACCACAGTGCTAGAAGAGCTTCACCTCAGTGCTAGAAGAGCTTCACCACAGTGCTAGAAGAGCTTCACCACAGTGCTAGAAGAGCTTCACCTCAGTGCTAGAAGAGCTTCACCACAGTGCTAGAAGAACTTCACCACAGTGCTAGAAGAGCTTCACCACAGTGCTAGAAGAGCTTCACCACAGTGCTAGAAGAACTTCACCACAGTGCTAGAAGAACTTCACCTCAGTGCTAGAAGAGCTTCACCACAGTGCTAGAAGAACTTCACCTCAGTGCTAGAAGAACTTCACCACGGTGCTAGAAGAGCTTCACCTCAGTGCTAGAAGAGCTTCACCACAGTGCTAGAAGAGCTTCACCACAGTGCTAGAAGAACTTCACCACAGTGCTAGAAGAACTTCACCTCAGTGCTAGAAGAGCTTCAACTCAGTGCTAGAAGAGCTTCACCACAGTGCTAGAAGAGCTTCACCACAGTGCTAGAAGAACTTCACCACAGTGCTAGAAGAACTTCACCTCAGTGCTAGAAGAACTTCACCACGGTGCTAGAAGAGCTTCACCACAGTGCTAGAAGAACTTCACCTCAGTGCTAGAAGAGCTTCACCACAGTGCTAGAAGAGCTTCACCACAGTGCTAGAAGAACTTCACCACGGTGCTAGAAGAACTTCACCTCAGTGCTAGAAGAACTTCACCTCAGTGCTAGAAGAGCTTCACCTCAGTGCTAGAAGAGCTTCACCTCAGTGCTAGAAGAGCTTCACCACGGTGCTAGAAGAACTTCACCACAGTGCTAGAAGAACTTCACCTCAGTGTTAGAAGAGCTTCACCACGGTGCTAGAAGAGCTTCACCACAGTGCTAGAAGAGCTTCACCTCAGTGCTAGAAGAGCTTCACCACGGTGCTAGAAGAGCTTCACCTCAGTGCTAGAAGAGCGGACAAGGCTGCGTTCCCCAGTGAGGAGGGTGGAGGAAACTGGACCGAACACTCAGCACCACAGCACAGGCCGAACAGCACAGGTCAAACACTTTACACATCCGGGTTTTAGCCCAAGTATCCAGAACCACACTCCCCTCTGAAGATTTATTTGCACGTGGCAGAACTCTGTCAACAATAACCAGCTAAAAGAACTTCAAGAACTTGATTGTTTAAAATCTTTTCTTAATATTAATCAGAAGGCAATATGTTTTTCTGAACATTGGTTTTATCAGTCCAATTAGGGATTTTTATTCTTTCATTTATTTTGGGGGGGAGGAGGGGGGGGGGGGTTTGGCCAATCTTCCAGGGCTTAAGCCCCGCCCCTCACCCCGCCTCCACCCTGCAGCAGCCCAGGACTCTGAATAAGGACCCGAGTGTCTGAGAATCTGCCAGTGAGGAAATTTATAATACATGAGCAGAGTGAAGCCCCCAGGTCCAGATTTTTGAGTTCATGCACCAGTTCTGTGGGATAATTGCATTATTCTGTGTAATTATACTGTTGCATATGTATTTGCATATGTGATGATATGTATTCCAGGTGGACAGGGACACTTTTCTGAGCTGCAATGTGGTGACTGTATGAACAACTGGAGCTGTTTCACAAATCCGCCATTAACAAGACAGTGATTGGGCAGAACTAAACAGACGTTTTGACCTATCAAAGCACCCCACTGCAAGGTACTTCATAATATATTTACATTATTATGTTAATAAGGAAGATCATAAAAAAATCTTTTAACAGCCTCTTTGCAGTGATCTATTTGTGAAGCCTTTGAGCACCCTATCCACTCTGAGATTTAATACAGCCACAAACCAAATCTCTTAACATTATTAACACACAGTAAATTCTGATGGATCAATAAAGGCCTGTAGGCTGAGTGCTGCAGCCCCAGTACTGCCCCACTGCCAGGGCTCCTCAATCACAGCAGCTCAGAGCGACACCGCTGGAGAGCAGCGTCATCGCGGCCCCTCGTGTCCTTTGGCCAGGATGATTTCTCAAGCGCTGTAATGATGTGAGATTTGGACGGCCTGGCAGAGATGTGTGTGTCTGCAGAGGCTGTGAGAGGTGTTTTAAACTCATGGCAGCAGGGCTGGGTGTGTGGATCAGTACCTGCTGTGTGGATCAGTACCTGGTGTGTGGATCAGCACCAGGCTGGGTGTGTGGATCAGTGCCGGGCTGGGTGTGTGGATCAGTGCCGGGCTGGGTGTGTGGATCAGTACCGGGCTGGGTGTGTGGATCAGTACTGGGTGTGTGGATCAGTACCGGGCTGGGTGTGTGGATCAGTACCTGGTGTGTGGATCAGTACCGGGTAACCCTTTTCTGTACATATTTGCCAGTCTTGATTGAATATGTAACATTTAATTTAAATAATATTGGTAAATATAGGAAAAAGTTAAACACATTAAGTTTTATAATAGAGTTATAGTGAATTTTATAATAGTTTTGTAATAGAGTTAATATTCAGTTATCCAAAGAGTTCCCTCACCTTTTATCTTTTCATGTGTAAACAAGCATGAAGATTCTTCCTTCTTCAGGGTGGTTATGCAGGGTCAGAATGGTGTTCGTCAGCTTTGGTGTTCAGGGCTCCAGGGCTGCTGCCTTCTGAGGATCCCACCATCTCACCATCTCACGGGCTCACGGGCTCTGAGCAGAAAGGTTCTGTCCCAGGCACTAAGCTGCACATCCTGACACTGTCCTGCTCAACTGAACACAACACACTGGTTTGTTTTCTGTACCTAAAGGGCAGAAGAGGATACACGTTACACAGGATGAGAAGAGCTGATTGGTGGGATTAAGAAGAGCTGATTGGTGGGATTGAGAAGAGCTGATTGGTGCGATTGTGTATCGGGGGTGAGGAACCCTTCTGTGCTCAGGGTGCATGTTTTCGTAAATGTGAGGACCGTAAGAGAAAACGCATGTGAGAGGGCTGAATTATGCTGCTGACGACGTGTGTGTGTGTGTCTGTGTGTGTGTGTGTGTGTGGCAGGGGGAAGGACTCGGTTTGTGAGACAGAGCAGGTTCCATGCATCACGTTCGGCCGAGTTTGGTTTCTCCATGAGCCTGGAGTCCTCTACAGGGAGGAGAGCTCCACGCTTAATAAGGTTCTGCAAGAGGAGAATCCTCCTCCTCTAGAGAGAGATTAGACACCTGCCCGTATTACAGAAGAGATCAGACAATGGGGAATGTCATTATCATCATCATCACACACACACACACACACTAGTGTCCTACATCATACAACTGCCATCATACCTGGTGGTCATGCAGTATTGGTAAGTTGATTAATTTTGGGGCTTTTAAACTCAATTTCTTTCTATGGCTTTATTCATTTGAGCAGGACTCATTTACCAAGGATCATTCCCAGGAAATTAGAACCCTAATGTGTCTCTTTGCTCCTCTCATCAGTCTTTAGAGTTCCCTCATTATTTTAATTGGTTACCAGTGCTCATTCTCTATCAAATCCACAGTCTAAAGTGTCTATTTGAGATACGCTTTTAATCACTATATTTAATTAAATTGAATGTCCTGGTTTAAATTCATAGCTTGTAGGAATATTTGCTTTTACGATTTTGTTTACACTTTATATAAATGATTGATTAGCAATAGTTTTAGTAATAGATAGTGGCCCTTAATGCAGCTTATACTGCTTCATTTGCCTTCCAACTTTATCATCAGTGTATTTATGATCTAGATGTTGTACATACATTTTATGTTGTAACTAGCGTTGTTAATGTAGTCAGTGGATATTTTGAGGCTTGTGTGTGTGTGTGCCTGTATGTGTGAAACAGAGAGCAAGCCTTCTTAAAAAATTTATTTTGACCTTTAAAAGAAAGTTTAACAATATGGATTGAGATACAAATATACAGATTTCATTTAAAATCTCCTTGTTCCTCTTGTTTGTTCCTCTTGTGTTTGTCCTCACATGGTTTGACAGAACAACCAGACTACCATAAAGTGGCCACCCATACAGTTACTCATCCTCCAAGTACTATTATGATAATGACATTTCCAACTTTGATGCAAAATGTACCATCAGGTATTGTGCTGCACTGGCTGCAGACACCAGCACTTTTTAATGACATCACCTGCCACCCTGTCACAAATCCCAAACGGACCAAGTACTGTTGAACTGTCGGCTCTGATCCTGTGCAGTGTGTTGGTGTTCTGGATCCTTCCTGTGGATCTACTGGTTCTGCCCTGTGGATCTGCTGGTTCTGCCCTGTGGAGATCTGCTGGTTCTGTCCTGTGGAGATCTCCTGGTTCTGCCCTGTGGATCTGCTGGTTCTGTCCTGTGGATCTACTGGTTCTGCCCTGTGGATCTACTGGTTCTGTCCTGTGGATCTGCTGGTTCTGCCCTGTGGATCTACTGGTTCGGCCCTGTGGATCTGCTGGTTCTGTCCTGTGGAGATCTGCTGGTTCTGTCCTGTGGAGATCTGCTGGTTCTGCCCTGTGGATCTGCTGGTTCTGTCCTGTGGACATCTGGTGGTTCTGTCCAATGGGTTTTGACATGTGGCTAGAGTTGATCTCTGCTGACACATTTCTTTGTTTGACATACAATATGTTGTCTTGACTTTTTAGAACTGTTGCTATTTACACATCTAATGATTCTGCAGATTACGGCACCTGAAATTCAGACATCAATTATTTGGATTTGGCAGAACTACCCGAGATCTTACTTCCCTTGTGTTCATGTGAACATTTGCACATCAAAGTGCTGTCAGGCCTCTTAATCCCGTCACACGGTGCTGCGTGTGCGTCAGTCTAATATGTCCCTGCTGCTGCCTTAGTCACCGTCACTTAGTTCTGTCAAGCTTAAAATTGAGACCCTTTTTATGTGACATTTGGTATTTCACAAACGTTACATCTTAGCTGTTAGCTACTAGCTTTTAGCTGTGTGTGTGTGTGTGCGTGTGTGTGTGTGTGTGTGTGTGTTTATAAATAGGAAAAAGCTATTACCTGGGATTGACTTTCTAATCAAACTCCTACTTTCTCTCTCTCTAGAAATACATTTGATTACTTCAGTTATGGATTTAGCAGACAGACGAGCACATGGAGAGGCATATAGATAGTGAGGGCAGTGCAGCCCACTACCCTCCGTGTGAGGCTGCTACTCCTGCATGGCGTCCTGGTCCAGCGCCTTTAGTCCCGGCTGGTCCAGAGGCCTAATGGGTTTTGCTCTTTTTGCCATTATGACTCTCTCACGTCTCTCCACATCAGAAGCTGAAAGCCCCTCACCACAAATCTGACTGCCATCTGAAACCCTGGAGGCCCACAGACAACATGCAGCACTGTTTGTTTATTTGGCACCATGTTTGAATAAAGAGCTTCACAGCACTGGACGCTTCCACAATCCCCACGTCAAAATCTTGCCCCTTCCTGCGTGTGTGGATGACATTTCCTGATCCTGAAGAGATCTGGTTTTCCATTTACTGACTAAACACAAATGTCCAATGTGTTGGTCTTGATCTTTTTGTCAGAGGATAAAGTCAGAGGTAAACCATGCCATAATATCATCAAAATATTCATTTTTTAAAAACACTCTCAGCATGGTGTTAAAACGATCTGATGCACGCAGACACAACCCAAGGCAAGTCTTTTTCTGTGTGCTTTTAGTCAGGTCTGAATCCTCACCTGAATGCTAATGTTGCTTTGTTGCCTGCAGCCAGAAGAGATCTGTGTTCGTTGGCTTGGCCTGCCGCTGTCGGGCGCGTTCGTAATGCCCACGGCGCGTCATCGTTTCCAATCTCTGCTGTTTTCACTTTGTGCTATTTGTGTTTAATAAGAAAGCCAGACAGGGCTCTTAAGATATGACTGTTAAGATATGTTAGAGCGCGCATGATCTTTAAACACTCTCTACTCTCTCGTGATTGCTGTTCTGTGTGGAGGCTGCAGGACCCCCTTGCCGGCATGAAGAGCCTCGTCTCTGTTCCAGATGCTGAGCTTGTCTGGCAGTGATGGCAGCAGATACAGAGCAGCATCTGGTAGGAGATCATGAACCCAGCAGGCTCTTCTCAGCCCTGGGGAACATAGAGAACCTCTGGAGAGCTGCATTGTTCACTGGACACTCCTCCTCCAATTTGATGTTCCCTCTGGGATTGACCTGGAATCCAGGAACAAGGAAATATAGGCCTGGAGACTCTCCTGAGACCAACGAATCAGCTGACGCGAGACGAATCGGCTCGTTCTGCGCTCCCTCGCCGCACTCTCTAGCCGTAGAGAGGAAGTCACTGAAGTTGCATTGCAACTAGGGAAACAGCAACAGTCACGTCACTATCAGGGTAGGGAAGATCTCCACTATCAGGGTAGGGAAGATCTCCACTATCAGGGTAGGGAAGATCTCCACTATCAGGGTAGGGAAGATCTCCACTATCAGGGTAAGGAAGATCTCCACTATCAGGGTAAGGAAGATCTCCACTATCAGGGTAGGGAAGATCTCCACTATCAGGGTAGGGAAGATCTCCACTATCAGGGTAGGGAAGATCTCCACTATCAGGGTAAGGACGATCTCCACTATCAGGGTAAGGACGATCTCCACTATCAGGGTAGGGAAGATCTCCACTATCAGGGTAAGGAAGATCTCCACTATCAGGGTAGGGAAGATCTCCACTATCAGGGTAGGGAAGATCTCCTGATTTCTCAGGATGTTTCTGTAGTTGGGCATGAATCTCAAGATTAGTCAAGAAAACCTTTGTTTGCACAATAATTCCTTTATTACTTGACAGAAAATAAACATTTGTGCAAAATCTAAATTAATATGGCTGATGGGGGAGAGTGAGACACTCACACACACTCATTTATAAAAGACCTGTGCATACATGACACGTAAGCTAAACCGACAGACACTAAACCAATAGACACTAAACCGATAGAAACTACAATGATATACGCTACACTAAAAGACACTACACTAACAGACACTACAATGATATACGCTACACTAAAAGACACTACACTAACAGACACTACAATGATAGACACTACACTAACAGACACTACAATGATAGACACTACACTAATACACACTACACTAATAGACACTACATTGATAGATACTACACTAATAAACACTACATTGATATATACTACACTAATAGATACTGCATTGATGTATACTACACTAATAGACACTACATTGATATATACTACACTAATAGATACTACACTAATAGACACTACATTGATAGATACTACACTAATAGATACTACACTAATAGACACTACATTGATAGATACTACATTGATATATACTACACTAATAGACACTACATTGATATATACTACACTAATAGATACTGCATTGATGTATACTACATTGATATCTACTACACTAATAGATACTACACTAATAGATACTACACTAATAGACACTACATTGATAGATACTACACTAATAGATACTGCATTGATGTATACTACATTGATATCTACTACACTAATAGATACTACACTAATAGACACTACATTGATAGATACTACACTAATAGATACTGCATTGATAGATACTACACTAATAGATACTACACTAACAGACACTACATTGATAGATACTACACTAATAGATACTACACTAATAGACACTACATTGATAGATACTACACTAACAGACACTACATTGATAGATACTACACTAATAGATACTGCATTGATGTATACTACATTGATATATACTACAATACTAGATACTACACTAATAGATACTGCATTGATGTATACTACATTGATATATACTACACTAATAGATACTACACTAATAGACACTACATTGATAGATACTACACTAATAGATACTGCATTGATAGATACTACACTAATAGATACTACACTAATAGACACTACATTGATATATACTACACTAATAGATACTACACTAATAGACACTACATTGATAGATACTACACTAATAGATACTGCATTGATAGATACTACACTAATAGATTCTACACTAATAGAGGTCCTTTCTGCTTCACTGCTCCTGTGGTAATTTACATGTACTCACTAATGCCAGAGGTTAAACGAATTCAGAATATTAACAGTCAAACATACTAACATAACAATAACAGTTACTCACCTATGGAAGGATTTGCACCCTTTAATTACAACCAATGTGCACCTTTGTAATTACACACACGTATGTGCAACAAAAAAGAAAACAATATTGAGGTCAATCACACAAATTGAATGACACTATTCTTTCAATATTTGTAATATTCTAACCACAGGGAATCGTGTGTCAGCTCCCCATCCATCAGTCCGGACAAACAAAGGTACGGCTGGCAGACGCGTACGAACAAGGTCCTCCATTAATCTGCACAGTGAGGTGTAATTAGGGGCTGCTGTATGAGCGGACATGATGCCATAAATAACCAGAAAGCAGACGGACAGGAGCCTGAGGAGGGGAGAGCTTGTCTGGTAATGACCCGGAGGTCCATGTGTCCACAAGGACATTGATTCATACTTCAGTCTTTACTGGAACTGTCTCTGACTGAGACAGCAACACTCCTTCAGGAGTATGATATGTGGAGCAGAGGTGCATAGTGGAGGCCCATGAGTATTTACAACTTCAGTTAATAGTTACAGTATGACTACGTTATGTTAACACTAACCCCTAACCCTTACCCTAACCCTAACCCTAAACCTTACACTAACCCTATGTTATGTTTCATTTAGTTCAAACCAAATACGAATGCTGTGATTATAGAGGGTGATGAGTTTACAGTGTGAGTACATTTATAGTACATTTTCCAGTATATCTAGGCTGAACGGCTCCTCTGATGTGGATGTTGGGCTTTGGGTAGGCGGCAGCATCGGTGCGTCCGCTGGGAAGCCAGGACATTTTCTAGGTGCTTTATGGAATTGTCTTGGTAGAAACATGTAACCAGGATACAAAATGCAGGTTAAATATGTAAACATCAAATGAAACATCCATATATTCATATATATTGCGCACATTCCAGTGCCAGCAGGGTGATCTACAGCAGCATAACTACAGGGAGGGACCTGGGGGTGACCACAGTCATGAGGCTCACTCAGCCATCGCTTCCCACCCAAATCATGATCACTACTAGAGTGAACACATGACATGTCTGGATGACACCATCAACATCTCAGATTACCAGTAGACTCAATGACTGAGGGGCCCCCAAAGGTGTTTACAGAGGGTGATGAGGTTACAGTATCATTATAGAGGTTAAGGTTAGGGTTGGGGTTAGGATTAAGATTAGAGTAAGGGTTAACGATAGGGTTAGGGTTATGGTCAGGGATAAGGTTAGGGCAAAGAACCTCAGGTGCTAATGGGAGAGAAGGGGGGGAGAGAGAGAGAGGGAGGGAGAGATGGAGATGGAGAGAGGGAGAGAGGGAGAGAGAGGAGGGGTGAGATGGAGAGAGAGAGAGAGGGAGAGAGTGACCTCTGCAAACTGCTTCTACTGAAGACACTTCCTACAGAGAAAGACATACTCTCACTCGACTGCTTTGCTTTGACACTCATAACAGGAACTGAACTGATATTCTTCTTACTCTGTTTATCCATCCAAAGATCAAATTGTCCCCAGAAATGCACTTTTAATTGAATGATGCAGCAAAATTGATCTTAAAGTTGCTAATGAGTCTTGAGGGTAATTTATAGTTGTTTG
The DNA here is from genome assembly GCA_020368025.1 of Brachyhypopomus occidentalis. NCBI lineage: Eukaryota > Metazoa > Chordata > Actinopteri > Gymnotiformes > Hypopomidae > Brachyhypopomus > Brachyhypopomus occidentalis. The sequence goes on from JAGXOD010001386.1 coordinate 900,122, forward strand.
GCGAAGCAGTCGACCTGATCTGACTAGATGTGAGGTTTCATTAGCGCCTTCCTAATGGCTTTGTGAAAGAGCAGTTATACCTCCCCATTCTGAATGTTAATTATAATGTTAGCAAACCCTGTGGTGGTGAACACATCCAGCTCATACTGTATTCAGATTTATTTGCAGAAATAGCTGCACACACAAGCAAAACCTCTGAGCTCTGATTAATACTTGAAGGGGGTTTAACATGGACGAGCTCAAAAACCCAACCAAAGGTCTTAAAATCACTTCCTGTTACTTCAGTAACACCAACCCTGTCAGGTGGAGCAGCCGTTAGCATTCACCAGTGTTCATTAGTCACTGATTTATTTCTTTTATCAGGTTTATAGTTTGTAATCAAAGTGACCTGTATATATTTGACTGGTAATGTTATACCGCTGAGTGCTAATGTCTGTTGACCCTATCATCTTACACTTCAATCCTCAGACCCTCTGTCAGCTGTCCCTGTTAAACTGACTGTTTAATTTTACTGCGGTTATGTTTCACCAGTGACAAATATCACCTTGTGCAGTGGATTTTAACACCATAAATCTGCACACAGTGTCAGGAGAGAAGCCATAAAACATAAGAGGCTCTGCTCGCCTTGAATAACAATCGCACACGTGAAGGAGTCAGTCAAAACTGCCATTTTAATCTGCCATAAATCTCCCAGAGTCTCTCTTAAAGCCCTGGGACTCAGGGCAGCTGAGTTAGGATCTGCCCCTCAGACTTCAGCTCCTCTTCAACCATCTAATGTTCTAGGTATCCTCAGACTTTACCACTACCATCAGATTATCCTCAGACTTTACCACTACCATCAGATTATCCTCAGACATTACCATTACCATCAGATTATCCTCAGACTTTTCCACTACCATCAGATTATCCTCAGACATTACCATTACCATCAGATTATCCTCAGACTTTTCCACTACCATCAGATTATCCTCAGACATTACCATTACCATCAGATTATCCTCAGACCTTACCACTACCATCAGATTATCCTCAGACATTACCATTACCATCAGATTATCCTCAGACTTTTCCACTACCATCAGATTATCCTCAGACATTACCATTACCATCAGATTATCCTCAGACTTTACCACTACCATCAGATTATCCTCAGACTTTTCCACTACCATCAGATTATCCTCAGACATTACCATTACCATCAGATTATCCTCAGGCTTTACCATTCAACAATTCTGCAGAGAAAATGTTGTTGTAAACCCCTTACAGTGTAATAAGGTACTGTGTCTAACTCTAACCGCACCCTAACCACACCCTAACCCTAACCCTAACTGCACCCTAACCACACCCTAACCCTAACCACACCCTAACCACACCCTAACCCTAACCGCACCCTAACCATAACCACACCATAACCCTAACCCTAACCCTAACCACAACCCTAACCCTAACCACAACCCTAACCCTAACCACCCTAACCCTAACCCAACCCTAACCCTAACCCTAACCACACCCCTAACCCTAACCACAACCCTAACCCTAACCACAACCCTAACCCTAACCACAACCCTAACCACAACCCTAACCCTAACCACAACCCTAACCCTAACCCTAAGCACACCCTAACCACACCCTAACCCAAGAAGGAGGCCAGCTGATGACAAGAAGAATGGGACAAGAAGAATGTTGCTAACTGAGATTTGAAACAGGGCAGTATTATGGGATGGAATCACAGAGCGTGTAGCCCCTGGTGCAGATTGCTGTGCTGACCAGGAGAGTGGTCATCCCAGGAGAGTGGACATCCCAGGAGAGTGGACATCCCAGGAGAGTGGTCATCCCAGAACAGCAGCCAGCCTCCTGCTACTGGGACCAGTAGTGAGGAACTGGAGCAGCACCAGTAGCCAAACCTGACAGGTCCATGGCAACTTTACCTTTGTAGCACACAAGGTGAGTCAAGGTGCTTTACAAATACACAAAGAAAAATATCAAAGTACCTTATCGACTGAGAATGAAATAATAACATAGATCTGTATGCTGCAGTAAATGGTGAGCATGCATTTGTCAAACTAGTCACGTCTTTCCTTCAGCAGAGTGAAATGTTTAGTGTTTCCACAGATGCCACATGGCTTTTGGCTCCCAGCACCTGCGGAGAGAGAGAGTGTGTGTGTGTGTGTGTGTGTGTGTGCGGGTGTGTGCGGTTCTCTCCTCCTGGGCCGTGGCTACAGGGCTGGTTAGCCCAGTGAACCTCCAAGCGTTTTCCAAACGAGTGTACCATCTGTTCATAGGTTAATGTACATCTTATTGCATCCCCCCTGCTTCTAAAAATACCCACTAAATGATTTAGCCCCCCCCCACCCCCCGCTTGGCACGGCCCTCCGCCTCGCAATTAAAACGAGACCACAAATCCATCAAGATCCTCACAAGTCCATATTTGAAATGACAGGGAACAGTAAACCTATCTAAAAGCAATTTAACTCAGTGGAGAAAAAATATTGAAAATATCCTGAAAGTCTGATGGGGGGGGGGGGTGTAGGTGTGTGTGTGTGTGGGGGGGTTGGGAAGGGGGGGGTGTGAGGAGTGTGTGCGTGGCGGGGGGTGTGTGGGGGGGTGATTGCAAGGTGATTTATTATCCTTCCAAGGTGAAAAGTGCATAGTATCTGCATGGTAGCAATATGTAGTCCCTCTGATTGAGGAAGAGGAAGCAATTACCTCTGGATTTGGTGATAAATGAAGTGTGGTGAGTGTTTGTTCTTGTGTGAGTTGTGAGAACGCAGTGCTTTGTGGTTCTGTTGTAATTAAGAAATCTGCTGGTTCAGTTTGAACGCCAGGGCAAACTGCAAAACACGTGTGGGTCATGAATGACATTGTAATATGGATGATAAACACTGCTGTATGCTTCATCTAACAACTCATCTGGGAAAACACTGTTAAGGCAAAAGCCTGATTGATCCAGCAGGCCATGAACTCCCGTAAACTGAGCTGGATAGGACGGTTAATGGTCACAGAGAAACATGTGAAGATCCTGAATAAATCTTTTAACATTGTGCTTACTGTGTACATAGGGACAAGGATTTTTAATTGATTGCATTAGATTTATCTTGATCTTTTCATCCAGCATTCTGACACACCGTGGGTCCAGTTTAGTCTGAATCATGAAAGGACCATTCCTTGCTGAAGTAGGAAAATTGCTTTAATTACATCCTTTAGCTTAGAAGCATCTGAGATATTACAAGTAAACATGTTTCATACTCAGAGGAGGCGGTCCACTGTGTTTGGTGCGTTGCCAAAAGGTTTCATGCTGTGGGTGTGTCCCTTTACATGTCTCTGAGCTTAATGAGAAATAAGGACTGTTTCTAAACATTAGCCCTGAAATTAGGAGATGAGCATTCAGTCCGCATCTCCTCTCCTGCGGCGTGGTGTTTACCAACAGTGGACGCTGTCAGAAAGCACAAAACATAAGAGCTGGACTGGTGAGCTGTGATGGGGTCGTCATGGTGACCTGGCCCACTGGCTGGTGAGCTGTGATGGGGTCGTCATGGTGACCTGGCCATGATGGCTGTGAAACAGATACTTGCTGTGCAGGACGCAGTAGTGTGCTGGCAGACTCAGGACCAGGCCCTGTCAGGCAATGTCCAGCCCTGTCAGGCAGTGTCCAGCCCTAAGGGCGTCCGTCCCATCAGTAGGGGACATGCCAGTCATCACACTATGAGTCCCTCTAACGTTTGTGAAGTGGAGACATTTTGCAATTGGCAGTTGAATTGAGTTGATTGTATAAAGCTGGATGCTACACTCATACTATTGTAAGATACTGTTGTCCTGATAATAAGTGACAATATTTGTTTGATAATGTACAGCATGTTGCTTTGGTTGTGTAGCGCGTTACTGTCATGTCCTTCAAGAAGCTTTATCCCATTTTTCTCTCAGTTCTGTTATGCCAATTCCCAAACTTCCCCAAACCCAGGCAGCTCTGATGTGCCACACAGGAGGGTGTGGTGGACACGGCCTTCATCCCAGGCGCCATGCCAGACCCCAGTCTCCTCCAGCTGCTGCAAGAAGTGTTCATGATTGGCTGTGTCACTGTGATTGACAGGGGACAGAGTAATACGACTCCTCCCCCCGAGAGAGCCGTGCCAGTTTTATTTCCTCCCGACCACGGCTGACCGTTTAATTGTCATGGTGATAGGGTAACAGTTGTCATGGTGATGGGGTGATAGGTTGCTTTTCCATCGCACCACCCAGAAGCCCCTTGCACGGGTTCAAGCCTTAATTCCATTATAGTCGTTTAGCTCTGGTCGCTTTGCCCTGTTCTCGTGTTCATTTTCACTGCTGTGGATTCAGAGAGCAGCTCAGTTTGGTTCCTGGGAGAGAATGAGAGGCTTCCGTGACGTGCATCCTGTGTGTTATCTGTAACACAGATGCGTCACTGCCTGCCATGACAGGCTTACTTTCTAACCAGCCTAGAGGTGCTGCCCAGACTGCAGTATTCATTCTGCCCGGAGGAGAAATAAGAATGAGGAACGCGACCTTTAAACGACCTCCTCTGGCACTCTGCTGGATGGAGTGCTTAAGACACAGCGTGTCCCCTGGGAGTGGGACAAAGTGCTGGAGCTTGTGCACTTCTGGAGAGACACATGGAGCCTGTGTTGTGGAGTCTGGACGTGCCCCGTGTGGACGGTGGGGGAATTACACCTGCTCATTGTCACACATCTGCTGTGATGTCACTTGTGGTCTTGGCTCCATAGGTCTCTAGATGCAACTTAACATCTGTGTGTGAGTTCCATCAAGTGAGTCAGAATAAACATCTGGTTCAGTTTCCATCTGAGACCCAATGACGGTCTAATGAAGTTGTAAAATATACACGTCAGCTATGTCATAGAGAAAGTAATTAAATTGTCATAACTATTATACCAAGATGTATGATCACGTATGGACTTATGCCCCTTAAATGTGCCAAACTTCATTTACTCTTTAATGAGTATTGCTTTCAGACAAAGTGCTCTACAAGACATGTTTGGAGAGGACATGTTAGGCAAGCACAATTAGTTATTGTAAGTACATTACAATAAACTGGGTTCCAGGCCAGGGGATAATTATAAAAATGTGTCATGTGAGTGTTCATCTGAAAAGAACACAGTTAATTGTTTGCTTGAGGACAAAGTGAGAGATGACAGACACTCCTGCACTGATGTGCATGCTAATTCTGTCCAGTGTGTGTCCAGTGTGTGTCCAGTGTGCGTCCAGTGTGCGTCCAGTGAGAGTTCAGTGTGTGTCCAGTGTGTGTCCAGTGTGTGTCCAGTGTGTGTCCAGTGAGCGTCCAGTGTGCGTCCAGTGTGTGTCCACATCAGGTAACGCAGTAGCAGCTAATTGTTCATTCTTAACAGAATCACTGTTCAAACCGACACTACCAGCCTATTAAAATCATCAAGTAAAACGACCTTGTTGAGATTTGGATGAGCATGTTTAGATCTCTGGCTGGAACGGAGATCGATGCTCATCATGGGCCACTCTGGAGCTGACGACGTCCTTAACGAGCTGCTTCATCTTTCAGTCCAATTAAATGTTCCCAGATAGATTTGAGTGACAGCTGTCATGTATCTTGACATGATGGTTGGGGTTCCTGAGCGCTGCCTGGGTCTCTTTTGAGCACCGGTAGCCCAGCGGAGATGAAAGCTACGGATAAACTCTACAGCTGCCACTCAAATCTGCGCCAGACACCTGCATGTGATGCGATAAGGCAGAGGACACAGTTTGGCCCTCCGGAGCTGCTGGAAAAGAACCTCCCTGTGCAGCAGTGGAAAAGAAATCTCACCGAGTTTTACACTGCACAGCCAATCAATGCTATTCAACTTCAGAGGCAGGCGTGCCATCAGACCATGGCATGTAATCAAATATCGACAAGGTGACAAGGCCACATGTGAGACAATGGGCGACGACCTCTCATCTAGCTCGAGTTATGGTCCAGTTACTGAAATAATAGTAAATCCATGATGTGAAATATAATACGCTGTCTGGAAAATCATTTTACTCATTTTTGCTTTTACTGCTGTGGAGAGGAAAGGGGAGAAGACAAGGTCAAAGGCATTAATTTATCCTGCTCCACTGATATGCTGACGTTTTATTAAATGGAAATGAAAGAGTATAAATATTCCTGTGTGTGACAGTGAGGGACCTTACACGCCACAAGTCACAGTTCAGGGAGACACATCTGCGGGAGGATATGAGGATATGAAGGACTGTACGTATTCAGAGTTGGATTTGCTGCAGTGTTTTGCATATTTATGCTTGTTCTTGTGGAGTAATTTCAAGGGTAGCGTGACTGTATTAATTAGCTTATACAGTACCTCTCCTGTTGTACTGCTGTTTGAAGCTCTGCACGAGAAACACTGTGTGAAGGTCTGAATTAGCGTAACGTTTTATCCTCTGAAACACAGTTGTTACTCAGAGCAGTTTTAACCTGCGAGTGCCAATAAATTGCAAATTCAACAAAAAAGTGTTGTGACAGAGTTATTGTGTAGAGTTGTGCTCATCCTCCCAAAAGCCTGAGTGTGAAATACTCTAAAGCCACTATAAAACTCCCGTAACGAGCTTTAATATTAGCCTGCAATCAAAGTGTCAAAACAGGGCTGATTTAACGTCCGCCCTGTGGTATGACAAGGGCTGAGATTCACACTGTTGCTTTAAGAAGGCGTGCTTCAAAGACACGCGCATTATAGTGAATAACAGTAGCATCGCAGGCCTTGATTATGAGGTGATCAAATAAGCAGCAGCCATTTCTGTCTTGGTTGTGGTGTGTGGTTGCTAGGTGAGAACGTAGGTGGTTGCTAGGTGAGAATGTAGTCCATACATCAAAGCTAAATTATACACACTCAGTAAGGCAGCGCAGCAGTTGTGCATTTGCAGTTTAAAACATAAAAACACACTCTGGTTTTAGTGGTGCATTGGGAGCTGGGGTGACACTTCATGGTCTTATGATACGAACAGAGATGGCTCAGTTACCTTGAAAAAGTAATCAGATTTCTGATTACTGATTACTCCTTTAAGAAAGCAAAAATATATATATTTTTACTAAGGAAAATAACAAAAATAGTAACGCACAGTTACTTGGATAAGTAACTTTAATAAACTGGATTGGAAATAGTAATTCGTTAGAATTCTCATTACTGAAAAAAGTGGTCAGATTAGAGTAACGCGTTACTGACATTACTACATTTACATTTACATTTACATTTACGGCATTTAGCAGACGCCCTTATCCAGAGCGACTTACAAAAAGTGCTTCATTGTTACTAGGAGGGAATGCAGCCATCTACATGTCTACAGTCATGATGGGTCAACCCAGCGAAGGCCAGTGCAGAAGAGCCCTAACCCTAACCCTAACTAACCCTAACCCAGTGCATAAGAGCCTTTTAAAGTAGATTTGAGGCACCACAGCACTTTCCCATGAGATGCATTCTAGGGTTAGCCCTAGCCCTAAGGCCTAACCCTAAACCTAGCCCCAAACCCTAACCCTAGCTCTAACCCTAAGCCCTAGCCCTAAACTCTAGCCCTAAACCCTAAACCCTAAGCCCTAAGCCCTAACCCTAAGCCCTAAGCCCTAAGCCCTAGCCCTAGCCCTAGCCCTAGCCCTAACCCTAAGCCCTAGCCCTAGCCCTAAGCCCTAACCCTAAACCCTAAACCTAGCCCCAAACCCTAACCCTAGCTCTAACCCTAAGCCCTAGCCCTAAACTCTAGCCCGAAACCCTAGCCCTAACCCTAAGCCCTAGCCCTAAACCCTAAGGCCTAACCCTAACCCTAAGCCCTAACCCTAAACCCTAAACCCTAAACCCTAAGCCCTAACCCTAGCCCTAGCCCTAAGCCCTAACCCTAACCCCCTAACCCTAAACCCTAAGGCCTAGACCTAAGCCCTAACCCCTAGTACTAACCTTAAACCCTAAGGCCTAAGCCCTAACCCTAAGCCCTAACCCTAAGCCCTAACCCTAACCCTAAGCCCTAACCCTAAACCCTAAACCCTAAACCCTAAGCCCTAAGCCCTAACCCTAGCCCTAGCCCTAAGCCCTAACCCTAACCCTAAACCCTAAGGCCTAGCCCTAACCCCTAGTACTAACCCTAAACCCTAAGGCCTAAGCCCTAACCCTAAGCCCTAACCCAGTCTCAGTGCTAATTCTGTTTCTACTCTGAAAGGCTCTACCAAAAGAACTTAAAGACAGGAAGTGAAAATTGATCCAGCAAAAATCAAAGCTACGTAGAAATACATGCGATGACAACCATGAATTAAATGTTTTATCCACATGCTTGTCAGAGTGGTGGCAAAGTTCAGGTATTTTTATTTTTTCACTTTTAAAGATTGTTTTGTTTACTTAATTGGGGTTAGGTTTACACTCAGTGAGGCTGTAATATAAAGCCGATGTCAGGATAAAGTTAAAGTGAACGTGAGGTGAATGATTTCAAATGTCAGCTAACAACCTACCTCCACCTCTTGGCTCCGTCTGCCTGTGGTGAGCAGAGAAGACTCCCATAATGCTGTGCATCTCTTCACAGTTTTATGTAGTTCATACAGTAATGTTTTTGAATATAATTCAGCAGTGAGTGTGGTGTGTGTGTCTTCTTCAGTTAGTTTAGTCTATTTTCTAGTTTATTGGTGTTTTTACCACCATTGAAATCTGGTTTTGGTTCATTTACTTTTCTGTGATTAAGTTTGTGCGTGCGTGCGTGCGTGTGCGTGTGCGTGTGTGTGTGTGTGTGTGTGTGTGTGTGTGTGCATGCCCATGTGCATGCATGCATTTTAACATATTCTGTAGTGGAAGTGAACCTTTATGATTGAGTCTGTGTAACAGGAGAGTCGCTGTTCGTGCATCTGTAGTGCAGGTGAGTCTGTGCTGCAGGTGAGTCTGTGTCAGTGAGTCTGTGGTGCAGGTGAGTCTGTGTCAGTGAGTCTGTGGTGCAGGTGAATCTGTAAGTGAGTCTGTGGTGCAGGTGAGTCTGTGTCAGTGAGTCTGTGGTGCAGGTGAGTCTGTAAGTGAGTCTGTGGTGCAGGTGAGCCTGTGTCAGTGAGTCTGTGGTGCAGGTGAGTCTGTGTCAGTGAGTCTGTGGTGCAGGTGAATCTGTAAGTGAGTCTGTGGTGCCGGTGAGTCTGTGGTGCAGGTGAATCTGTCAGTGAGTCTGTGGTGCAGGTGAATCTGTAAGTGAGTCTGTGGTGCAGGTGAGTCTGTGTCAGTGAGTCTGTGGTGCAGGTGAGTCTGTGTCAGTGAGTCTGTGGTGCAGGTGAATCTGTAAGTGAGTCTGTGGTGCAGGTGAGTCTGTGTCAGTGAGTCTGTGGTGCAGGTGAGTCTGTGTCAGTGAGTCTGTGGTGCAGGTGAGCCTGTGTCAGTGAGTCTGTGGTGCAGGTGAGTCTGTGTCAGTGAGTCTGTGGTGCAGGTGAGTCTGTAAGTGAGTCTGTGGTGCAGGTGAGTCTGTGTCAGTGAGTCTGTGGTGCAGGTGAGTCTGTCAGTGTGGTGCAGTGAGTCTGAGTCTGTGGGTGCAGGTGAGTCTTGCAGGTCTGTGTCAGTGAGTCTGTGGTGCAGGTGAGTCTGTCAGTGAGTCTGTGGTGCAGGTGCGTCTGTAAGTGAGTCTGTGGTGCAGGTGAGTCTGTGTCAGTGAGTGTGTGGTGCAGGTGAGTGTGTGAGTGAGTCTGTGGTGCAGGTGCTAAGTGAGGAGCTGAATCTGTTGAGTCTGTGGTGCAGGTCCTGTGTCAGTGAGTCTGTGGTGCCTGTAAGTGAGTCTGTGGTGCAGGTGAGCCTGTAAGTGAGTCTGTGGTGCAGGTGAGTCTGTAAGTGAGTCTGTGGTGCAGGTGAGTCTGTCAGAGTATCCGTCCCAGGTAAGTGTGCGTGTGCTCTTGCTCCTCTTGGTCAGGGTGGTCCGTGTCTCTCGGTGCAGCTGAGGGTGTGATGGAGAGGTGAGATGCTGCTGGAGCTGATTAGTGTCCCAGCGTTCCTGTCTAAGTGTGCTAACGAGCACATGACAGGCTCCATGCTCACACTCACACCATCATTCACCTCTCCAGAGAGACTGAAGCTCTCCACACCACACACACGCAGTGCAGAGCAGTCAACACCCCAAACGCCCTCTGCACTCCGCTCACACTCCTAACACACACACTCAAGCACACTTGTGTCTGCAGACACACACCCAAACACACACACACACTCTATCACCAACTCTCTTTCTTTCTCTCTCTCCCTCTCTGCATTTTGCACCTTTTCTTCACACAGCCGTCATTTGTCTCAGTCACCCCAGCGAGACGTAATCATTCTCCTCCTGAGCAGGAGTTCATCTCCTCCACTTTAATTTAGCAGCACAGGAATGCATTAAGGATTCAGAGCACAGCTACATCTGAGATCCAGTTAGGCCCTGTTGTAGTTATGAGATATGTTCTTGAGGATGGACACAGAATGGGCCACACTGGTGCAGTCTGGGTAATGTGCAGGAAAGCAGGTTATGATTAAACCTGTAAAGCAGGTTATGATTAAAACTGAAAAGCAGATTATGATTCAAAATGTAAAGATAGCAAAGGCCTCAAAGGGTCTTTCTGTCCTCGGTGGATCAGGAGTTAATGCAGATCAGAAGAACTGCCATGTAACCCTGTAATGATCATGCAGCTCTGACACTTAAATGATGTTGGAAATATTGTATGGGGGCTGGTGTATGGATGACACTTAGATAGATTATATTATTATAAGATTATTATAGATTATAATTATTATAGGGATGACACTTAGATTATATTATATTATATCTGTAATAATCCTCCAGTGACCTGGGTGGTGTGCCTACAGTCAGAAGAATGAAACATCATATATGTGGGAGTGACCCTTTGTGAGAGGGAGTGTATGTGGGTGTGGCCTATTGTGGCAGGGTGTGTATGTGGGTGTGGCTTATTGTGGCAGGGTGTGCATGTGGGTGTGGCCTATTGTGGCAGGGTGTGTATGTGGGTGTGGCCCATTGTGGGAGGGTGTGCATGTGGGTGTGGCCTATTGTGGCAGGGTGTGTATGTGGGTGTGGCCTATTGTGGCAGGGTGTGCATGTGGGTGTGGCCTATTGTGGCAGGGTGTGTATGTGGGTGTGGCCCTTTCTCTTGTTGGCTTCTACAAAAAATCCCATTATTCAAATGTTCTAAACTTCTGATTACTGATAACTGATGACCTCTGATTGTGCACTGCACATGATCTAAGTGCTAGAGTTGGCAAACAGGGCCTCAGAGATGGAGACTCCCAATTCTTTATTTGGATATTTGGAATAAATTGCAGCCCATTCAGTCCAGACCACTTTCGATCGGTCAGACATCTCTGCTGCCAGATGATTGGTGTAGTTGAGTAAGAAGGTGTCAGACATTAAGAAGGTGTCAGTTCCTTATCACACTGTGCAGCATAGACAGAAAACATTTCCATTGTTTTGATCTTATATTATACTGTCCCTGCAGTGGATGACATGATGAACTGCTTGTGCTACAGGCGATGACTCTGTAACTCTGAAGAGTGAACTAAGATGAGAGGAGATAAGAGGGGTGTGGACCAGTAATGGCTCTGCCCACTCAGTGGTCCAAACTCTTACAGGAGCATCATGATATGTTATCATACATCTCACACTGATGGCTGTGAAACTCATCACCTGTAATAAATGCAAGCACACAGTTCAAAGACCTGCTTATCAGCACACATATATATTGTCTCAATAGAACTCTATAACAGGACTCTATATAGCAGGACATACACACACACACACACACACACACACACACGCACACGCACAAATCTTTACATCCATGACCCATTTTGCAGATTTCAGACTCAAGCTAAAGAAAAATAATGCATTTGATAAGTGTCTATGAACTGTCCTACTCATTAGCATACAATTAGCATATAATTAGCATATAATTATCACATCTGTCCCCTGCTGCCCCACTAATGAACTCACTCATCCTTTCAGTTCTGAACATCAAAACATTCATAAAGGTCTCCTAGAGTTAATCACCATACTCAGTGTGACCATGTCATCCATCAGCATGGTTCTGTCTGGTTCTGCCTGCCTAATTTGGTCTGCATGGTTCTGGTTCTGTCTCCCTGGTTCTGCCTGCCTAATTTGGTCTGCATGGTTCTGGTTCTGTCTCCCTGGTTCTGCCTGCCTAATTTGGTCTGCATGGTTCTGGTTCTGTCTCCCTGGTTCTGCCTGCCTAATTTGGTCTGCATGATTCTGTCTGGTTCTGTCTGTCAGGTTCTGGGTGCCTGGTTCTGTCTGTCTAGTCTGTTTTGTTCTGTCTGGTTCAGCCTGCCTGCCTTGTTCTTGTTTGATTCTGTATGTAAGGTACTGTATGTATGTTTCTGTCTGTCTGGTTCTGTCTGCCTGGTTATGTCTGTGTTGTTCTCTTTGGTTCTGCCTGCCCGGTTCTGACTGCTTCTGTCTGGTTTGTCTGGTTCTGTCTGCCTGGTTCAGCCGGGTTCTGCCTGGTTCTGTCTGGTTCTACCTGGTTCTATCTGTTTTGCACATACTTTACTTTGGTCAGTGTTCCTCTTGTCCTTCTCTTTACTAGTTAATATGTGTGTCTCAGTGCACATAATGTGAGTCCACATTCTCCAAACATCTGTCTAATGTGGTCTCGTGTGAGCTCATGAAGAATTCATAGGAATTATAAAATGCTGTATTGATTTCTTTGGATTTCATGCAAATGAATTCATGAAAAACTGTAACTGTTTAATATATCCCGCCCTGACCTTAACTGTCTCTGGCTCCGGGCTGGAGTTGACTAATGTTAGCTCTGTGTTGCTGTTGATTCATGTGACTTCTTAGGAATGAACAATCCCAAAGAATTAACAATCCCAAGGAGAGAACAACTATTGCAAGATCAGAGGGGAGAATATGTATATGCTTTATTCATTTTGGATCAACACTGTGTTTTTAGCAGTTACACTAACGTCAGTTAAAATAATCATAATTATAACCTCAAGCAGTTGCCCTTAATTTTACACACTCTGTACACTGGATCTGCACTCACCTGACATCCCAGCAATCGTAAACATGAGATCATTTTTAACTCATTGCTTTCTCTATGGTCCTTGTATTCAAGAATACTTTAAAACTCCTACATTGTTGTAAAATCCCATATAACATAACCTGACTAACATCGTTTTAATGAGACTCTTACCACTCTTCTGACATTTTCACTAGATGTAAAAGCAGTCAGATGTGTGCAAATCTACGTTTCGCAGGCCTGTCAAAGTCTGCTTCGTACAGGATAACAGCAGTCTGCAGCCACAGTAGTCACTAATCATCTTTTTGTATGCTTTCTATCAAGTTATATTGAAAAGGTTACATGTGATAATTTTTTTTGAATATTGTGATTTTCACAATATAAACCTCATAGCATATCCAGCTTTAAAAGGAGGTTTTCTGTCATTTCTGAAGGTTTTAACAGTGGCCGTACAGGTCTGTTTAAGCGCTGTTCAAAGCTGCAGTGGTGTCATTGAGTTGGGCTCCATGGGAGGCGTGTTTGAGTGCAGTGGGAGGGGCTCCATGGGAGGCGTGTTTGAGTACAGTGGGAGGGGCTCCGTGGGAGGCGTGTTTGAGTGCAGTGGGAGGGGCTCCGTGGGAGGCGTGTTTGAGTGCAGTGGGAGGGGTTCCGTGGGAGGCGTGTTTGTGTGCAGTGGGAGGGGCTCCATGGGAGGCGTGTTTGAGTGCAGTGGGAGGGGCTCCGTGGCAGGCGTGTTTGAGTGCAGTGGGAGGGGCTCCGTGGGAGGCGTGTTTGAGTGCAGTGGGAGGGGTTCCGTGGAAGGCGTGTTTGAGTGCAGTGGGAGGGGCTCCGTGGGAGGCGTGTTTGAGTGCAGTGGGAGGGGCTCCGTGGGAGGCGTGTTTGAGTGCAGTGGGAGGGGCTCCGTGGCAGGCGTGTTTGAGTGCAGTGGGAGGGGCTCCGTGGGAGGCGTGGTTGAGTGCAGTGGGAGGGGTTCCGTGGGAGGCGTGGTTGAGTGCAGTGGGAGGGGCTCCGTAGGCTCCACCACTCCTACCCCATCATTTTCATGGTCTCTTAAAGTCTCGACTCATCTCCTAACCCCAGATGAACCCTCTGAAACCAAACCCTTATGTTTTTGTCCCTGGCTCTTAGCTTCATGCTTTTGCCTTTTGTTGCTGACAGTGAAAAGCTTTCAGCTGGTCTGCGCTCTCTCCTGGAAGAGTAACTTCCAGCAGTGACAGCTCCTGTAACCTCTCAGTCTTGCTTTGCATGTGTCTGTGTGATTTTGCCTGGAAATAAGACGTGTAGCAGTGTAATCGCCTCTTTATCTGCCCCTGCATCTCCACAACTGCAATTAAAGCTCTTTGCCCGTCATCTACACCCACTGAGCACATTCACTTTCCATCAGTCTGTTTCTAAGATGGCCATACACACCTCTCTCTCTCTCTCCCTCTCTCTCACACACACACACACATACACTCACACTCACACTCCTCCTGTGCAGATTGTTCATGCCATCCTGATCCTGTCAAAGTTGCCTGAAGCTTGTTGTCCTTTTATCTCGGGTGATAATTCACAGTGTCACTCACACCAGCACTGTAAACCTTAAATGGGTTCTGCCACACCAACCCAGTTTGGAAATACGGACTAGCACAGGGCAAAACTTACTGTCATGTAGATGAGTCTCTCTGAGAGTCTCTGTGTGTCTGGGACACTTTATACTTCACAGGCCTTATAACTAAAAAAAAAAAACCTGCATTTTTAAATAGATTGTAACATAAAAGAAAGTTACACATAGATTACAAAAGGATTATGGAATTTAAATTAAAATGACCAAAGAGCCAAAGCAATGAGTTATTATGGGATAATTTTAAAGATGCAGGATGTGTGAATACCAGAGGCAGGGTGAGGGTAGGCTGAGAAGAACCTTCTGAGCCCCACCCTGCTAGCATGACACCACCATGGAAGTAGCTACAGCTGCTGGAAGACACCAGGACAGAGAAACACTTGTGGTAAGACACCACCCACGTAGGGCGGAGTCAGCTGTGCTTCTGTTGCGTGTTAGCCCTGTTAGCCCTGTACGTGTTTAACGCTGTGTTAGCCCTGTACGTGTTTAACGCTGTGTTAGCCCTGTACGTGTTTAACGCTGTGCTAGCCCTGTACGTGTTTAACGCTGTGTTAGCCCTGTACGTGTTTAATGCTGTGCTAGCCCTGTACGTGTTTAACGCTGTGTTAGCCCTGTACGTGTTGGCGCTGTGTTAGCCTTGTACGTGTTGGCGCTGTGTTAGCCCTGTACGTGTTTAACGCTGTGCTAACCCTGTACGTGTTTAACGCTGTGTTAGCCCTGTACGTGTTTAACGCTGTGTTAGCCCTGTACGTGTTTAACGCTGTGTTAGCCCTGTACGTGTTTAACGCTGTGTTAGCCCTGTACGTGTTGGCGCTGTGTTAGCCTTGTACGTGTTGGCGCTGTGTTAGCCCTGTACGTGTTGGCGCTGTGTTAGCCTTGTGCGTGTTGGCGCTGTGTTAGCCCTGTACGTGTTTAACGCTGTGTTAGCCCTGTACGTGTTTAACGCTGTTAGCCCTGTACGTGTTTAACGCTGTGTTCGCCCTGTATGTGTTTAACGCTGTGTTAGCCCTGTACGTGTTTAGCGCTGAGTTAGCCCTGTACGTGTTTAATGCTGTGTTAGCCCTGTACGTGTTTAACGCTGTGTTCGCCCTGTACGTGTTTAACGCTGAGTTAGCCCTGTACGTGTTTAACGTGTTAGCCCTGTACGTGTTTAACGCTGAGTTAGCCCTGTACGTGTTTAACGCTGTGTTAGCCCTGTACGTGTTGGCGCTGGAGTTCTCGCCACTGCGCTTTTCAGGTTTTGTGGTGAGGCTTTTGCAGAGGTTGTGCAGCGGTGTTTCCTGACTGATCAGACTAACCCTAACGCAGGCGTGCAAATCCAGAGGCATGTCAGCGCCTTCCTGCTAGTTAAGCTGTCAGACAGAGGGGAGGGCATGGCTTTAAGGTAATTCATTTCTGTGCCCTGTTCTTTCTGAAACCATCGCTATAAACTCCACCATTGCTACTATTTTTTACCTACACCTGGGACTCTAGTGACAGCCCAGCGATTGCTATGGAAGTTAGCAATGCAAACAGACTTATTTGTCATTCCCCATATAACACCGAGTGTCGTTGACTTTGGGCAGTCTGTTGTCAGGTGCTAAATAAATCTTCCTCAGTCTGGAAGCGATGGGAAGTAGGCCACATGCCTTTAAGAAAAATGTTAATCCGTGATGATCTGTGTGTTCAACCCAGCATGATTAGAACGATTACTTAGCTTATAATGAAGCTACTCTTCAGTATCTGTATTTTCACAAACTATGTGGCAGCAGTCAGATCTGTTTTGGAATTTTACAAAGCGAAGGTTTCCACTGCGCTCCTTGGATGGTTCTGGATTCAGGGTTCTGTTGCTTGTTCTTATTTATCATCCTCCACATATTTCATTTGTTTTCATTACTGAATTGTTTACGTTCTCCTGCTCTGTTCCGTGTGACGCGCTACTCTGCTGTTGGGTGATTTAAATATTCATGTTGACTCCAGCATTCATTCTAGTGCTCGTGTTAAATTGTGCATTTGCTGAGTTGTGGGACATGTTACAGTGCTTTGATCTCACCCTACATGTAAACAGTTCCACTCATAGCACAGACCACACCATAAGGAGGTAAAACAGACGCATAGACCCGTTTCCAGCATCTTCTTCCTCTGCTAGACTGTTTGAAGAGCTTTAGTTTGAATTTTAACACTTCTACTTAATAGGCTAACCAGTGACTACTTGTTAGCAGTAGTGGACAGCTTTTTTACATTACTCAACTATTTCTGTTATTTGTAACTTTTACTTTTACTCCACTACATTATGCAAAATCTGTCGTTACTTCAGGCTTCTTGTACTTAATTCATATGTAATTTTGCAGGGCTCATTACACAATGAGCAAAGCAGAAGACCTCTTTTGGGATTAGATGCAATTATGGACATCTTTGGACAGACCGTAGTTTTCCAGAGACTCAGACCGTAGTTCTCCAGAGACTCAGACCGTAGTTCTCCAGAGACTCAGACCGTAGTTCTCCAGAGACTCAGACCTTAGATCTCCAGGGACTCAGACCGTAGTTCTCCAGAGACTCAGACCGTAGTTCTCCAGAGACTCAGACCGTAGTTCTCCAGCGACTTAGACCGTAGTTCTCCAGAGACTCAGACCTTAGATCTCCAGGGACTCAGACTGTAGTTCTCCAGAGACTCAGACCGTAGTTCTCCAGCGACTCAGACCGTAGTTCTCCAGAGACTCAGACCGTAGTTCTCCAGAGACTCAGACCGTAGTTCTGCAGAGACTCAGACCTTAGATCTCCAGGGACTCAGACCGTAGTTCTCCAGAGACTCAGACCGTAGTTCTCCAGAGACTCAGACCGTAGATCTCCAGGGACTCAGACCGTAGTTCTCCAGAGACTCAGACCGTAGTTCTCCAGCGACTCAGACCGTAGTTCTCCAGAGACTCAGACCGTAGTTCTCCAGAGACTCAGACCTTAGATCTCCAGGGACTCAGACCGTAGTTCTCCAGAGACTCAGACCGTAGTTCTCCAGAGACTCAGACCTTAGATCTCCAGGGACTCAGACCGTAGTTCTCCAGAGACTCAGACCGTAGTTCTCCAGAGACTCGGGCCTGTTTGAGTTGTGGGCATCACAGTTGGGCTGTCTGGCTGCACTTTTCATGTCTCAGTGTTTGTACAATTCATCGTCTCCAAATAAAAAATGATCCCATTATTTTCCTGAAACCCTGAAAATCGTTTCCTTACGGCAAATGGAAGTGTCAGACAAAGATGAGCAAAAGGTTGGTTAGGACTGAGGCTGTATTTTGTTAGGAATTTGTTAGGAATCCAATGTCAGTGAACCCCCACCAGGAACCAGACAGCTAGGTGGCGCTGTTGCTGTTGGCTAGAGTCACAAGTCTGGCTATGTAGGGGAGGGGAAAGCAGAAGAAATACATTAAATGCCTTAAGAAATCCAAACAAGCCTCCCATCCATCTGCACTAACTGTCTCCATCTATCTCACATTATGGAAATGCAGTGCAGAATGACTGCGACTCTCAGCATGGTATGGTTTAAATATCGCTCTGCATTTTCATTTATTTCTTTGCACAGGGAGTCTGGGAGCAGCTGCCCGTGTTGGGGCACGGTGCTTTAAGATGCCGTGTTGGGGCACGGTGTGTTAAGATGCCGTGTTGGGGCACGGTGTGTTAAGATGCCGTGTTGGGGCACGGTGTGTTAAGATGCCGTGTTGGGGCACGGTGTGTTAAGATGCCGTGTTGGGGCACGGTGTGTTAAGATGCCGTGTTGGGGCACGGTGTGTTAAGATGCCGTGTTGGGGCACGGTGTGTTAAGATGCCGTGTTGGGGCACGGTGTGTTAAGATGCCGTGTTGGGGCACGGTGTGTTAAGATGCCGTGTTGGGGCACGGTGTGTTAAGATGCCGTGTTGGGGCACGGTGTGTTAAGATGCCGTGTTGGGGCACGGTGTGTTAAGATGCCGTGTTGGGGCACGGTGTGTTAAGATGCCGTGTTGGGGCACGGTGTGTTAAGATGCCGTGTTGGGGCACGGTGCTTTAAGATGCTGTGTTGGGGCACAGTGTGTTAAGGCTGCGCATCTTGTTGACCACTGGAAATAGCAGACAATGGTGAGAGTTATTACAATGACCTTGGAGGAATCCTATAACAAATAAATCAGTAATGAACCACCTAATAAATGTATAATTTACTTGTAGAACCTTATGTACGCGTTTAAACTGCTGACAGAGTGACTACCCAACTTTCCTTCATATTGTTGGAGAGTGCTGAGGGTTTTAAAAATAACGTAAACACGTATTTAATTTTTAATGTACGCAGTGTTTGCTACGCGAAGGCACGTTTTCAGTAAAGAAGCACTACAGGGTGAACGGTCTTATTCTTTAACATGAATGTTATGATTCATGAGACATATTCCACTTTTATACATACAACTGTTTTAGTTCACATGTAATTGCTATAATTTTCAGTGGAAATTTGTACTCAAGTGCTGCACGGTAGTCAAATCAGTACAATAGTCTTTTATTTAGTCTTCCTAGCACTTCACAGAGTTGAAGCATAATTATGTGCTATATGTCAGTGTCTCCACTTCCTCTCCAAGTGTACCATAAAGTTTTCAGAGTTTGGGGGGATGGAATGCATTATTTAAGTTTCCAAGAGTTTTTGAAGAACTTACTGATTTGTATTTTGGGCAGAGGAGAAAATATGTTCCATATGCTAATAGCGTTAGACTACAGGTTCCATATGCTAATAGCATTAGACTACAGGTTCCATATGCTAATAGCGTTAGACTACAGGTTCCATATGCTAATAGCGTTGGACTACAGGTTCCATATGCTAATAGCGTTAGACTACAGGTTCCATATGCTAATAGCGTTAGGCTACAAGTTCCATATGCTAATAACGTTAGACTATATGGTCTGTATAGCCTTTTGACTATTTCTTTCTCGATGTTTTCCTTTCTCCGGTCCATAATGTGTGTGTGCACACACCCCACTGTATGCCATCCCTTCTGTATTCGTCCACATTCCTAAAGGCAGCACACACACACACTCACTCATGGAAGGAGGAACCGAGTTGGTGCATTCTGAGTGAGAGAGGAAATCATGCATGAATGTTGGGGCGGGGCTTACTCACAATCTCAAAAGTCCTCTTACCCTGATGTCCCTCATGTCCACCAAACCACTGTTTGTGCTATAGTGTTTGTCTTTTTTTGAAAATGTAGCTTTAGGACCTGAGTCCATATTCCGCAGCCTCACCGCAGTGCTGGTGTCTGTATCAGTGCAGTGTTCACATCTGTCTGTATAGAGTATTTGAAGCCGAACTGGAACAGTGACGTGTGAGTGGTACCATGCTGTCCCGGCGCTCAGTTTGTCTTTGAGTATATCATGTGGTGACACGTTGCAGCGCCCCCTATTGCTTACACTGACATTTGATTTATTAGACCTGATCACTGGGGTATTGATAGAGGAGAAATAAAGAAGTGTTCTCAGCCCACTTGGGGAGTCTAAACATGGCCATAAATTGTTTTCCTTGTCCTTGTTTTTATTAATATGTCTTGCCAATTGAACCATAAAAAAAGAATTTGTTATGAAGGATGTTATTGCTCCACTGGTGATGCATCTAGCAATTTTGTGCACATTTAGACGAGAACAAATGACCTGCTTGGAGACACAAATATTCACCATAAAAAGGTTCTTCACTTGGTCTGAAGGACCTGCACAAGAGAAGCTGAGATATAAACACAGAAATAAACATACATGGAAAGGTGAAGAATTCAATTATTCAGCTAGACCTTAACAGCATGGAACGGTGTATGTAAGCGCCTCAAATGTGTAGCCCATATTGCGATCACAAACTGGATATATATTTATTCTAGCCTCGTATTATTTTCAATTATAGGTTGGTATAAAATATAAAATATTTCATGACTCGGTATTGCAGTCGGTAAGTGAGATCACAATGATAAATGAACTAAATCTAAATCTTTTTTTGTTTTTACATCTAACCCTTTAATTGGACCATTCTCTCCCTTCCATATGGATCTCCAACTCTTCATTATGAATAAATAAAAAGTCCAAAAATAGTGTTAAGGAAAAAAAACAATACTACTCAGAACCTTCACCTCTGTGCTCACAGTTCCAGCAGGCAGTATATCTCAGCACCAGTGTAGTGTAGTGTAGTGTAGTTCAAGCCTTTTCTCCTGTAGTGTAGTAGTATAGTATAGTATAGTGTAGTGTAGTGTAGTGTAGTTCAAGCCTTTTCTCCTGTAGTGTAGTGTAGTGTAGTATAGTATAGTGTAGTGTAGTGTGTAGTGTAGTGTAGTGTAGTGTAGTTCAAGCCTTTTCTCCTGTAGTGTAGTGTAGTGTAGTGTAGTGTAGTGTAGTTCAAGCCTTTTCTCCTGTAGTGTAGTATAGTGTAGTGTAGTGTAGTGTAGTTCAAGCCTTTTCTCCTGTAGTGTAGTATAGTGTAGTGTAGTGTAGTGTAGTTCAAGCCTTTTCTCCTGTAGTGTAGTATAGTGTAGTGTAGTGTAGTGTAGTGTAGTTCAAGCCTTTTCTCCTGTAGTGTAGTATAGTATAGTGTAGTGTAGTGTAGTGTAGTTCAAGCCTTTTCTCCTGTAGTGTTGTATAGTGTAGTGTAGTTCAAGCCTTTTCTCCTGTAGTGTAGTGTAGTGTAGTGTAGTTCAAGCCTTTTCTCCTGTAGTGTAGTGTAGTGTAGTATAGTATAGTGTAGTGTAGTTCAAGCCTTTTCTCCTGTAGTGTAGTGTAGTGTAGTATAGTATAGTGTAGTGTAGTGTAGTGTAGTTCAAGCCTTTTCTCCTGTAGTGTAGTGTAGTTCAAGCCTTTTCTCCTGTAGTGTAGTGTATTGTAGTGTAGTGTAGTGTAGTTCAAGCCTTTTCTCCTGTAGTGTAGTGTAGTGTAGTGTAGTGTAGTGTAGTGTAGTGTAGTTCAAGCCTTTTCTCCTGTAGTGTAATGTAGTGTAGTGTAGTGTAGTGTAGTTCAAGCCTTTTCTCCTGTAGTGTAGTATAGTGTAGTGTAGTGTAGTGTAGTGTAGTTCAAGCCTTTTCTCCTGTAGTGTAGTGCAGTGTAGTGCAGTGTAGTGTAGTTCAGGAGAATCAAGCCTTTTCTAGTGTAGTGTAGTGTAGTGTAGTGCAGTGTAGTGCAGTGTAGTGTAGTTCAGGAGAATCAAGCCTTTTCTAGTGTAGTGTAGTGTAGTGTAGTGCAGTGTAGTGTAGTTCAGGAGAATCAAGCCTTTTCTAGTGTAGTGTAGTGTAGTGTAGTGTAGTTCAAGCCTTTTCTCCTGTAGTGTAGTGTAGTGTAGTGTAGTTCAAGCCTTTTCTCCTGTAGTGTAGTGTGTAGTATAGTATAGTGTAGTGTAGTTCAAGCCTTTTCTCCTGCAGAATGAACCCAGTAC
The DNA here is from genome assembly GCA_020368025.1 of Brachyhypopomus occidentalis. Lineage (NCBI taxonomy): Eukaryota > Metazoa > Chordata > Actinopteri > Gymnotiformes > Hypopomidae > Brachyhypopomus > Brachyhypopomus occidentalis. The sequence continues at coordinate 922,104 of JAGXOD010001386.1, forward strand.
TTCCTTCAAGTGCTCCACACTTGCTCTTCAATCCAACTCTTTCACATTAAGGGCTAAACTGTCCCCAGTGGTCTGTGGACTACCAGCCCTGAGTATTCAGAGCAATTTATGTTGCTCCAATAAGCACGATGAACCAGCTGTGGCTAAGGCCATGGCTCTTACCCCCGTTATTAAAGGAAACTGCAAATCCCTCGAGATGCTTTCTTATACCATACTGAACAAAATGCACTAACACTTTGTTATCTGGGCTGTTCTGTAGACCCAACCTAGACTGTCTTGGTGTCTAGACTGTCTTGGTGTCTAGACCTTCACTTATGATGAGCTCCAAAGCTCCAATAGCTATAGAAACACAAAGGTGTTCTATGTCTATATGGATTGAAATATGCTTATGAGAACTTTACAAATCTGCAGTGTCATGCTTATGAGAACTTTACAAATCTGCAGTGTCATGCTTATGAGAACTTTACAAATCTGCAGTGTCATGCTTGTGAGAACTTTACAAATCTGCAGTGTCATGCTTATGAGAACTTTACAAATCTGCAGTGTCATGCTTGTGAGAACTTTACAAATCTGCAGTGTCATGCTTGTGAGAACTTTACAAATCTGCAGTGTCATGCTTGTGAGAACTTTACAAATCTGCAGTGTCATGCTTGTGAGAACTTTACAAATCTGCGTGCGTGTTTAGTGTGTTCGTTTTCCTGACATTCCACACCAATCTGCTCTAACAGCCTTTACTGTTCAATTTGCTATTTAATTATAATTTAGGTTTTGCTGTGCAACTGAAAAAAAACAGCTAATTTGGGGGTTTATTAGTGTATGTAAAATGAATGAAAAATGAAACCAGCATAGACACTCTGCTCCTGCTGGGGCTGACGGAGTGGGTGTAGCAGAGCTGCAGCCCCAGCGCTTGGTTGGCTTGTTCTTCTTTCGGTGGGTGGGTGGTGCCCCAGACGGGGAGCATGTGTGTCCACTGGGACCTCATTACGCTGTGTGTGTGTCACACGAACCCCTCTCTGTAATGCTGCAGCACAGACGTGTCCATTTATTTTATTTCCTGAAAGAACTTGTGGTGCTAAGGCCTTAATCCTTAATCCTCATCACTTATTTTCCTTTGTTATTATATTAATAGTTGTTGTTGCATTGTGGATGTTTAAGGTTAGGCTAGGGGCGTCATTGTTACTGTGGTGCCTTAAAAACATAACAGAAAAATACTTGTCTCATATGAGCAATATATGATAAATGGTGATTCATGATCAAGATTTCATTTTTCAGATTTGCCTTTTGCCTTTTCTGCCTGTGATCAGATGTTCCTGCGTGACCTGTAGCTAATGAAGCAAGCCTTAAATATGGAGTAAGAGTGAAGAAATGAGCATGCCTAGAGAGTGGGTGTCTCCAGGTTCAATTACCTCAGTTAAGTCTTGTCTTTTTTGGCAATGTCAACAAATTAGAGCTGCCATTGCCCTACAATTAAGTGCAGAGTCAAGAGACCAATTTGTGAAAACCATCCCGTGACCCTAGCCCACTGTTTTACATACTAATTCATGCCTCATTAAAAAAATACATTTAAATAGATTATATTGAGCTGTCATCCCAAATTCCCTGACATTCTTCAGTGACCTTCACAACTGGCCAGTGACCACATAACTTGGCTTGGAAAAGTCTGAAATGTCTCATGAATGAAATTTACAAGTAACAATGGTGTGTAGGAGGCCATATGCAGCGGTCGTAATGTCCCACATCTGAAGTGCCCAGCACAGCAGTAAAGAGAAATGAGGTGTGATTACTTTTACTGCAGTGTAGTTCTTTCTAGTTCTGATTTTATCATGATTTAAGGCAGCACCATGTTCAGCTCTTCACACGACTCAGGGACAGTTTCACTGTTTTGTGCTTGTTTCTAAGTGGTTTGTGGTAGTTCTGTCTGATACTTCGTGGCCAGACTGTTATTCTTCTCTGGTGCACTGAGCTGTTTGTGTACTGAGCTGTTTGTGTACTGAGCTGTTTGTTTGTGTACTGAGCTGTTTGTTTGTGTACTGAGCTGTTTGGTTCTGTACTGAGCTGTTTGTGTACTGAGCTGTTTGTGTACTGAACTGTTTACATCTCTAACGTATATCTGCATTCCGTGAAATAACTGCACTGTCAGAGGCCACAAACATCTGTTGGTGATGACTCACTTATCATGATCACATCTGTGATCCTGCCGTGATTGTGTTCAGCAGTGTACGGCTTTAGCAACTGTAATGATTGTTTACATTCTGGCCTGGTCCCCAACTCTGTTTCCCTGTGTCAGTCATGTAGCCTCTTAATCAAACATTAAACAGCATCACATTTGTTCAGCACACTAAATCAACAGTCCTGAACTGAGTCGTCTGCAGCAGCTCTCATCCACTTATCAGTAATTAGCGCCGCTACAACTGTGCTGTGCACGCCGGCAGCTCAGCAGAGGGAGGAATAGACTGTGATATTTAGTAATAATGAATCACTGCTTTGTACAGCCATAATCAACACTACATCTAGCACCTTTTATTTTATGAAAATATGCAATATTGAAGAGCATTCTGTAATATTGGCTCCAGTAGAGGATCTTTTGACTCACACGTGGGGTTCTCCCGGGGAAGCCCGTACCCAGCGCAGGTACATGCTACTCCAACATCCAACGTTTCTGGTGATTTCCGGCAGCTTCTTGCCGCGTGTTGTAGTGCAACAGGCACAACCCTGTGCGGTGTGTGAGCCGCCCAGGTGAGACAGGGACCCTCTGTCGGCCGCGAGTTGAGCTGTGTAAAGCTGGATTCACACCCCTCGTGCTCCCAGCACTGGAGTAATGTACCATGGAAACTCCATGAGCACGACGACACTTCCATGTCACTGTTCTGGTTCAGTATTTCGTTTATATGTGTGAA
>JAGXOD010001386.1:930000-1077500 GCA_020368025.1 Brachyhypopomus occidentalis
CTCACCACACCACACACCTCAACTCCAACCTCACCACACACCTCAACTCCAACCTCACCACACACCTCAACCCCAACCTCACAACACACCTCAACTCCAACCTCACCACACACCTCACCACACAACACACACCTCAACCCCAACCTCACCACACACCACACCACACACCTCAACCCCAACCTCACCACACACCTCAACTCCAACCTCACCACACACATCACACACCTCACCACACACCATGCACCTCACCACACACCTCAACTCCAACCTCACCACACACATCACCACACACCTTACCACACACCTCAACTTCACCCTCACCACACCACACACCTCACCACACACCTCACCACACACCTCAACTCCAACCTCACCACACACCTCAACCCCAACCTCACCACACACCTCAACCCCAACCTCACCACACACCTCAACACACACCTCAACTCAAACCTCACCACACCACACACCTCAACTCCAACCTCACCACACACCTCAACTCCAACCTCACCACACACCTCAACCCCAACCTCACAACACACCTCAACTCCAACCTCACCACACACCTCAACCCCAACCTCACCACACACCACACCACACACCTCAACCCCAACCTCACCACACACCTCAACTCCAACCTCACCACACACATCACACACCTCACCACACACCATGCACCTCACCACACACCTCAACTCCAACCTCACCACACACATCACCACACACCTTACCACACACCTCAACTCCAACCTCACACCTCACCACACACCTCAACTCCAACCTCACACCTCACCACACACCTCACCACACACATCACACACCTCAACTCCAACCTCACACCTCACCACACACCTCAACACTTTGTGTCTGTGCATCATCTGGACTCTGTGGCCTCTTCACATTACAGTGCCTGCTATGTTCACTCAGTCCCCACCCTGCAGATTTCAAAACTTCATATCTGGAGCTAATATGTCAGCTAATATGTCAGCTCACCTGCAGTTATTTTAAGGTTACTAGAAACATCTCCAAGAGAACAAGAGACGCCTCTTTTCTTTCCTAAACCAAAACTAATGTAATCCTAGTTTTCTCTTCAAAATCCCCAATGGCAGAGACATAATTGGTAGAAATAGGTAATGGGATGAAAGATGCCCACCAGTCTTCACTTCTGCACTGAGCAGTATGTGGTGGTGTGTCTTTGTTTACAACCCAACACACACTCGGAGCAGGAGGGCTACTGAATGTTGTTCCAGCTGTCACTGCCTGCAGATAAAGCACTGGGCTGCATTCGGTATAAACAGATGAGGGGGGGGGTATCTATCTCTCTCTCTCACACACACACACACACACACACACAGAAAGATCGAGAGTGAGAGAGCAAACATGGCTTCGAACTAACCATGAGGAGATTACAAAGCCGTACCTGAAAGCGTCTTGTGCATGCACGCTAGCCACTGGATATGGGCGAGCTGGTTAGCACCCTTCACTGGGACCTTAATGAACAAAATGGGATTACTGCAAGGTCTATTCTGTTTGCTTTTGCTTCCTTTCTTTTTCTGTGGCAACTTTCTTGCTGACTTTCAAAGAGGTATAAAATTATTTTCAGACAAAAACATGTGTCCTTGAAAAAGAACAGACCTACAATACCAAGATAAGCTTTAGTATATGATATCGAGAAAAGGGTTCTGTACAGTCCTGAGATACAGGTTCTGTACAATACTGAGATAAGGGTTCTGTATGATACTGAGGTATGGGTTCTCTACAATACCAGATAAGGGTTCTGAGGTTCTTACATGTTGCTATCCACACTGTGTGTTGTTTATATTTATTGAACATTTAAAGTTCTGCAGAATTACACAGTAGCATTTTTCCCCATTACCAGTGGAAATGGTCAGCTAACTGTGATTGGCCAGGTATTTGTGATTGGTCAGCTAACTGTGATTGGTCAGGTATTTGTGATTGGTCAGCTCAACAGAGGAGAACACTGTTGTGAGGTAACCCAGTACCACCTGGGGTTGGGGTTAGGGCTAGGTTTAGGGTTGGGGTTAGGGTTAGGGTTTGGGCTAGGGTTAGTGCTAGGGTTAGGATTAGGGTTGGGGTTTAGGGTTGGGGCTAGGGTTAGGGTTAGGGTTAGGGTTAGGGCTAGGGCTAGGTTTAGGGTTAGGGTTAGGGTTAGGGTTAGGTTTAGGGCTAGGGTTAGGGTTAGGGTTAGGTTTATGGCTAGGGTAACACTCAAACATAGATAGAACTAGAGTTAGGTTTAGGGCTAGGGTTAGGGCTACAGTTAGGTTTAGGGCTAGGGTAACACTCAAACAGAGATAGAACTAGGGTTAGGTTTAGGGCTAGGGCTAGGGTAACACTCAAACATAGATAGAACTAGGGTTAGGTTTAGGGCTAGGGTTAGGGCTAGAGCTAGGGTAACACTCAAACATAGATAGAACTAGGGTTAGGTTTAGGGCTAGGGTTAGGGCTACGGTTAGGTTTAGGGCTAGGGTAACACTAAAACAGAGATAGAACTAGGGTTAGGTTTAGGGCTAGGGCTAGGGTAACACTCAAACATAGATAGAACTAGGGTTAGGTTTAGGGCTAGGTTTAGGGCTAGGGTTAGGGCTAGGGCTAGGTTTAGGGTTAGGGCTAGGTTTAGGGCTAGGTTTAGGGCTAGGGCTAGGTTTAGGGCTAGGGTAACACTCAAACATAGATAGAACTAGGGTTAGGTTTAGGTTTAGGGCTAGGGTTAGGTTTAGGGCTAGGTTTAGGGCTAGGGTTAGGGCTAGGTTTAGGGCTAGGGCTAGGGCTAGGGTAACACTCAAACATAGATCGAACTAAGCTGCCATGCTGTTGTATAGAACAAGAATATAAATAAATACACCAGACTTGTCTGAGTGGCCTTTCTGAAGGTCCAGTGAGCCTGTTTACGTTAGCAGTGAAGTGGGATTACAGGGTTGGGCTCATGCGTTGGTGAGGACAGGAGGTCTGTGCCCTGGTGTGGCCCCGTCACACCCGGCACGTCCCCTACAGTGGGCCTCCTCGCTACATTAATCAGCCTATCTGGCTGAAATCTGCTGTGTAATTAACCTGGCTAAATACCAATGACTGAAGAGGTGTTTGTGCACAGTTTCAGGGGAGGGGGGTCTAATTTTTGGTGCGTGTGTGTGTGTGAGAGAGAGCGAGAGATAGTTTGAGGTGAGGTGGGGGAGTATATGTTATGGGTTTGAGATGACACACTGAAATCTATGTCCCTGGACAGATCATTTAATAGCAAATGAAATCTTGTTTGGAGTTTTTAAGACTTACTGTGCAAGGAGATCATTTCACAAGGTCACGAGGTCAAGTTGGTGTGTGCTGCCTTCGAAGGACACAAAGCAGGATGAACAAAAGAATCGGATATTGGCTCACAGATGAATCGGATAATGGGTCTTACTGGATGTTACTTGGTTTCATAAGGCCTGGACTGTGTTCTGTTGTGTGTGTAGACAGGTAATAGTTTGACTCTGCTGGACTGTGTTCTGTTGTCTTAGCTCGTTTCTGTTTGGTGTTTCGTGCAGACACCACTTGACATCATTCATCTTTACTAATGAGTCCCACATGGGGAGATGAAATGCAGACTGTGGCTTGGCGTCTGCTGTGTAGTCCAGACTGTACATGACCTTACATGACCCAGAGCAGAGGATGGGGTGCCTATGTGGGAAGGTAGCGCCCCCTGTGGGTAGCAGTGAGATGCTGGGTGAAACCCTCATGGCAGTGTGGTTGACCACCATGAGTTGTGTAATCCTTTGTATATTTATTACTTTAATAGTTGGTCATTTACTATTACTGTACTTTGGTTATTAACTTTACGCATGTCCCTGTTAACCAGAGTGTCTCGTGTGAGCATGAACATGGACCAGGCAGGACACACATGCAAATAAATACACTGATCACCAATTGCAGCCTCCAGCTTTTGTTAGTGTAGACAGACAGGTGTGTGTGTGTGTGAGGTCCCGTCTGCTTTAGGGGTCGGACCGTTTACCCACGCACACAAAAAGGAATGCCATGGCAACAACCCCAAGGGCAGAAACATATACTTTATACTGCAAACCTACATCAAACATGTTGATTTTAGTTGGTGTCTAACATGTACACGTTCTGTGTGCTTTTAGTAGTTCATTTTGCTCACATTTCTATGTTAAATTTGACAGATGTGCCTGTCTGGTTTGCTCTGTGAGGGAAGACATGAGCTCTGTGTTGTCTAAAGCGTCAGGGACCGAGAGCCAGCAAGAGTTCAGAGCTTCAAAAAATCCCTGTCTATCTGTTTCTTATTGCTCGTTCTCTGCCTGTACATCCACTGGTCTGGGATCATTCACACTCTCCTTCTCTGGGTTTTAGAGAAAGTGCCTCACCACACCGTGAAACACGGTGGTCTCTACTTTAACGCATTCATTAATATTCATGAGCTGGGAGGTCCTTTATAGAGTCAGAGCAGACATGGCACTTGAACTCATCTCACAGGCTCCATATCCAACATCCCTAATGCATGAAGGACACAAGCAGGTCTTATCTTTAGTGGAACAACTACTGCTGTCACAGAAGGGGATGTTTAAAAGGAAGCCAGGCATAATGGGAGCATGTTGTCAGAAGACGCATAAAGACATTACCCAACATGCCCTTCTGTGTCTGCCTCTGATGTCGAGAGTCGACCAACTTGGATTTTTTGAGAACTGCTTATTATTCAAAAATGTCAACATTACAAATTAGAGTTCTGGGTGAGTAAACAATTTCACTGTGAGTGGCATGACAGGAAATGGTCTCATACTTCATATTTATTTTTAACTAAATTAGCTGAATTTCTTTTCCCAGGCACTAACCTGATTTTCGTCCTGCACAATAACAGCATCTGTGCAGGAGGAGGAGCCCTGTGTGCTGGACTGGCCTGTGTAGTGAACCTGGAGGTGTAGTGAACCTGGTGGAGGCAGGCAGCCTGTGTAGTGAACCTGGTGGTGTAGTGAACCTGGTGGAGGCAGGCAGCCTGTGTAGTGAACCTGGTGGTGTAGTGAACCTGGTGGAGGCAGGCAGCCTGGAGGTGAACCTGGAGGTGTAGTGAACCTGGTGGAGGCAGGCAGCCTGTGTAGTGAACCTGGAGGTGTAGTGAACCTGGTGGAGGCAGGCAGCCTGTGTAGTGAAGGCAGGCAGCCTGCGTAGTGAACCTGGTGGAGGCAGGCAGCCTGTGTAGTGAACCTGGAGGTGTAGTGAACCTGGTGGAGGCAACCTGATGGCTGCAGGCAGCCTGTGTAGTGAACCTGGTGGTGTAGTGAACCTGATGGCAGCAGGCAGAACCTGAACCTGGTGGTGCAGGCAGTGAACCTGGTGGTGTGGAACCTGATGGCTGCAGGCAGCCTGTAGTGAACCTGGTGGAGGCAGGCAGCCTGAACCTGGAGGTGTAGTGAACCTGGTGGAGGAGGCAGCCTGGAACCTGGAGGTGTAGTGAACCTGGTGGAGGCAGGCAGCCTGTGTAGTGAACCTGCTGGAGGCAGGCAGCCTGTGTAGTGAACCTGGTGGTGTAGTGAACCTGATGGCAGCAGGCAGCCTGCGTAGTGAACCTGGTGGAGGCAGGCAGCCTGCGTAGTGAACCTGGTGGAGGCAGGCAGCCTGTGTAGTGAACCTGGTGGTGTAGTGAACCTGGTGGAGGCAGGCAGCCAGTGAACCTGGTGGTGTAGTGAACCTGGTGGAGGCAGGCAGCCTGCGTAGTGAACCTGGTGGAGGCAGGCAGCCTGCGTAGTGAACCTGGTGGAGGCAGGCAGCCTGCGTAGTGAACCTGGTGGTGTGCAGGCAGCAGGCAGCCCTGGAGTGAACCTGATGGAACCTGATGGAGGCAGGCAGCCCTGGCAGCCTGGAGGTAGTGAACCTGGTGGAGGCAGGCAGCCTGTGTAGTGAAGTGGATGGAGGCAGCCCTAGTGAACCTGGTGTAGTGAACCTGGTGGAGGCAGGCAGCCTGTGTAGTGAACCTGGTGGAGGCAGGCAGCCTGTGTAGTGAACCTGGTGGTGTAGTGAACCTGATGGGCAGCAGGCAGCCTGCGTAGTGAACCTGGTGGAGGCAGGCAGCCTGCGTAGTGAACCTGGTGGAGGCAGTAGTGAACCTGGAGGCAGGCAGCCTGCGTAGTGAACCTGGTGGAGGCAGGCAGCTGGTGTAGTGAACCTGGTGGTGTAGTGAACCTGGTGGAGGCAGGCAGCCTGCGTAGTGAACCTGGTGGTGTAGTGAACCTGATGGCAGCAGGCAGCCTGCGTAGTGAACCTGGTGGAGGCAGGCAGCCTGCGTAGTGAACCTAATGGCTGCAGGCAGCCTGCGTAGTGAACCTGATGGCAGCAGGCAGCCTGCGTAGTGAACCTGGTGGAGGCAGGCAGCCTGTGTAGTGAACCTGGAGGTGTAGTGAACCTGGTGGAGGCAGGCAGCCTGTGTAGTGAACCTGGAGGTGTAGTGAACCTGGTGGAGGCAGGCAGCCTGTGTAGTGAACCTGGTGGAGGCAGGCAGCCTGCGTAGTGAACCTGGTGGTGTAGTGAACCTGATGGCAGCAGGCAGCCTGCGTAGTGAACCTGATGGCTGCAGGCAGCCTGCGTCGTGAACGACCCTGTTGGAGTGTCTGCCACACCTGACCTGCCGCTCTGTACCCAGAGTTATAAAGACACAGCTGGCTCTCCGTACTGGGGTTGCGTTGGCACAGCCACAAAAGGATTCATGTTGTTCTCCTATCAAGGATTCAGACATGAAATTATGTGGAATAATGGAAGTAAAACAGAATCCATTCAAGAGTTAGGAGGGTCAGAATTACTTATACACAATGGTCAAAATGATATTTATTTATTTGTAACAACACTAACATTTATTCATATTCATATTCTTTTTTCATCTGTCCCTTTTCATTTTAATGGGAAAGATTAAAGAAATGTTATATGATGACCAAGGACATCCAAGGACATTAACATTAATACAAATCATCAAATAGAGCATCTTTAAAAGCATCTTGTGTTGCGTGTTGTGCTTGTAGAATGAAGCAGTCAGGGTGAGCTGCCATGCTCCAAATCTAAACCTCAGTAAGACGCCAAAGTTGGGCCATGTGGCCATGGGGGGTTCATTGCTCTTCCAGGTCTTTTTACTGCAGGAGCTTTTCAATTCCAGATTGCGCTGGTTTCACAGTTCCCTGGTGCAGGGCTGATAAAGGCTCATAATGAGCTGATTAGCTGGATCAGGTGTGCTAGGACAGGCAAGCAGTGAAGCCCCAAGAGTGGAGTTGAGAATCCCTGTTTTAAAGAGCCAAATGGGGTTTGTAGTGTGTGACCACCCACACTTCAGAGTGATACTCATGCCCCAGTGTGCTCAGGAAGCTCTCCCCAGGCCTCACCCCAGACCCCAGGCCTCACCCCAGGCCCCAGGCCCCAGGCCTTACCCCAGATCCCAGGCCCCAGGCCTCACCCCAGGCCCCAGGCCTCACCCCAGACCCCAGGCCTCACCCCAGGCCCCAGAACAAACCTCAATCTTTTTAAAGCTACTCAACAAACAAACCTCAAACTTTTTAAAGCAGTAGATTTCTTTAAGTGTCTCTTAGAGTCTTTGTCTCAGTTCATTTTAAAATGCTTAAAAGACGAGCCTTGTGGTGGTAGACGAGCCTTGTGGTGGTAGACGAGCCGAGCCTTGTGGTGGTAGACGAGCCTTGTAGTGGTAGACGAGCCTTGTGGTGGTAGACGAGCCTTGTGGTGGTAGACGAGCCTTGTGGTGGTAGACGAGCCTTGTGGTGGTAGACGAGCCTTGTGGTGGTAGACGAGCCTTGTGGTGGTAGACGAGCCTTGTGGTGGTAGACGAGTCTTGTGGTGGTAGACGAGCCTTGTAGTGGTAGACGAGCCTTGTGGTGGTAGACGAGCCTTGTGGTGGTATACGAGCCTTGTGGTGGTAGAGCCTTGTGGTGGAGCCTTGTAGTGGTAGACGAGCCTTGTGGTGGTATACGAGCCTTGTGGTGGTAGACGAGCCTTGTGGTGGTAGACGAGCCTTGTGGTGGTAGACGAGCCTTGTAGTGGTAGACGAGCCTTGTGGTGGTAGACGAGCCTTGTGGTGGTAGACGAGCCTTGTAGTGGTAGACGAGCCTTGTGGTGGTATACGAGCCTTGTGGTATTCTTAACACTGACCTGTCTATTGTCGCATAAGGATTTGATGGAGACTGCAAAGTACTTGTGTACGCTGCACGGGGAGGGTGTGTGTGCCCGCAGTAAGGCCGACCACGGGTGGAGAGTTGAGTGGAGGGTGTAGGATGTTTGCCTCCACCAGCTGACTCTACACGGTCCCTTCCTTTAAGCACATCATTCTACAGATGGAGATCAAACAAATCCAGGCCAGTTCTCCGCCACGTTGTCACCAGGGTTCTCGGGTAGATCTCACCCAGATAGTGCAGTCTGCTGCTTCTCGTTTTATTCAGTCACTCGGGAGTTCAACTTTAACCTCTTCTACTGTGTCTCTGAAGAGGCTTATTCTCCATCTCAAAGTGTCTCTTTGTTCTCACTTCAAACCTTTGAGATTCTTACAAATAATTATGGTAATAAAAGTAATAAAAAGTTGAAACCGATAGGACTGAATGATTCTCTGAAGCAGCACTTGTCTGGTGAAATTATCTGTGTTGTAGAACTAGAGGATCAAAAGACCAGTTTAAAAATTCTTCATTTGTACATGTTATGCCACCAAGAGTGGAACTGAGTCTCTGGGCAAAATTGTTCATTCATATATTCAGTTTTTCTACATTTCTATGCTGTGGTGTTGTGCTGGTCTTTGATAGACCTTTGACAGTAGAGCTGATGCGTCTAACTGTGTAGAATGAAGTAAAGGTTAGCCATCCATAAGAGTCATAACATCCACCCTCAAGCCTGCGGTCTGTGTGGGCTGATGGAGGCTTCCCCCATGTCCCCGTGTCCATTTTATTCCTTCTCTCATAAAAGCACATGGACACAAACTCACTGAAATTGATTCCATCAAGCTTATCTCTCTCTCTCTCCTCTCTCTCTCTCTCTCTCTCTCTCTCCTCTCTCTCTCTCTCTCTCTCTCCCTCTCCCTCTCTCTCTCTCTCTCCCCTCTCTCTCTCTCTCTCTCTCTCTCGATCTCTCTCACTTTGTGGGTCCCTGTGTTGACTGTGAGACTGAACACCTGCGTCCAGCATAGAACATTTTTAATTTGACATTTTGATAGTTACAGACAGTCCATATACCTTCAGAGAAAACAAGTGGATTATCATCTAGGGTTCAGTATGACGATTTCCCCACTGACAGCTACATTCTGTGATAAGCTCTCAGAAATGGCCCCAGCGATGACATTTACAGCAGCATGTTGTCAAGCCTGTGCTCTGAGTCTGCATTTTTCCATCAATGATTGGCAATTATTTCTATGAACCAATAAGTCTAAATGGTACATCACTTGTAGGAATCGTTGTCACTTGTTGGAATAAAACTAGTCATTAATCTGAGGGTCTGTTTTCTTATTTTAAAAGGTAAGTCTTTGATTTTTTAAATGCTTGTTTTTGTGGTTTCAGAGGTGTGCATTGTCTTATATTTACTTTCCCTGTCCATCTGTAATAAGAGAATAAATTGCCTTTGATGCCGCCAAGATAATTTAACGCTGCATTTAATTATGCTGCTCGAGTTTCGTCTCCAATATCATGGAAACAGCAGAGTGAAGAGAACGAACTTTTTATTCATATAATCCCCCCTTGTGACTGACACTGACATTTTTATTAGAACTATTCTTTGCCTTGTGCAATAACCCTGTGGTAAAGTCAGCTAGGATGCTGAGCACTGCAGACGTGTGGCACTGCAGACGTGTGGCACTGCAGGCGTGTGGCACTGCAGGCGTGTGGCACTGCAGACGTGTGGCACTGCAGACGTGTGGCACTGCAGACGTGTGGCACTGCAGGCGTGTGGGACTGCAGGCGTGTGGCACTGCAGACGTGTGGCACTGCAGGCGTGTGGCACTGCAGGCGTGTGGCACTGCAGGCGTGTGGCACTGCAGGCGTGTGGCACTGCAGACGTGTGGCACTGCAGGCGTGTGGGACCGCAGGCGTGTGGGACCGCAGGCGTGTGGGACCGCAGACGTGTGGCACCGCAGACGTGTGGCACTGCAGACGTGTGGGACTGCAGGCGTGTGGGACTGCAGACGTGTGGGACTGCAGACATGGTCTCTGGAGAGTACAGATGTGACCTCACTGCGGTCATCTGTAGGACATGTCCAGCTCACGGATGACAACTAGACTCATAAATAAGGTTTGTTATAATATTTCAGCCAACAAATCAAAAAGATGTAAATGTTATACAATAAAAAAATATAACATGCATCCCTAGAACAACAGGATGTTGCTGATGTTGCAATGTCAGTACTTTAGATGCTTTGTGTGTCAGTAGACATCAGTCAGTAATCGTACCAGTCAGTAGTCAAATCATTGCAGGATTTTACTGTTAACAGCTTCAGTATGTGGAGAAAGTCAGTGAGAATTGCTTGCAGACATGAAACTGGTTCATAGGAGACCAGGATGACCTGTTTATGAACAGTTAAATGTCACAGAGAATGCTCAGTTCCAACACACGCATTGATTAACATGCTGCAGTTTTAATGGATCTAATGTTTTTGTTTTATCTGAAGAGCGTCTGGCATGTTACATTTTTCCAACACAACTGAATTTCTTTAACAAGAAATACTGGCTGTTGGCACTGGCCAGTCTGTGCTCCTTAGATGGCGTCCCGATCTCAGTGCTGAAGGCTGCACTCACTCTCTCTCTCTCTCTCTCTCTCTCTCTCTCTCTCTCTCTCTCTCTCTCTCTCTCTCTCTCTCTCTCTCTCTCTCTCTCTCTCTCTCTCTCTCTCTCTCTCTCTCTCTCTCTCTCTCTCTCTCTCTCTCTCTCTCTCGCTCTGCTCTCTCTCTCTCTCTCTCTCTCTCTCTCTCTCTCTTACGCACACAGATACAAAATCAAGGTGATATTGTATCTATACCATGTGAGTGACATTTGGATGGAGATTCATTTTGAAGCAGTGTCATCAGGGGTAAATGGAATCTCTTCACAACTTACAAATTGCAAAGAATTGTGGGAGATTTCTAAGATGAGAGTGTGGGCTGGTCACACCTGGGTGGGTTCCACCGGGGCAGGAATGATGGGGCAAACCACTACCAGCTGCTCTATGAGTACAGCATTCAGCACTCTGAGGTTCGGGTTAAGGTTCAGATTAAGGTTTGGGTTAAGGTTTGGGTTAGGGTTAGGGTTAGGGTTAGGGTTAGGGTTAGGGTTAGGGTTAGGGTTAGGGTTAGGGTTAGGGTTAGGGTTAGGGTTAGGGTTAGGGTTAGGGTTAGGGTTAGGGTTAAGGTTAGGGTTAAGGTTAGGGTTAAGGTTAGGGTTTGACACGTGAACCTCCCAGGAAAAAGCCTGTTATTACATAGTAAACAGATATAGTATCTGATCATCCCCAGAGACCTCTAACAATCTCTGTCTCGCTCTCTCTTTCCTACTGTCTGAAATTTGCTTAACCACATGTGAGATGTAAGCAGGTGCATTCTGGATAAGCAGCAGTGTGTTGAATGGTGCCTGTTAACCAATGGACTGTGACTACAGAGACACATTAACGGTGGACTGTGACTGCAGAGACACATTAACTGTGGACTGTGACTGCAGAGACACATTAACTGTGGACTGTGACTGCAGAGACACATTAACGGTGGACTGTGACTGCAGAGACACATTAACGGTGGACTGTGACTGCAGAGACACATTAACGGTGGAATGTGACTGCAGAGACACATTAACGGTGGACTGTGACTGCAGAGACACATTAACTGTGGACTGTGACTGCAGAGACACATTAACGGTGGACTGTGACTACAGAGACACATTAACGGTGGACTGTGACTGCAGAGACACATTAACTGTGGACTGTGACTGCAGAGACACATTAACTGTGGACTGTGACTGCAGAGACACATTAACGGTGGACTGTGACTGCAGAGACACATTAACGGTGGACTGTGACTGCAGAGACACATTAACGGTGGACTGTGACTGCAGAGACACATTAACTGTGGACTGTGACTACAGAGACACATTAACGGTGGACTGTGACTGCAGAGACACATTAACTGTGGACTGTGACTGCAGAGACACATTAACGGTGGACTGTGACTGCAGAGACACATTAACTGTGGACTGTGACTGCAGAGACACATTAACTGTAAATAGAGGCTCTCATTAACCCTGGCAGTGACTCCAGTATGTTGTAATTACAGCGGCTGGCCTCTGCACGGGGATGGCAGCACTGGGAAGGTCATTACGGGCTCAGCTGTGTTCTCCTCCATCAGTGCTTAAGCTGCTCAGATGTGCAGACGCTGCATAATGGATCGGCGGACCATGACCTTCACACCAAAAATGATTTACACACTTATTTATTTATATGTTTATATATTCATAATGCCTAGAATATTTTTGTATGAAAGCACCAAAAATCAACAACATACGAAAGGCACATTTTGCAGCTGAAGCATATTGAAATTTCTGTCTACAATTTTAAGGCAGGACTGGACTTGCAGCGTATTCTTGAAGCAGCACTTTTCTAAAGGAGATTGATCAGTTTAACTTAGCAGAGAGAAATTCATTTTAAACTTCCTTTTGCTCCACACTGATATAGAAGGTGCCCTTCAAATTCCAATCAAGCCAGTTGTCTTCTCTATCTAATGCTTTTGTTCACAAAGTCGTATTCCCTGCGCCTTGGATGTAGGTAGATTGCTGGGTCCTGCCCTAAGGAGATATCTCTACCTTGTTGGGCCATGTTATTATAAAGTGATTGCTTCTTCTCACCAGTGTGTGGTCTGTGTTTCTCACTGGATTAGGCTGCAAACGCTGTGTCTATCTGATGGGGGTTTAGTGTGTGGTCTTCTAGGAACAGCAGTTTCTGTCTCACTGTTGCTGGGTTTGAAATGTACAAAAATATAATGAAGAACTTAATGTTTGCTGAAAATCCTCCTGATTTTCCCAGATACTACAACCTTGCAGGGGATGATTTTGAGGGTATGTTTTGAGGGGATGACGACGTCTTTCCCTGCGCTCAGCTTCCTCCTGCTGCCTGTGGGTTCGATGGTGAACCTTGTTACTGCTTTGACGAAGGCCCAGTGTGGGTAGCAATGAGCTTTCAGTGCTCTGTGAGATCTGCTGCACTCTTTGGACACATTAGTAGAGGCCATTACTGTTGTAATCACCACCTGCATGTGTACAGGACAGCAAACACTAGCCAAGCTAACTCTTCTGTGCTAACTCTTCTGTGTATACTTTCTATAAAGGCCAGTTGTTTGTCTTGTACAGCTTTCAAAGCACTGGCTAGCTGAATGGTTGAATGTTGCCATTTTTTGGTACTGATCTACCAATTTGATTTTCTAGAGATTCAATTTGGGAATAAAATGAAAATGATACAATGCCAGTATTGCTTATGAGGGAGATCTTTTCTGAATTATGCATGGAACACCAACTTAGTGGAAGTTAAGTAGTGACATCTGCAGCCGGAGGAGGCTGCTAACATAATGTTTATTACAAATGCACAGTGACTGTGGCGTGACCAGCAGCACAGGCTCACTGCGCAGGAGACTAACGCTCCTGCAGAATCGTCAGAAAGGGTTACAAGCACTATAGAACTAGTGTAGAAATAATCAGAGTGTCTAAAGATATAGTCCTATCATATGTGTACAGTAGCTCTAACTTAAGTATCAATAAACTCTAGTTACAGTAGCTCTAAACTAACTGTCCCCTTTACACTGAGCGGGGACACTCTACAGGGGCAGAGCTGCAGTAGTCCAGCAGCTACAGGGGCAGAGCTACAGTAGTCCAGCAGCTACAGGGGCAGAGCTGCAGTAGTCTACAGGGGCAGCTACAGTAGTCCAGCAGCTACAGGGGCAGAGCTGCAGTAGTCCAGCAGCTACAGGGGCAGAGCTGCAGTAGTCCAGCAGCTACAGGGGGGGTAGAGCAGAGCTGCAGTAGTCCAGCAGCTACAGGGGCAGAGCTGCAGTAGTCCAGCAGCTACAGGGGCAGAGCTGCAGTAGTCCAGCAGCTACAGGGGCAGAGCTGCAGTAGTCCAGCAGCTACAGGGGTAGAGCTGCAGTAGTCCAGCAGCTACAGGGGCAGAGCTGCAGTAGTCCAGCAGCTACAGGGGCAGAGCTGCAGTAGTCCAGCAGCTACAGGGGCAGAGCTGCAGTAGTCCAGCAGCTGCAGAGCTGCAGTAGTCCAGCAGCTACAGGGGCAGAGCTGCAGTAGTCCAGCAGCTACAGGGGCAGAGCTGCAGTAGTCCAGCAGCTACAGGGGCAGAGCTGCAGTAGTCCAGCAGCTACAGGGGCAGAGCTGCAGTAGTCCAGCAGCTACAGGGGGCAGTCCAGCAGCTGCAGTAGTCCAGCAGCTACAGGGGGCAGAGCTGCAGTAATCCAGCAGCTACAGGGGCAGAGCTGCAGTAGGGGTAGAGCTGCAGTAGTCTAGGGCAGAGCTGCAGTAGTCCAGCAGCTACAGGGGCAGTAGTCCAGCAGCTACAGGGGCAGAGCTGCAGTAGTCCAGCAGCTACAGGGGCAGAGCTGCAGTAGTCCAGCAGCTACAGGGGGGCAGTAGTCCAGCAGCTACAGGGGCAGAGCTGCAGTAGTCCAGCAGCAGCTGCAGTAGTCCAGGGGCAGAGCTGCAGTAGTCCAGCAGCAGGGGCAGAGCAGTAGTCCAGCAGCTAGAGGGGCAGTAGTCCAGCAGCTACAGGGGTAGAGCTGCAGTAGTCCAGCAGCTACAGGGGCAGAGCTGCAGTAGTCCAGCAGCTACAGGGGCAGAGCTGCAGTAGTCCAGCAGCTACAGGGGCAGAGCTGCAGTAGTCCAGCAGCTACAGGGGCAGGGGCAGTAGTCCAGCAGCTACAGGGGCAGGCTGCAGACGTGCAGTAGTCCAGCAGCTACAGGGGCAGAGCTGCAGTAGTCCAGCAGCTACAGGGGCAGAGCTGCAGTAGTCCAGAGGGGCAGAGCTGCAGTAGTCCAGCAGCTACAGGGGGCAGTAGTCCAGCAGCTCTGCAGTAGCAGCTACAGGGGGGTCCAGAGCTGCAGTAGTCCAGCAGCTACAGGGGCAGAGCTGCAGTAGTCCAGCAGCTACAGGGGCAGAGCTGCAGTAGTCCAGCAGCTACAGGGGCAGAGCTGCAGTAGTCCAGCAGCTACAGGGGGGGTAGAGCTGCAGTAGTCCAGCAGCTACAGGGGCAGAGCTGCAGTAGTCCAGCAGCTACAGGGGCAGTAGTCCAGCAGCTACAGGGGCAGTAGTCCAGCAGCTACAGGGGTAGAGCTGCAGTAGTCCAGCAGCTATAGGGGCAGAGCTGCAGTAGTCCAGCTACAGGGGCAGCTGCAGTAGTCCAGCAGCTACAGGGGCAGAGCTGCAGTAGTCCAGCAGCTACAGGGGCAGAGCTGCAGTAGTCCAGCAGCTACAGGGGGCAGAGCTGCAGTAGTCCAGCAGCTACAGAGGCAGAGCTGCAGTAGTCCAGGCAGAGCTGCAGTAGTCCAGCAGCTACAGGGGCACAGGGGCAGAGCTGCAGTAGTCCAGCAGCTACAGGGGCAGAGCTGCAGTAGTCCAGCAGCTACAGGGGCAGTAGTCCAGCAGCTACAGGGGTAGAGCTGCAGTAGTCCAGCAGCTACAGGGGCAGAGCTGCAGTAGTCCAGCAGCTAGTCCAGCAGGGCAGAGCTGCAGTAGTCCAGCAGCTACAGGGGCAGAGCTGCAGTAGTCCAGCAGCTACAGGGGGCAGAGCTAGTCCAGCAGCTAGGGGCAGGGGCAGAGCTGCAGTAGTCCAGCAGCTACAGGGGCAGAGCTGCAGTAGTCAAGCAGCTACAGGAGCTGCAGTAGTCCAGCAGCTACAGGGGCAGAGCTGCAGTAGTCCAGCAGCTACAGGGGTAGAGCTGCAGTAGTCCAGCAGCTACAGGGGCAGAGCTGCAGTAGTCCAGCAGCTACAGGGGCAGTAGTCCAGCAGCTACAGATGGACGTCTGAATTGGAAATTCGGCAGCGGATTGAGAGACAGTCTGATTTTAGCAGCATCGTGTAGATGACACAAAGTTTTAGAGCACACTGAGAGTTTGCATCAAGGATAAAGCCCAAATCTGAAGCAGTAGGAGAGTGTGAGAGATCCAGGACGTTTTATTGAGGGTTGGTTTCAAGTTTATATGGATGAGTCAGTACTATTGTAATTTAAGATAAGAAAGATTCAGGGTTTAATTTCTGAAACCCACAAAAAAAGCTAATAAAGGGGCTAAGTGGGATATGTTCAACTAATTTAGTCCTGCAGTAGATCTAGCTGCCATCTGATTAGCAATGGAAATCCACTTTGCAATAAGATGAAATGTCTGAATTACATATTTGCTAACGAAGAGGGTGAGGGCTGAGCCCTATGGAAGCCCGTCAGTGACAACAGTGTCCAGAAGGAGTGAGAACTGCTTTTAATTATGCAGTTAGGTAAGAGGGGAACCAGTCATGGACATGGCCATTAATTCCCAGTTTAGGCCCTTGACAGGATGATGGGGTGACAGTGTGGTGTCAGAGGTCACTGCTAGATTAGGTAGAACTCGTACTAAGTGCATCGTCGGCAGCAGACGTCATTAGTGACCTTAATTTTCTGGGCTAAGGAAAGGACAGAAAATGGCCTGGAATGGTTCAAAAATATTATTCGTTTCAAGGTATGCTTGAAGTAGATTAGCAACGGTTCTTTCAAGGTCTTTTGACAGAAATGGAAGATTAGAAATGGGGCAGTCGTTGTTGAGATTAGCTGGGTCAAGGCCAACTTTGTACGGCTGACTGCAATGATCTTGTAGAGGGAACTTGGCCAAGAAGCAGTGATTTACTGATGATAGCTGTGAGATGAAGGAGCGGAGCAGGAATTGGCTTTGGTTAGGGAGGGAGGAGATCAAGAGAACAGGTGGTTTTTTTAAAGGTAGTAATCACATGGGCAATGAGCAAAGAAACAAGAGAAACGACAGGTTTTAAAAAGCAGAAAGAAGGATGGAACATCAGTAAAGCTACTGATGTCTGTAGTGTAGACGAAGGAGCTGTTTGTTGATTATTAGAAATTGCATCATTAATGAAACGTGCAAAAATTTCAGAGTTCAGAAGTGGCGGCAAGAGTTTCATTCAGGGGTTTAAATAGTTTGGTAACTGTTGAATGGATGTTTACAATACAGGAGAGATAATTTGATTGAACAGTTTGTAAGCTGTTTTTGCAGGCAAATTACTGATAGAAGAAACTGAGTGGAGAAACATCTTCAGAATGACACTGTAGGTTCAGCCACCTTGATTTACCAGTGATGGACAATTATATAACCAGGATGATGAAGGAGAAAACCAACCTTAGTACACATATTGGTTACGGGTTACTGTGCAATCAGCCACGTTCAGCTTCAGAGGTTTGAAAGCAGATATGTTCAGTGCATTACTTAATAAGCATAAACAGAAAGTATTAATATGACATGGTGAGGATGTTCTGCACTATGTCACCTTTATGGTATTTCATGAATAAGTGTTTTCACCTGCATATGAATTTAAGGTGAAAACATTCAAATGTAGTAACACTTGTGAACCACAGCACCACCACAGAGTTACACCCTCCACCCTCCACCCTCCATCTCCCCAAGTAGTCTTGCTGAATAGCAACGGCTGTTACTTCTCCACGTCCCCCATATAACTTTAGCGTGGAAAATATATAGTCACACAAAAAACGCCGATGCAGTAAACAAATGTGTTTCAATTGTTAATGAAACATATTCTTCAAACTACTTTAAAAACGTCGAACACACCCGGCAATAAGGCACGAGGCCAGGCAGCTAGTGCAGAACAACCGGTGGAGGGATACGCACTCTGAGCCCCAGCGCTGTGTCTGCCCCCTGCTTCAGTAATACTCTGGAGATCGTTGATGCCAGGCCGCCGAGCCTGGGAGTGTCTGGCTGAACCTCAGGATCTGCCCCTTCCCCTGTGGCACTGAGAAGAGCTGCATGCTGGGAAAGGCTGTGTGCACACCAGGGGCAGAAGAAAAGGGTTATTTGGGTGTTTATTTGGGTGTCTAGATGTCCATCACATGGGCTTGGAGGCAGTTGGTGCGTTCATACAAAATGTTCAAGTTTTGAAAGTGAGACTTCATGATTCAAGTTACACAATTTGCACTTTGCCATTTTAAAGGAAGGTTACAAGCACGCTAGACCACTGTCTCCTGCTACAATGGAAGCATCTTTTCTCGAATGAACTTGGGTTTCTTGAGGGTTCTGTTTTTCCCATTGTTCCCATCAGCAGCTGTAGTTTCAGGATGACCGTGAATCGCATCTCCCATGGGGTCCACATCCACTTGTCTATTCAATACTGCAGTTGGCCGTAATAGCCAATTCATTCACACTTCACACAGCCCAGTTTTCCACATTAAACACTTTCCATCAGAAGAACTGCCCGAGCGTGCCAACACACAAGCAACACGTATTACTATCCAGGTTTTTTTTGGTTTTTTTTACCTCAGTTTCTTAGTTTAATGTGCAATATAACATCATTTTAAGCTCCATGTTTGTTTAGGAAAATTATTCTCTAAAGTTCTTATTAGAACAGATGGTTGGGGAGCGATTGGATTAAAAGCAGAGCATGTGTGTATGAGAGAGTGTGAGTGGGTGTGTGTGTGTATGTGAGAGTGTGGGTGTGTGTGAGAGAGAGAGAGAGTGTGTGTGTAAGACAGAGAGGGGAGAGAAATTGAGAGAGAAACAATATATGTACAAAACTCATAAAATAGACCACAAACACAAACAACCCCTCCACACACACACACACACACACACATTTAAGACTGTCTGCCCTTAATGTAGTAATAAAGAATAGATATGCTGGAGACTCTTCTCAAATACCGTGTAAGGAATGTGAACTCTGCCATTCAGCTCTCACAGACAGCAGACACACTGCACACCGTCTTACGTTGTTCTTACAGTTACACCCTGAGCTGATCAGCCATTGGTCTAAAATCCTTCAACGATGATTTAAAAAGTTACATCAAAGACCTTGACATGAAAATCCTATGGGAGACATGGTGCAAGACAGACACACACACACTGTGTATATACACAGAATATAGACGTTTCCATCTCAGACGCTGAGCTCAGCACACTGCAGCAGATGCCCAGGAGGATTCATTATATGGTACAAATCAAACTTATATCAATACACAGACATTCTTCAACAAGGATAATACCATATTTGGCACCACAGTCTGTTCACAGAAGGACATATTCCTCCATATTCCTCAGTGCCCACAACCCTCCCTCAGAGTCCCTGTGCTAGTCTGAACACATCCTTCCAGAGCAAGGACAACATGCCCAGGGAAACGTGCGGGGACCTGAATGCTGAAAACAGGGACACACCTGACTTCATTCACATAGGAAAAAATCTGCCCCCTGCTAAATAATTATCTTGTATTTTTAAGAAATATTTTTGCCCCCACAGACACTGTGACAATGAAAAAGGAGCTTCAGCAGCTCCGTCAGGGTCTGGCTTGGAACATTGACGGTTGTAGGACACTAGGGTTTCTATAGGAAGATGCACATTATACTCACCTCTCAGGAACAGTACAGTAGATTGTCATGACTGATTTAGATCCTTTCAGGAGGCTGTACAGATGGGCCCAAAGCAGCACAGAGTTCCAGAAGGCGATCGGACTCAACACAGACATGCTTAGACACCTTCCTGGACACCACGTGTCCACAGTAAAGAAGGAATCAATCTGGCAGTAAAAAAGTCATAATATGGCCTTTCAAAGGACAACAACAAAAGTTAAATTAAAACTAAAATCGAATTAAAAAAAAGAAGGTTTGATGAAGACTGTCACAGAAGGAGCTTTGGAAATGACCATATCAAAAACAGAGTTGCAAACAACACTAGCACATATCTTCTCTACTGTGCCTTCTCTACTGTGCCTTCTCTACTGTGTCTTCTATACTGTGCCTTCTCTACTGTGTTCTCTACTGTGTCTTCTCTACTGTGTTCTCTACTGTGTCTTCTCTACTGTGCCTTCTCTACTGTGCCTTCTCTACTGTGTCTTCTCTACTGTGCCTTCTCTACTGTGCCTTCTCTACTGTGTCTTCTCTACTGTGCCTTCTCCATTGTGTCTTCTCTACTGTGCCTTCTCTACTGTGTCTTCTCTACTGTGCCTTCTCCATTGTGTCTTCTCTACTGTGCCTTCTCTACTGTGTCCTTCTCTACTGTGTCTTCTCTACTGTGCCTTCTCTACTGTGTCTTCTCTACTGTGCCTTCTCTACTGTGCCTTCTCTACTGTGTCTTCTCTACTGTGTCTTCTCTACTGTGCCTTCTCTACTGTGTCTTCTCTACTGTCTTCTCTACTGTGTCTTCTCTACTGTGCCTTCTCTACTGTGTCTTCTCTACTGTGCCTTCTCTACTGTGTCTTCTCTACTGTGCCTTCTCTACTGTGCCTTCTCTACTGTGTTCTCTACTGTGTCTTCTCTACTGTGTCTTCTCTACTGTGCCTTCTCCATTGTGCCTTCTCTACTGTGTCTTCTCTACTGTGCCTTCTCCATTGTGTCTTCTCTACTGTGTCTTCTCTACTGTCTTCTCTACTGTGCCTTCTCTACTGTGTCTTCTCTACTGTGCCTTCTCTACTGTGCCTTCTCTACTGTGTCTTCTCTACTGTGTCTTCTATACTGTGCCTTCTCTACTGTGTCTTCTCTACTGTACCTTCTCTACTGTGTCTTCTCTACTGTCTTCTCTACTGTGCCTTCTCTACTGTGTCTTCTCTACTGTGCCTTCTCTACTGTGCCTTCTCTACTGTGTCTTCTCTACTGTGTCTTCTCTACTGTGCCTTCTCTACTGTGCCTTCTCTACTGTGTCTTCTCTACTGTGCCTTCTCTACTGTGCCTTCTCTACTGTACCTTCTCTACTGTACCTTCTCTACTGTGCCTTCTCTATTGTGCCTTCTCTACTGTGTCTTCTCTACTGTGCATTCTCTACTGTGCATTCTCTACTGTGTCTTCTCTACTGTGCCTTCTCTACTGTGTCTTCTCTACTGTGTCTTCTATACTGTGTCTTCTCCACTGTGCCTTCTCCACTGTGCCTTCTCTACTGTGTCTTCTCTACTGTGTCTTCTCTACTGTGCCTTCTCTACTGTGCCTTCTCCACTGTGTCTTCTCTACTGTGCCTTCTCTACTGTGCCTTCTCTACTGTGTCTTCTCCACTGTGCCTTCTCCACTGTGTCTTCTCCATTGTGTCTTCTCTACTGTGTCTTCTCTACTGTGCCTTCTCTAGTGTGCCTTCTCTACTGTGCCTTCTCTACTGTGTCTTCTCTACTGTGCCTTCTCTACTGTGCCTTCTCTACTGTGCCTTCTCCACTGTGTCTTCTCCATTGTGTCTTCTCTACTGTGTCTTCTCTACTGTGTCTTCTCTACTGTGCCTTCTCTACTGTGTCTTCTCCACTGTGTCTTCTCTATTGTGCCTTCTCCACTGTGTCTTCTCCACTGTGTCTTCTCTACTGTGTCTTCTCTACTGTGTCTTCTCTAGTGTGCCTTCTCTACTGTGTCTTCTCTACTGTGCCTTCTCTACTGTGTCTTCTCTACTGTGTCTTCTCCATTGTGTCTTCTCTACTGTGTCTTCTCTACTGTGCCTTCTCTACTGTGTCTTCTCTACTGTGCCTTCTCTACTGTGCCTTCTCTACTGTGCCTTCTCTACTGTACCTTCTCTACTGTGTCTTCTCTACTGTGCCTTCTCTACTGGATAAGCATGCAGTATACTCAGAACCAGAGACACAGCACCCTCTCAAGCAACTGACAATAATGGAGGAGTCGATCAGAACAAACCAGTTGTGGAACAAGCTTAAAAAATAGACCCCAAATAGCTAACAATACAAAATGGGGATATCTGGACAACATATTTCTAAACACTCTTCCAGAAAGTGGAGACAAATCCTAAACAAAATCATGTGAACTAAAATCTGGAGAAGCTCGAATCGGCTATTAAAGATCATCAGAACCCATTAGACTCCTCAATTACTGAACAGGAACTCAAGGAGGAAATGAACAAACTAAGACCAAAGAAAACATGCGGCCTGCTAGTGTACTGAATAAAACAACATTCTCTAGCGCTAAAGTTCATTTGGCTATTCTCAACCTGTTTCGCTGTAACGCCGGAGGCGCTGAGTGGTGAGGAGGGGGACGCAACCGTGGAGTAGAGCGAGATTTATTAAGGGCAAATCCAACCAGAGTTGGTAATGCAGTCCAAGGTCTGTGAATGAGGGCAATCAGAATATATATATAAAAGAACAAAAGCTAACCAGAAACCAGGGAAAATGATAAACAGGAGTTAAACAATTCAATAAGAAAATGAATATAATCCAGGCTGATACAAGATCTTGAGAGCACAAAGACAGAGAGATCAAGGCTGTTTACATAAACTGACCAACAACACAGAAGACCACAGACTGGGTTTAAATACAAGACTAAACAAGGATCTAAAGACACAGCTGGAAACAATGATATGAGGGCGGAGTTATAAACCAGGGTGTGAAAGCCGAAAGGCAAACAAAGGCACATGGAACACCCAATCAAGGCAATGACAGACAAGGAGGAGGAGCTAGACAGAACACGAAAACAAGACTTGCAGGTGGGGGTGGAGCTAAACGTTAACCTAGTTCTGAGTGTAGGCTTCTTCCCTGAAATCTGGAATCAAATACTAATACTAATAAGTTCTTTACATCTTTGTCACAGAGATAAATTCAACCTTTCAACAATTACAGAGGCATCTATATGAACAAAGTTCATGTGTGGCATTTTAAATTCTAGATTTCTGAACTTCCTTACTAAGCACAATGTCCTAGAAATAAAGAATGTAGAAGTAAAATTGGATTCCTTCCAAGTTACCGCACCACAGATAAAACTTGCACCCTACGCACCCTAACTGATAAATATGTAGTCCAAAAGAAAAGTATTTTTTTGCATGCTTTGTAGACTTTAAAAGGGCATTTGATTAAATCTGGCACCAAGGTGTACTTTATAAAATTATATAAAGTGGTAAAACGTATGATCTCAAAGTCAATATACACAGGAAATAGGTACAGAATAAAAATTGTCCATAAACGAAACAAAAGTCCTCTCAGTAATGTGGTGAGCGTCAAAGCTGCAATCTAAGCCCAACACTTTTTAATATCTACATTAATGAATTCACAAAAATACTAGAAGAGTCTGCTGCTCCTGCTCCCTCTGCATGACTCAGAGATGGCATTCCTGCTCAGATGACCTGGTTCTGCTGTCCCCCACTGCACAGGGTCTACAGCAGAACCTGGACCTGCTGGAGCGGTACTGCCAGAACTGGGCCCTGGTAGTGAACCTAAAAAACTCTGAAACCAAGTCCTGATATTCCAGAACGAATCCTGATCTCAGGGATTCAGGCACCCATTTGAAATAGGTACCAACAATACTGAAAACTCAAACAATTAGTTATTACTATTAAAAATAGTAACTATTAAAAAAAAAAGAAAACCTTTAGTATTTTTACAATAAATATAATTTATGGAGGTGATGGTGGAAATAATAATGTTATTAGTATTGTTATTGCTAACTTAAAATATTATTATTAATATTACTGGTAGCAGTTATGCTATTGTTGTTTATTCTATGTATATTTGATGATTCCAATGTGAATAGCTTTGGCAATACAAATGTGCATATTTGTCATGCCAATAAAGCACCATTGAATTGAATTGAAAATTGAGAGAGAGTGAAAAGAAGATTTCAGACATCTTGCTTGGCCTTTGTATCACAGTCTTAAATCTCAAATTGACTGTGAAATTGTCAGTGTTGAAAATTCACTCATGTTTATTCCATGTGACCTCTGTTATACCTTATGAAATGGAAAATGTATTTTGGTCTCTCATGCCCAGATTTGATGAGAACCTGAGGAACACAGAGGGTTCTGACAGACCAGCTGTTGCATCCTCTACCTCTGGAACAGTGAGTGATGGTCACACAACTAACAAAGTGTCAAAGGTGCTGTCGACAGACCCTAACAGGGAGGTGCTGCAGGAAGTGACTGGCATGTTTCTCACGCACACACAAACACACACACACACACACACACCCACATGCATCATCTAAGCAAATGAATGAAATCTCATTCATGTTCTCTGTTTGATCTTTCCTTCTTCAATAGGACGAGAGAAGAGAGGTTATTTCCCCTCTGCAGTTCAGACCTGCCCCACATTATTCTGCTCCATTCAGTGAGTTTGGCTTCTATTAGCATGAGGTACACAATCAAATGTCTGCTGCCGCTCGGCCCAAACACAACACTGGGAAAGGAACGTGACTAATTACAGTGGTCTCCACACCCGATCAGATATCTGGTATCAATCAGTTGTAGCTTATCAAACTGTAGCTTATCAAATTTCCTAATCATATTTTCACTGCAGTGAATATAAACTGTCTAGTAAAAGCAGTTGCATATGGGCTTTTCCTCACTGTGTGATTTGTATGTTCTTGTCCAGTCTGTTCTTGTGCTGATGTAGAGACACATCTCTCCAGCCTTGTGTGTCCAGGGTGTGTTCATCACTACCTCTGACAAACTGAAATGGAGTGTCCAGGGTGTGTTCATCACTACCTCTGACAAACTGAAATGGAAGTGCAAGGTAAAACCGTTCACTGCACAGACCCAACTCTGCACTCTGGCTATGTTTACATGGATGTATACAGCAGTAAATAACTATACACTAACAACTACTAAGTAAAGTGTGCAATCAACAGCATGAAAACTTTGACTATGCTACCTTAGAAGGTTATCGCCATGAAGCGCAGATATGTAATTTGATGAATTACAAATTAAAAGTTGAAATTGCAGAGAATTAACATATTATTTTCAGCTGGAGCTTAGAGAGATGATCGGTAGAACTGATGGGTAGGAGCCATCAGTGTGAAATACAGTGTGCAGCTTGGGGTCAGCTTGGGGTCAGCTTGGGGTCAGCTGTTGAGGATGTCAATGAGGTTTGTTGGCAATATCTTAAGTCTGTATGAGGGCTTGTATAGGAGGACGACTGGATTAGTGCGTAGTGCTTGCAGTCAGTTGTTGAATCGTTTTACCAACTTTGGTGGTTTGAAAATTAAGGGAGTTATAAAATCACTGGATTCCTATGGGGTGGATAGATGAATGCAATCAGTATAGAATGCAGATGGTGACTGGGCCCTAGTACAGTACAGCAAAGTTGTATCTTTGTAGCTGAAGGAGTATCAAACTCAATAGGCGTAGACTGACTGGGAGGATATATAGACTTAAAGGATGTGTAGTGATATAAGGGCGTAGACTGACTGGGAGGATATATAGACTTAAGGGATGTGTAGTGATATAAGGGCATAGATTGACTGGCAGGATATATAGACTTAAGGGATGTGTAGTGATATAAGGGCATAGACTGACTGGGAGGATATATAGACTTAAAGGATGTGTAGTGATATAAGGGCATAGACTGACTGGGAGGATATATAGACTTAAGGGATGTGTAGTGATATAAGGGCATAGACTGACTGGGAGGATATATAGACTTAAAGGATGTGTAGTGATATAAGGGCGTAGACTGACTGGGAGGATATATAGACTTAAGGGATGTGTAGTGATATAAGGGCATAGATTGACTGGCAGGATATATAGACTTAAGGGATGTGTAGTGATATAAGGGCATAGACTGACTGGGAGGATATATAGACTTCAAGGATGTGTAGTGATATAAGGGCGTAGACTGACTGGGAGGATATATAGACTTAAAGGATGTGTAGTGATATAAGGGCGTAGACTGACTGGGAGGATATATAGACTTAAGGGATGTGTAGTGATATAAGGGCATAGACTGACTGGGAGGATATATAGACTTCAAGGATGTGTAGTGATAGGGCGTAGACTGACTGGGAGGATATATAGAAGGATGTGGGAGGATATATAGACTTAAAGGATGTGTAGTGATATAAGGGCATAGACTGACTGGGAGGATAAAAGGATATATAGACTTAAAGGATGTGTAGTGATATAGGGCGTAGACTGACTGGGAGGATATATAGACTTAAGGGATGTGTAGTGATATAAGGGCATAGATTGACTGGCAGGATATATAGACTTAAGGGATGTGTAGTGATATAAGGGCGTAGACTGACTGGGAGGATATATAGACTTAAGGGATGTGTAGTGATATAAGGGCATAGATTGACTGGCAGGATATATAGACTTAAGGGATGTGTAGTGATATAAGGGCATAGACTGACTGGGAGGATATATAGACTTCAAGGATGTGTAGTGATATAAGGGCGTAGACTGACTGGGAGGATATATAGACTTAAAGGATGTGTAGTGATATAAGGGCGTAGACTGACTGGGAGGATATATAGACTTAAGGGATGTGTAGTGATATAAGGGCATAGATTGACTGGCAGGATATATAGACTTAAGGGATGTGTAGTGATATAAGGGCATAGATTGACTGGCAGGATATATAGACTTAAGGGATGTGTAGTGATATAAGGGCGTAGACTGACTGGGAGGATATATAGACTTAAAGGATGTGTAGTGATATAAGGGCGTAGACTGACTGGGAGGATATATAGACTTAAGGGATGTGTAGTGATATAAGGGCGTAGACTGACTGGCAGGATATATAGACTTAAGGGATGTGTAGTGATATAAGGGCGTAGACTGACTGGGAGGATATATAGACTTAAGGGATGTGTTGTGATATAAGGGCGTAGACTGACTGGGAGGATATATAGACTTAAGGTATGTGTAGTTATATAAGGGCTTAGACTGACTGGGAGGATATATAGACTTACTGTTTTAGTGGTTCTTACATGAGACAGGAGGTAGAAGGCAGTGAAAATGAAGTCAATAGGATGAAAAATGAGAGATGAAAAAGAAGGAATAAAAGTGATAGAGGTGTGAAGAGGATGAGTAATTTCTATCACACCTCAGATCAGGCAGAGCAAGTTTGGTGGTTTTATCTTGAAATTTGTCAGAAAGGGGAACGGTTTGAAAAATTGCCCCGTGAAAGTCTGTGGGGAAAAGTGGCTGGATGGAAGGATGAAAAGGAGGAATAGAAGTGAAGGATACGCTAAAAAGCAAAAAGCAGCATG
Source organism: Brachyhypopomus occidentalis (assembly GCA_020368025.1). NCBI lineage: Eukaryota > Metazoa > Chordata > Actinopteri > Gymnotiformes > Hypopomidae > Brachyhypopomus > Brachyhypopomus occidentalis. The sequence goes on from JAGXOD010001386.1 coordinate 957,142, forward strand.
AAGGATTTTCAGATGTTTGGTCAATCTCGATTGAAAACCATGTTCTAATTTTTGTGAGGGAGGAATAATAAGAATAAGAAATAAAGGAACAGACAGATGGCTTTGGCAAGTGAACTTAATAATAACCCAGCGCTGAATACAGTCTCTTCTGCTAGGATGATTCCCCCTGGGTTGTTTATAAACATTACGAATGAGCAGCTTCTCTCAGGGTTCAAATCTGCTCTGGTTTCCTGTTTCCAGCATACATACTCCAGCAGACCTATAGCCCTGGCTTTGGTTCTTCAGTCTGAACCCACAAATCAATAGACTATGTCTTTATATGATTTTGCATACCTTTGCTTTGCATACCTTTGTTTTGCATACCTTTGTTTTGCATACCTTTGTTTTGCATACCTTTGAGTAGCTGTCCTGCTCATAGCACGGCAGATCCTGCTTAGCATGCATTTAGCATAGTGAGTGCTGTGCAGCAGGAACTTACCCACAAGGCCTGTGTGTGTGTGTGTGTGTGTGTGTGTGTGTGGAACGAGGGCTCTAGGCTCTTCTGTGTGATATACAGTATGAGGAACTGAAGAACACAGTTACTGGAGTCCCTGAGGAGCAGGTCTGTAGGAACAGAAATCCTCACCCCTCACCCCAGTATTCATTCTTCTCCAGTTGAAGAATTCCACATTCTCACTAAGCACCTCCTCAGAGTGCCTCCTGCTTTCTCCCGCCGCTGAACAGATTCGGCCGAACACACACTAGTTACGGCTCGTGTCTGTTCATCCTTTCTGGAGATAATAGCAGGCTATCGCCCTTGGGTTGCCCCAGTGTGTTCTGGGAAGATGGCACTCCTCTTGCACCCTTCAGTTTAGCCCCTCAGGTTGGTTATTAGAATCTCTGAGGGTTGTGCAAGACGCTCTAAATGATTGACAAGCCAAAGTGAGCGCAGGGCACCGGTCACCGTGAAGGTAAAAGAACCTCCAGGCCTACTGAGGAAATGAGAGAATTCCTCGCCTCTAAACACCTGGCAGGTAATAACACACCGCATGTGCTCTCAGCAACAAGGCCAGTGTGTGTGTGTGTGTGTGTGTGTGTGTGTGTGTGTGTGTGTGTGTGTGTGTGTAAGAATGACTTAAACAAAGGCGTCTAATCCCCAGCAGTCTGGTTGTCTGGCCCTGAGGCTCCAGACAGACACTGAGGAGAGAGTTACGTATTCGAGGGACGGTGACGTAGAGAGCTGCTCCACGCAGGGGTTTGTTTTGCGTGCCACTAACGCTCAGCATTAGCATTCAAGAGACACTTCATCTGTAGAGGCAAGTTTTAGCAGATGGGAGATATCATGTCTGCCTAGCAACAGACACCAAGTGAAGCGCAAAAGCACAGAAGAGGCTCTTCAACTGCAGTGTCATTCACCAAGAAAGCAGCTCAACTTTCCTCCCCATGTTTGGAAGCTTTTCAGAAAAGTTGAACTTTGCAGCTGAGCATGGGGGAAACGCTGTTACGGTTTCCGTCATCTCACTGTGAAGGGTGTGAATCTCACTTCCCTGTGCCACTGACGTCAGACCAGCATCCCCCGCCAGTCTGCAGTAGTGAGGTATCCATCCTACAGAGCTGTTTGGGTTTCCACCATAACATCATCTGGAGCTCTTAAACCTTTGGAGGTCTTTAAATGCCTGTGTTTCTGGTGGCTTGTAGTGGTTGGGCCATAACCTAATCATTTGAAACCTGCTTGATTAGATTCATAGAACATCCAATCCGTGATGGATTTGTTTTGTAATGGGCCTCATGAACAGAGAGCAGTAGTACAGTGTAGCCTGTAGATGAGCAGGTACTTATACTCACTCCAGATGCTCAGTTACTAGCAGTGCTAGCTGAACAGTGCTAGCTGAACAGTGCTAGCTGAGCAGTGCTAGCTGAACAGGCCAAACTGTGCGGCTCCATTCACACACTGGTTCCCACTCATGGAATCGGAGCAGAGTTGCTGGTTTTGGTCTCCTGCTGAGTTGGGGCTGATGCTGTGGGCCGCCCATGGATCGATCACGCACCTGCTGGGGAGGAACCCTGTCACGGCATTCAGAGCTGTGATGTGCAGGCAGAAGCATCCCTGGGGAGGGCGTGTCAATGTGCTGCAGGAGAATTCCCCCGGCCACACGAGTTTGGGTCCAATGCTCCATGACTGTGCGGCGTGTGGTAGACGGTGTAATGCTCGCTAAACCGCTGCCTGCCATTTTTATCTCTGTGATGGGAAATAGCTGCTGTGAAATGATTGTATTTCCCACCCCTGTCAGAGTCAGATACGCTGAGCAGAGACGCTCCAGCTCCAAGACCGCGGGCCCTTAATGTGCTGAAGCAGTGCATCCTGGGAACCATCCAAGCTTTAGGGAACAGTGTGGCTGCAAATGATGGTGGTGTTATTGATAAGTGCATTATTTTAGCAACAAGAATTAAATATGGCTGGAGCTACAATCAGCTAAGGGTTAAAAAAACATCAGAAGCTAAAACCTGAAAGACAGAAAGAAAACAAAATCCATGAATAAAATGTCCATGACAGCCTGTGCAAAAACATGAAGTACAGCGCAAACACTTCTGCCACTGTGCCTGAGAAACCGTGTCTGGACCACTTACCAGCAAGCAGGGGCGAGCACGAGCAGGGGCGTGCACGAGCAGGGGTGTGCACGAGCAGGGGCGTGCACGAGCAGGGGCGTGCACATACAGAACAGAAGTGTACAGGCATAGATGAGACTGGCAAAGTTGAGCCCTACAGTAATAACTTAATATTTACTAAGTGGACAGTTTTAATGAGTAGAAATTGAAAGTGAAGCAGGATGTAGCTGTGTGGCTAACACATCACATCAGTAAACTTGGCCAAAAAAATTAGATACAGCACCTGGGAACTGCAGAACAGTGTCTGTGTTCCAGAACTGGACTGGACTGGACTGGACTGGACTGGCCTGGACTAGACTGGCCTGGACTGGACTTCCTTGTGCTTAAGACTGAGTGCATCATTCTGTGGTGGTCTGTGGTGGTCTGGGGTGGTCTATGGTGGTCTGTGGTGGTTTGGGGTGGTGGTCTGTGGTGGTCTGTAGAGGGACTGACCAAACCTGACAAACTCAGGAAGTATATGCCTAACACATTACCAAAAGCAGCGTTGCCATGGGAAACTGGCATATGAGTCATGTTTCTCATCCTCTCGTCTCTCATCTTCGCCATGTGGTTTTGTCTTTGCTTCCTCCCCCGTCTCCAGCCATGCGTCCTGCACCTTTGCCTTTGAGACCAATTTATTTATGTAGCACTTTTTGCCTTCATGTCACAACCCAACAGGAAAGCTGCCCACGAACGCGAGGATCCAATAGTGTGAGTAGGAGCAAACGAACCTTCCTGTGGTGGACACCGCACTTCACCACAGGAGCAACATTTTCAACTATCTATCTGCAGTTGCCCTTGACACCGCATCCTTCTTCCCGTTTGGGTTGAGTTGTAGTTTTGTCTGTTTGGTTCTGGTGCTGGTTCTGGTGCTGGTTCTGGTGCTATGGTTCCGTGGTTGAGTCCTTCGTTTGTGCGTTTGTTGTGTTGATTTTCATCTCCTGTGTGGTGGTTTTCCTGCTTCTTCTTCTCTGGAATGTGACAGTCGTTTCTTCTCCTGCCTCCCGCGTGTGTTTCCCACCCCTCACTCTCGCAGACTTGCAGAAATTGCTATTGACACTTTTTTCTTTCTCCAAATGCAATTTCTGCTGAATGGAGAGAACAGGTTCACTGAGAAAATTAAGTGGTCAATTTTTTATGCGGTGTAATGTGAGGTTGGGGCTCAGCGGGGGGGTGTTCTGGGCCCAGGGATGCTGAGGAAAACCAATGGGAAAGACTGACTTATCTGTGTAGTCACCTGGGGAAGGGGGGCTGTTGTGGGATTAACTGTATTTAAGATACAGTATTGCACAAGTGGAAATGGTGCTTTGAGTTACTTGAATGTGAATTTCTTGGTAAGAGAGAGAATGTGGGATGTGATAAACATGAACTGGTTTCATCGTTTAAAAGTAAGTGTAGTGTCATGGGGTTGGTGCGGTAGTGGGAGAGGCCTGGACTGACGGGCTCTGGGTCATGAGGCATGTGATGAAAGCTGAGAGGGAAGCTGGACTATGTTGTGTAATTCAGAGTTCTGCATCAGAAACCTGAGGGTCATGAGACGCTCCGGACATGAGACGCTCCAGCCATGAGACGCTCCGGCCATGAGACGCTCCGGACATGAAGCGCTCCGGACATGAGGCGCTCCGGACATGAGACGCTCCGGACATGAGACGCTCCGGCCATGAGACGCTCCGGACATGGCGCTCCGGACATGAGACGCTCCGGACATGAGGCGCTCCGGACATGAGACGCTCCGGACATGAGGCGCTCCGGACATGAGACGCTCCTGATAGCTGAATCTGGGTTTTCTTCCATTCTGTCTGTCCACTTCACACTTCTGAAGGTTCTGACTGTATGTGCTGGTATGTCCATCCCTGCAGATGACCCGGCACTGGGACACAACTAAACACGTTTGATAGGCCTCCATTGCAGGTCACGTGGCACACGCGGCACACACGGCACACGCAGTAGCTTGCTGAGAAATGGAGACTGCGCCTACCCAGAAACCATCGTGAAACCATCTGGAGTGTTACAAACCAAATGTTGTAGTACTGTGCTGTGGAGTCACTGTGTGGGAAGAATTTCCTCCCAAATGAAGACAATATTTAAATGATCCATGAATAACTCTGAGTAAATCCTGCAATGGGAGAGAAGAGTTTACGCCGGGCGCCTGCCTGCTGTGTGCTGCTCTGTGTTGTGAACTCTGAAGTATACATAAGTAATAAGCATTTCACAAAGCTTTTCATGATTTAGCTAACTTCAAAAAGTCTTTACATAAGTATAAAGATCGGAATCGGGGTTTTTCGAACTGATGTGTCTCCATGTTAAGGTTCACACATGAACCTCAACTGTTTTCTGATGTTTCAATATTTCAGATGACATCATCCTCAAATCAGGTGAGATGCACGACCCACGGCTAGTTTCACAGGCTCTGCTCTGGAGGGTCTCAGTGCAAAGGGGGCCTGGAGGAAGAGCGCCCCCTGCAGGGAATGATGGCCAACGGCAGAAGAGCGCCCCCTGCAGGGAATGATGGCCAACGGCAGAAGAGCGCCCCCTGCAGGGAATGATGGCCAACGGCAGACTGGGAGAAATACATTCAAATCTGCAATTTAATTATCTGATCATTAAAAGCAGTGAGTGAATTTTTACACACAAACTAAGTTCATTTGAAAAATGATGACTTTGTAAAATGTATGACTAGGTTACTTTGTAAGTAGCTACTTGGCTATTTTTCTTGAATTGCAAATGAAGACATGTACAGACAAATAACAAATCCTATCTCTACCAATTCTAACATTTATTCTACTAAACCACAGTCCCATAACTAACCCTGGGCCAAGACTTTAACGTGTGCTGTCTGTGTGAACGACACGTTTATCACAGCACACAGGCTGTATCTGTAATCACAAGGACTCCGCTGAAGAAGAAATGTTTATAATCCCCACTCATCATAGAAGTCACTTAAGAAATCACAACGCACCATAAATATGCAATTACATGTACAGAGCTGTGAGGAGAGTGTAAACTACAGATACTGTGTGTGTCCACGATAATATAATGCACCTGTCTGCTAGCTTCAGCCGCCAAGCCTTACTTAAACCCAGCGGGGAGGAGAGGGAGGCGGAGCTGATCATTCATATTTATCTCTCTCTCTCTTTCTCTCTCTCTCTCTCTCTGCCCCTCTCTGCCCTCTTGCTGTCCTTCACTCATTCATATTCATCTCTCTCTCTTTCATGCTTTCTCTCTCTCTCTCTCCGCCCTCTCGCTGTCTCTCTCTCTCTCTCTTCTGTTAGTGTACCGTGTGCTGTTCCTGGATGCCAAGCTCCTCTGTATGCTCAGAAGCCCACGCTGCGATTGACTCTGTCTGCTGAAATGTGGAAACTGGGCCAGATCTGCGTGTTGTGGGTTTTGAGGAGTTTTGTAATTAGGGGGAGTAAAGTGGATTAATGACAGTCACTGTGCTACAGAGAACACTGCTATTTGTTCTGAGTGAGAAAACCTCATTGATTTGGTTAACTCTGAACACGACTCTGAACTTGTTGCGCTGGCTGTGTGCATATTGGCTTGTGTGTGCTTACACAGACAATGTCACACACACACACAATCACATAGAGGCTGGTGGTTGCTGGGGTTGCCTTGGTATATGCGTTAAAAAAAGATACTAAAAGTTTTTCTAGCAGGACACTTTCCAGCAAAACTGCTTACGGACTCTAGTTAGATGTATTGCAGGTATTATAGCTCACCATCGAAACCAATTGCATGGTGTTCTGTGTCATCTGTAACAGCAAGGAGAATTCATCCTCTCGTAGTGATGGGTATCATCCTCAGCTTTGTCACCCTGGGGAGTTGTCCAGTAGCTCTGCAGAGGGGCAGTTGTTTGGGGGAGTTGTCCAGTAGCTCTGCAGAGGGGCAGTTGTCTGGGGGAGTTGTCCAGTAGCTCTGCAGAGGGGCAGTTGTCTGGGGGAGTTGTCCAGTAGCTCTGCAGAGGGGGAGTTGTCTGGGGGAGTTGTCCAGCTCTGAGGGTGAAAAACACCTAGAACAGTAGAAATGACGTCTAGCAGACTGTGTCGCTGCTTAAACCCTCCCATAATGCCCTGCTCCCTGTGGCAAACCCACGGGAATTAAATCTCACGTTCCAGAGGGCTGATTTTTCATTAGCTCCGCCGTGAGCAGGTTGTCATGAAAACGTGGATAAGGTAGAAATGATTGTGCATGGTTTCATGGTTCTGGGGAAACTGTTATTTGCTAAGATTGCTTGCCTTTCTTTCACAAAGTTTCAGAAAGCAACCATGCAGCTCAGCAGTCCATATCTGACTAATGAAGGGGACTCCACACTCCCCAATGGCAGAATTTATCTCTGGTAACGATCTAAGCCAAAGGCTTTTACACAAAAAAAGTCTTTCCACATGTAGTCTAGTGTTCGATGCAAATAAGAGCCTTATTTTGTTGCATTTCTGTGTTTCAGATTTCAGTTAGCTGGAAGACTTTTGCTATTACAAGGTCTGCTGGGAATTTTCTTAGTAGACTCTTCCCACTAGAGCATTCTGGTATTTTAGTTATCAGCAATTAAAGCTTCACGGGAGGGAACGCGAGAGCCTAAACCTTTAAACATCCAACACGTGACAGGACCTCTAGCGCTGCCCGGCGACGTGCCCTCTGGCACCAGGACACATTAGTGAGGCCACATTACGCCATAATGACACGAATGCTTTACTCCTCCAGGTGGGAAGATTTGCATGATCAGATTTCCAATTCAGTGAGCTGGTATTCGGCGGACAAGTTCCCTGAGACACTTATCACCTTTGCAGACATAAGGCACTTTTTTAATATCATCTTGAAAATGATTATTTTGAAGGCTCTACGCTGGTGAAGTGTATAGGGGGACTGTAGAGGACTAACATCCACTGGCCGTCTAGCTGTCTCTGCCACAGCAGGAGGAAGACAAGAGCCCCTCTGAGGCAGGAGAGCAGCTCGGCGCATTAGTTTGATCACCCGCGCCTCCCGACTGGTGATTAAGGTAAACCAAAGAGCCGTTTCCCTCTGGCCCCGTGGCCCACGCTGGCGGACAGACCCAGAGAGTGCAGCTCTTCATGGGCCTGCAGCAGGTCAGGTGTTCTCCTCCCATTAGGTGCTCCTCCTGTCCGTGGACCTCAGCGGCTGACAGATGCATCACAGAGGCCTGTCGCATCATTAGGCCTCAGGCGTGTTGCTGTGGCCGGAGAGGGAGCAGGCGCTGGCAGCATTAATCCCCCTGCTAACCTGTCTGGATGAATAATACATCGGCCTGCCTGACAAATGTTAAACAAAGCAGAAGCAGACAACAGCTCACCGCAGTAGAGGGTGAGGGGGTCCTGCTTCTACTCGAAGGGTCAGGAGGTCAAGGGTCAATCCATCCCGTTAACAGAATCAGTCCATCCTTTTAACTTGTCAGAATAAGAGTCTGACTGAATTTCTGAATTTCTAAAAAGCTTTTAGGTATGTTCAGTTATCTTCATGTAGGACCTCCAGTGAGTAGCTACTCATTGGAGTTGCTTCTAGTGACTCTGAATAAAAGAACAAATTGTGGCTAATTTAAAGTGACCAGGTTGTCACTTTACCAGACCCAGACCCAGACCCCGACCCTGACCCAGACCCAGACCCAGGTATCTATAGTGTCTTATACATTACCAAGTCATTCTAAAAAGAACGTTTTGTTGCACTGTGACCATAAAGGATACGGTAGGAATTCATAATTGATTTCCAACAAGGCAAGAAGCCATTGGAACCTTTGGGCAAAAGTGTCTCCCTGTCTCAGTGTGTTTGTAATGCAGCCCACACGGCTGTGCGCCGCGGGAAGCGTCTCCAGCTCCTTCACAATGGTGAGATGATGATGCTGGCGTGCTGCTCGCTACGCCGTGACTGTCTAATTGGGCCGTCCATTTTTACCAACACAAAGAAAGAGAAATGAGGGAATATGGGAGTGGGGGAAAGAAACGCCATTTAAAATAGGTCGTGTTGAATAGAAGAGAAGTGGATTAGGCTATGAAAGCCCCTGGTGCACCGTCTGCAGGCAGCCTGAGCATTCTACTGGAGCTTCCTCTGATGGGACCCTTGTCATTGCTCTGCTAGGCTGGTGTTAGCAGCTGTTGGTCACTGATGTTTGTAATTAGCTCCCAGACGTGTAATCAGACGGCTAATGTCACGCTGAGCTTGAGAGAGACGCCCTGAGTCAGTGAGGCTGGACAGCAGGGTGGAGAATTCGCACATGCAAACCTACAGTGCTGGTGTGACCCCAGGGTCAGCGCTGTAAAGTCAGCGCTGTAAAGTCAGCGCAGTAAAGTCAGAGCTATTTGTGGACAAAAGTGTAAAAAACTAAAAGTTGTACTTCAGCACTTAAAGACTTTTAGCCAATATCCCTGAAAGCTCACCTCATAAATATATACATAAGAAAAATTATTAAAAGAACAATTTGTGCCAAATTGTGAGCATTAAGGTTAACGAAACGTTGTTTGTCCAGTTTGCCCATATAAAAAAGTTTTAACGGTGACGTTCCCCTTCAAAAGTTCACAGTTCTTTGGGGTCTTAATGGAAAGTGTGCGGCATGTTTTGGTCGTATTTTACACTAAGCACAGTTGGATCCTTCTCACCCTCCCAGAGCAGTTTGAGTTCCATTCTGTGAAAACAAGACCCTGGTCATCTGTCTTACTCTGTGGACTGTGCGGGTGTGAGGGCAATTTTGTGCACCCATGTTCAGAGATACTCCCAGCCGTAACTAATGACAACCGGAGAGACATGCCTTGGGATCCACAATAGATCAGTGATGGCATTGCTGCAGCGCTAGTGTCTGGATGACATTAGCGTAGTTTGCCCTGAGGTCACGTCTGAGGTCAGAGGTCAGGTCTCAATCTAGCAGTGACACATGCTCAACAATATGCATCCTCACAGTCAAGTGTGCCTGCTTGCCAGATAACATAAGGATGTAAAGCACATTTCCCCCTAGCACAACAAGCTAACATCGCTAACCCCAGATTAGTTTAGTGGAACACAACTCCAGTAGTCTACTACAGACTGATGTCTGCGCTGTGGGGTTGAGGGTGATGTGGGATTATGTGCTGTGAGGTTGAGGGTGATGTGGGATTATGTGCTGTGAGGATGAGGGTGATGTGGGATTATGTGCTGTGAGGATGAGGGTGGGGAGGGTTTATGTGCTGTGAGGTTGAGGGTGATGTGGGATTATGTGCTGTGAGGGTGAGGGTGATGTGGGATTATGTGCTGTGAGGGTGAGGGTGATGTGGGATTATGTACTGTGAGGATGAGGGTGGGGAGGGTTATGTGCTGTGAGGATGAGGGTGATGTGGGATTATGTGCTGTGAGGATGAAGGTGATGTGGGATTATGTGCTGTGAGGGTGAGGGTGATGTGGGATTATGTACTGTGAGGATGAGGGTGGGGAGGGTTATGTGCTGTGAGGATGAGGGTGATGTGGGATTATGTGCTGTGAGGATGAAGGTGATGTGGGATTATGTGCTGTGAGGGTGAGGGTGATGTGGGATTATGTACTGTGAGGATGAGGGTGGGGAGGGTTATGTGCTGTGAGGATGAGGGTGATGTGGGATTATGTGCTGTGAGGATGAAGGTGATGTGGGATTATGTGCTGTGAGGTTGAGGGTGGTGTGGGATTATGTGCTGTGAGGTTGAGGGTGGTGTGGGATTATGTGCTGTGAGGTTGAGGGTGGTGTGGGATTATGTGCTGTGAGGATGAGCAGTGCCTGTGCTCTTAGAACACTTGTGAGGTTAATGAAACGGTAGTTCATAAAGGTGCTGCTACTGTTCAAGCGTTGGGTGGAGATACTCAAATGAAGGATGGAACTCTGAGGAGTGATGAAGACAGTGGAGCCGCATGTGAAGATCTTGTTAAATCATTTTGTGATGTGGCAGTTCCCAAAACACTGATTGGGTTGTATTTATTTCATGGTGTGTGGATTGGTAGGTACTCCAGACACCCAGATAAATTTTCATAAAGTGCATTTTTAATTATGTTCCTTTAATGGATTAGTAGTGCCATGAATTCTCAGCCTCCCTGGTTCCATCACATGAGAGGTACACATGGGTATGTATGAACCTCCAACCCTTCAGTTCATCACCAGCTAACTACTCCACCTCCCCCCCGATCTGCTTATTAGCAGTCAGCTGTTCAGCAGTGATATTTAATTGCTGAAATATGTCAGGATGTAATTATTGCAATCATCGCCATTAGAGCCGTCTGCTTCTCAGAGAGAGAGAGACAGGGAGACAGGGGGACAGGGAAGAGGGAGACAGGGATGAAGAGAGAGAGACGGAGGGTTTTGGGGTGCTGTGACACTCTACAGCTGTCAAAACATGTTTCATTTGCCAGTTCTCCAATTTCACTCTCCATCTCCCTCTTCCATTAAAGCATTGGATTATACAGAGGAGTGTAAGGTTAACAGGATTGGCTACTGCACAACATCAGCATCTCTCTGTGGACAGAGGGGAAAATGTGGCTTTCCTGATTCATGCCACCTAATATGGGCAGTCCGATGAAGGCAATTAGAGACATCATCACAGGCACATGTGGGCTTTTCCTTACCAGGAGACTGATGCCAAGTCCAGGTAGCTGTACGTCCAGATGTTGATTGGCCTGGCAATTGATGGTTCCCCTTATTAATATGGAGCCGTCCAGGTCTGGAGGCAGACGTGCAGGTCCACACCTTCACATCTCCACCACCATGCTTCACTGTTGGGAGGAGGTTCTTTTCTTTATATGCTGTGTTGACTTTTCTCCAAACATGGCGTCTGTGATTGTGGCCAAATAAATCAATTTCTCACTCCTCTGTTCAGAGAGTGGACCTCCAAAAAACCTCTGGATTGTCCAAGTGCTCTCTGGCCAAGTTTAAATGGGCAACTTTGTTCTTACTCGAGAACAGAGGCGTCCTAGCAGATTTATCCCAGATGCTGCCAGAGAGGCAACTCTGTGAAGATGGTGTTTGGGTGGTGTGTGTGTGTGTGGGGTGGTGTGTGTGTGTGTGTGTGTGGGTGGGTGGTGTGGGGTGGTGTGTGTGTGTGTGTGGTGTGTGTGGTATGTGGGTGGTGTGTGGTGTGGGTGCTGTGTGGGTGGTGTGTGGGTGGCGTGTGTGTGTGTGTGGATGGTGTGTGGGTTGTGTGTGGATGGTGTGTGGGTCGTGTGTGTGTGGTGTGTGGGTCGTGTGTGTGTGGTGTGTGTGTGGTGTGTAGGGGGTGTGTGGGTGGTGTTTGTAGTGTGGGTGGTGTGTGTGTGGGTGGTGTGTGGGTTTGGCCTTTACCTGAATTATTATTTTTCTGGTGCTTCTTGGTGTAAATTTTGATGGTCGTGGTGATGCTGATCCATTTGTGAATGAGTTGTCTTACAGTGGAAGGATAGAGCTGCAATCTTGGGAGCTCTTGTCTTCCCCAGACTGACCACCTCCTTCCTGGTGTCCCCAGATGTCTCCTTTCCTCTCATTGTTGATCTGTGGGGCTTTACGTCTTGGCATGACAGACGTTTGGTTACTCTCCTCTCCATTTTAATCAGTGTGGCTCAAATCTTTCCCCAATTTTTCTCATTTGATTAATCTGCTTAATTGATTACTTGAACACTCACATGTGTTTCACCTGAGTCTGTTACCTAATTAACATTACCAGTGCAGCTGTGGTTACATTACCAGTGCAGCTGTGGTTACATTACCAGTGCAGCTGTGGTTCATTTACTGGTGCACAGGCTCAGGTTCATGTTTCATGTCGTCTGCTGGCAACTCACACATTTCCCTCAAAACAAGAAATTGGAATTGATGAACATAAACCTGACATTTCAAATACATAAACTGGTGGTGAGACAGAAAAACTCTAGCGTAACTCTAGTGAGTCTAGTGTGACTCTAGCGTAACTCTAGTGAGTCTAGTCTGACTCTAGCGTAACTCTAGTGAGTCTAGTGTGACTCTAGCGTAACTGTAGTGAGTCTAGTTTGACTCTAGCGTAACTCTAGTGAGTCTAGTCTGACTCTAGCGTAACTCTAGTGAGTCTAGTGTGACTCTAGCGTAACTCTAGTGAGTCTAGTGTGACTCTAGCGTAACTCTAGTGAGTCTAGTCTGACTCTAGCGTAACTGTAGTGAGTCTAATGTGATTCTAGCGTAACTGTAGTGTGACTAGCGTAACTCTAGTGAGTCTAGTGTGACTCTAGCGTAACTCTAGTGAGTCTAGTGTGACTCTAGCGTAACACTAGTGAGTCTAGTGTGACTCTAGCGTAACTCTAGTGAGTCTAGTGTGACTCTAGCGTAACTCTAGTGAGTCTAGTCTGACTCTAGCGTAACTCTAGTGAGTCTAGTGTGACTCTAGCGTAACTCTAGTGAGTCTAGTCTGACTCTAGCGTAACTCTAGTGAGTCTAGTCTGACTCTAGCGTAACTAGTGAGTCTAGTGTGACTCTAGCGTAACTGTAGTGTGACTAGCGTAACTCTAGTGAGTCTAGTGTGACTCTAGCGTAACTGTAGTGTGACTCTAGCGTAACTCTAGTGAGTCTAGTGTGACTCTAGCGTAACTCTAGTGAGTCTAGTGTGACTCTAGCGTAACTCTAGTGAGTCTAGTGTGACTCTAGCGTAACTGTAGTGTGATTAGCTTAACTGTAGTGTGACTAGCTTAACTGTAGTGTGACTCTATCGTAACTAGTGTAATGGATGTGTCCGTGAAGGTCAAGGTGGTGTGGGTTAGTGTTACTCTGTCACTGGTAGTGTTGCTGCTGTGTGATAGGGGGCTTTAGTGCAGGTGTATTGTATAAGCATGTGTACTTGTATTGAGCTGAGTGCGTTTTATCCACTGCACTTTTCTCAGTGTACTTCTGAAAATAAAAATACCAGTGTATTCTAAAATTGTGGTGGAGAATGACTGTGGTGTGGTGGGGAATGACTGTGGTGTGGTGGAGAATGACTGTGGTGTGGTGGAGAATGACTGTGGTGTGGTGGAGAATGACTGTGGTGTGGTGGTGAATGACTGTGGTGTGGTGGTGAATGACTGTGGTGTGGTGGAGAATGACTGTGGTGTGGTGGGGAATGACTGTGGTGTGGTGGAGAATGACTGTGGTGTGGTGGAGAATGACTGTGGTGTGGTGGGGAATGACTGTGGTGTGGTGGGGAATGACTGTGGTGTGGTGGAGAATGACTGTGGTGTGGTGGTGAATGACTGTGGTGTGGTGGAGAATGACTGTGGTGTGGTGGAGAATGACTGTGGTGTGGTGGAGAATGACTGTGGTGTGGTGGGGAATGACTGTGGTGTGGTGGGGAATGACTGTGGTGTGGTGGAGAATGACTGTGGTGTGGTGGTGAATGACTGTGGTGTGGTGGGGAATGACTGTGGTGTGGAGAATGACTGTGGTGTGGTGGGGAATGACTGTGGTGTGGTGGGGAATGACTGTGGTGTGGTGGGGAATGACTGTGGTGTGGAGAATGACTGAATTACTATTTCAGAGATGAGCGAAGAAATCCCATAAGCAGCTCCTTTGTTATCCCACATCACCGTAGCAACCCTTAATTAGATTACAATGATTTGATGTGCATGATATTGGGCACATTTTTCTTTTATTTTTTCATGCCATTTTAATATTTCTTCTAATAAAGACTTTTGCTTTCCTCACTGAAGTTCTAAATATACAAATACTTGTGGATTCTAATTACTTATCTGGTCAAATGTGTCATTTCTGCATGTGTGTGTCTAAAGTCTGGTTCTGTGTGAGCAGGTGACTCATCTAGTGGGTGTGGGGTTCAAAGTGCCAGTCTGTCTTCTCCACCTCTCATTGAATCACAATCATTACTTTCACAGTCAGTTTTCTCTCTCTCTCCCACACACACACACACACACACACACACCAGTGTAAAGGTAGTGTGGACGACACACTCGCACACACACTAGTTTGATGGTAGGGTAGATCACACACACCCACACACACACACACACACACAGTGTAAAACTGTAAGGGAGACAGACCAAACACCAGGGTAACCCAAACACACAAGATATCTTTTTAGATCAGGCATCGTTTTAGAATCAGGCAAGAAAACTCCAACAGAGAGAGATGTTGCAGTCAGCAGTAGAGACTGTGCATGGTAAGACCACACGCAGAGGGAGGAGAAGACCTTCACTGAGACAGATATGAGAGTATAGACCTTCACTGAGACAGATATGAGAGTATAGACCTTCACTGAGACAGATATGAGAGTATAGACCTTCACTGAGACAGATATGAGAATATAGACCTTCACTGAGACAGATATGAGAGTATAGACCTTCACTGAGACAGATATGAGAGTATAGACCTTCACTGAGACAGATATGAGAATATAGACCTTCACTGAGACAGATATGAGAGTATAGACTTTCACTACCAAACAACTAAAACTGTTGCATGTGTGTGTGTGTGAGTTTGTGTTTGTGTGTGTGTGTTTGACACCAGGTAAACAAGTCAATATCTCCAGCCAGCTTGGGGAATATTGCCACACTTGCTGAAGGGTTTGGCTTTGTCCTCTTGCCTTTGGTCCAGCCCAGACTCTGTGGTAACCCTAACACTAACCCCAACACTAACACTAACCCCAACACTAACACTAACACTAACACTAACACTAACCCCAACACTAACCCCAACCCTAACACTAACCCCAACCCCAACACTAACACTAACCCCAACACTAACATTAACTCTAACACTAACTCTAACCCCAACACTAACACTAACCCCAACCCCAACACTAACACTAACCCCAACACTAACATTAACTCTAACACTAACTCTAACCCCAACACTAACCCCAACCCTAACACTAACCCCAACCCCAACACTAACACTAACCCCAACACTAACACTAACACTAACCCCAACACTAACACTAACCCCAACACTAACCCCAACACTAACACTAACCCCAACACTAACCCCAACACTAACACTAACCCCAACACTAACCCCAAACCCTAACACTAACCCTTACACTAACCCCAGGGCCCGCCCCATGGTGTGTTCAGCTGTCACCTACTCTAAGCAGAAGTGAGGGACACAGAAGTCACACTCATTGACAGAAAGTTGGTTGGTAATCTGCAGTATTGTACATCCAGGAAGTGAAATGAGGATCTTCAACACTGCCAGAACTGTTCAGGTAAAGTGATTCCCATCTTTACTCTCCATCTTTACCCCCAGACATGCACTAAATTGGTTTCTGCTCTACAGAATCACAGACTGCAATTTAATGTCAGTAATTAAATTTGATGTGTTCCTTCATTTTACAGGAGCTGGAACCTCATAAGAGGGCACAAAACCTTCAGAACCGCATTTCCATCAGTGCACTAACACTGTTTGTGTGAAGGCGCGACATTCGTACATGTGCCGACTCACTGTAGGATCCTTCAACTTTGTTTTTAAGCAATCACTATATAACCTCCCAGTTCACCAACACTTGTGTTAACGATGTTTCATATCAGCTGTTGATTATCAGGGTGTCACTGTCATTTTTATCTTGCCATACTGGGCCTGTTGTCACTGAGGAATCTCAGCATGCTGAACACATTCAGCCACAAACGGACACTTTCTCCATGAGAGCAGCAGATTTGTCTTATGGAGCTTCACTGTAAGTGCACAGTTTCCCTCTCCACTCCCTCTACAATGCTTCCATTAGCAACACCAATCAATAGTGGCCACAACTGTGCATGGCAAATAGTAATATACAGAGATGTAGCAAAGATACGAGTCCCTGATTGAGCTATGACGCATTCACTTATTGTGAGAAAACACTGAAGCGATTGATCTTCAGTGAAATACAAGGTTGATAGAAATACAAGGATGATGAAAACAATGGATCCAACATACACCATGCAGAGAGATGGAAAGTGTGTGTGTGTGTGTGAGAGAGAGAGAGAGAGGGAGAGAGAGAGAGGTGTGTATGGCCATCTTAGAAACAGACTGATGGAAAGTGAATGTGCTCAGTGGGTGTAGATGACGGGCAAAGAGCTTTAATTGCAGTTGTGGAGATGCAGGGGCAGATAAAGAGGCGATTACACTGCTGCACGTCTTATTTCCAGGCAAAATCACACAGACACATGCAAAGCAAGACTGAGAGGTTACAGGAGCTGTCAGCATCCAGAGCTACAATATTCCACAACACTGTTCACTGGTAACTTATGTTCATTTGGCCTGCCATTCCAGGGAGAAAAGAGACCCCGCCTCTAGCAAAGAGACCCCGCCTCTAGCAAAGAGACCCCGCCTCTAGCCCGGAGCTGGCAGCTTGTCCGTAGAAGCCCTGGGTTGCCCCCTTCACGGCTGCATCCCCCTTCCCCGTGTAGAGCTCCGGTCCAGGTGGGTACATTGCTTACATGAGAATCGTTTCATTGTCCCTTACATATTAATCAACCAAGGTTGAAAGGCAACGTTTCCAAATTAAACCAATCAGGTGTCTCGTCTGTTCACTTCAGAGGTTCTAACTAGCCAATCGTCTCTGTTGCTCAGAAACTACAGTCCATTTATTTGGTAACAGGCAGCCTGAGTGGCCCCCACATGCAGGTCAACCTGTACATAGAGCATCAGGACTGAAGCACCAACATCTCCTCCCTCACTATAGGATCTCTTCATGACAAAAGGGCGAACCGCTATAATAGTGAGTGAGCTCCAGACCTCCTGAAGATGGACCCTCTGACCTCTCCTGGGGTCGACTCATTAGTGATGGAGTTATTGGTGCACTGTTGTTAGTGTTGTGTTTTGAAGTGTGAGCGTGCCTTCCCATGGGCCCCTGCACCACACCACTCACAACAACACGTGTTCAAGGTGAAGCACCTTTTGTTCACACCAATGTGTTTTCTTGTCTGTGTTTTCGCTTGGAGCCCATTATCAGAGAAGCATCATCACTGTGTTCAGCGCCTATTCAAGCAGGGTTGCCATTACTATGCAAATCGTGCCTCTGATTTCCACTGAACTGTGGTCCTCACTAGTCGGAAGCCACAACAGCCCCAGGACTGTTTGTACTAACAGGGCATCATAGACATGGAGATGACGCCCTTCTGAGGAGACTGAGTCCAATTTCGCATTGCTGGACTGTGCAACTCAGTTGTAGTAGTTTAAACAGACGAGGTACTGATTGCTAGATGAAGGAAGGGTGGCGATTCTGAAGTACCTGGCAACCCAAAGCTGTGATTTGAGAGCTCATGTTGTTACTGGCTGTGAGTATCAGGACAGAAGGACACGTGCAGGTGTGAAGCAGAAACGATACACACATACATAGTGGCAGTCAAAAACAGCAAGTAGTTTACTATATATATATATACTGTGTGTGTGTGTGTGTGTATATATATATATATATATATATATATATATATATATACACACATATATATATATATATATATATATATATATACACACACACACACATATATGGGGTTAGATTTCCAGGTTAACTGGGAATGAAACGAGAGTGTGTGTGGAACAAGGGGCCTTGGGCCAAAGGTGAGAGGGGGCGGGACGGAGGGTGTAAGGTGGAGGGGGCGGGGCCTTGGGCCTAAGGTGAGAGGGGGCGTCCAGGACAGCCGTGAGCAGATGTCTAAGTGAGACTCGCTGCGTCCTTCATCATCTGCTCATAGAGCAAGTCGGTCATGACGGTCATGGAAACTGAACAGACAAATGAAGTTTTTTAAGATAAAACATAATAACACACTAAACCCCAGGTGGTGTGGCTACTAACAGACAACACCACCACACCTGACGGAGGCATGGACTAACTGTGTGGCTACTAACAGACAACACCACCACACCTGACGGAGGCATGGACTAACGGTGTGGCTACTAACAGACAACACCACCACACCTGACGGAGGCATGGACTAACGGTGTGGCTACTAACAGACAACACCACCACACCTGACGGAGGCATGGACTAACGGTGTGGCTACTAACAGACAACACCACCACACCTGACGGAGGCATGGACTAACGGTGTGGCTACTAACAGACAACACCACCACACCTGACGGAGGCATGGACTAACGGTGTGGCTACTAACAGACAACACCACCACACCTGACGGAGGCATGGACTAACGGTGTGGCTACTAACAGACAACACCACCACACCTGACGGAGGCATGGATTAACAAAGCATTAACAGTCAACATAAGGACAACATAAACATTAGTCCACGTGTGTCACCGCTGCCGGGAGCCGGGAGCTTCATCAGGGGAGACAACAGTGTGACACGTATGATAAAAGCACCAGTCACTACAGCGCTCAGCTCAGGCTGTAGACTCAAGATATTCATTTTATTTCTGGTGGCTGCACTATAATAGCAGTGCTGCACTATATAACAGTGCACAACATGCCCAGTGCTGTAAACGGTCCAGTACTGACAACTGCCCAGTTGCAATTACACTGAAGTACTTCGCTTCTCTCTGGCCAGAAGGAGCTCCAGCTTCTGCCACTCTGCCCCAGTCTGCAGCGCCCCCGTCAGCTCCACCTGCCTCTGCTCTGCCCCGTCAGCGCCCCCGGCAGCTCCACCTGCCTCTGCTCTGCCCCATCAGCGCCCCCGTCAGCTCCACCTGCCTCTGCTCTGCCCCGTCAGCGCCCCCGTCAGCTCCACCTGCCTCTGCTCTGCCCCGTCAGCGCCCCCGTCAGCTCCACCTGCCTCTGCTCTGCCCCATCAGCGCCCCCGTCAGCTCCACCTGCCTCTGCTCTGCCCCGTCAGCGCCCCCGTCAGCTCCACCAGCCTCTGCTCTGCCGCTGACTTATGGCAGTGGTTGAGATGCAGGTTTGCAGACCAGGCAGTTACACAGGGACTGACGTCTAATTAGCACTGGACCCTCAGACTTTAATGAGTGGCGGTAAATTTCCCATCCCTGTTTTGCTGCACATGTTAATTAGCGGTAATTCCAGGTGACGTGACCTGGGTGGGTGATTTACAGGGCGGTGTGTCTCCTGGTTTACTGCGTCACCACCGAGGCTGCTGCTGGGTTTATATACAGCTCACACCAGCTTTGCATGCAGCTGACAGACAGGTAGGAGAGAAGCCAGTGTTGTGTTGTGTTCTCCCAGAGATTTGTTTCCTGGTTTTGCTCATCTGTTTGGATTACTTACACATTTGTTGTTGTCAGAGCAATATTCATGTATAAATATGAGTAAGAGGAATGAAGCATGCTGTTCTGTTAACACCCCACCCCCCCCAAACAGACAAAAAATGGAATATGTGGTCACAAAATACATTTCAGACATTTATGTGTAGCTTTGACTCCTGGGTAAGAAGTGAATGATTACAGCTCATTGGAAGGATGACGGAGAGCTTGTGATTCACTGAGAAAGCCAACAGAAAATCAACTTTCCTCAGACTCTCTGGATTCCTGTGCTGCTAAATGAAAGTGGAGGAGATGAACTTCTGCTCAGGAGGAGAATGATTACGTCTCGCTGAGACAAACCACAACTGAGTGAAGAGCCATGAGAAAAACAGCGTGTGAACGAGTGTGTGTGCTTGAGTGTGTGTGTTAGGAGTGTGAGCGGAGTGCAGAGGGCGTTTGGGGTGTTGACTGCTCTGCACTGCGTGTGTGTGGTGTGGAGAGCTTCAGTCTCTCTGGAGAGGTGAATGATGGTGTGAGTGTGAGCATGGCACCACAGACTCACTGACACAGACTCACCTGCACCACAGACTCACTGACAGACTCACCTGCACCACAGACTGACTGACACAGACTCACCTGCACCACAGACTGACTGACACAGACTCACCTGCACCACAGACTCACTGACAGACTCACCTGCACCACAGACTGACTGACACAGACTCACCTGCACCACAGACTCACTGACACAGACTCACCTGCACCACAGACTGACTGACACAGACTCACCTGCATCACAGACTCACTTACAGACTCACATGCACCACAGACTCACTGACACAGACTCACCTGCACCACAGACTCACTGACAGACTCACCTGCACCACAGACTGACTGACACAGACTCACCTGCACCACAGACTCACTGACACAGACTCACCTGCACCACAGACTCACTGACAGACTCACCTGCACCACAGACTGACTGACACAAACTCACCTGCACCACAGACTCACTGACACAGACTCACCTGCACCACAGACTCACTGACAGACTCACCTGCACCACAGACTGACTGACACAGACTCACCTGCACCACAGACTCACTGACACAGACTCACCTGCACCACAGACTCACTGACACAGACTCACCTGCACCTGAGTTTTTTTCTTAGTCTTAAAACCAGGCTAAAACTAAACAGATCTGTCCTGAGAACTCAGCTGGGTTTCACCATATACAAGCACACAGATGTATTCACCTCCACTGCCTTTCTCCTGTATCAGGTGTGAGTCTGCACGTGCTAAGTCATGTATCTCACCTTTCCTCTGACTTCTTCACAGCTGCCTACTTCTGTCTTCTGTCCTACTGCAGTCTCTCGCAGCCTGATGGAGATATCGTTTCATCCTCGGGATGCGTTTGAGTCAAATATTCTACCTTAGGGTATTCTGTATGCACAGAAGGAGAAATTGAAATGCAGTAGATTTCTCACCTCCAGAAAGGTTGAACAGAGCAGGTAAGAGGGTCACCACCCTGAGGGAGAGCAGTCGTAGTGAGGAGGCACGCAGTGAGGCACGCAGTGAGGCACGTAGTGAGGCAGAGCTGTGAGGCAAAGCTGTGAGGCAGAGCTGTGAGGCACGCAGTGAGGCAGAGCTGTGAAGCAGAGCTGTGAGGCACACAGTGAGGCACGCAGTGAGGCAGAGCTGTGAGGCACGCAGTGAGGCACGCAGTGAGGCACGTAGTGAGGCAGAGCTGTGAGGCAAAGCTGTGAGGCAGAGCTGTGAGGCAGAACTGTGAGGCAGAGCTGTGAGGCACGCAGTGAGGCAGAGCTGTGAGGCAGAGCTGTGAGGCAGAGCTGTGAGGCACACAGTGAGGCACGCAGTCAGGCAGAGCTGTGAGGAGGCACGCAGTGAGGCACGCAGTGAGGCAGAGCTGTGAGGCAGAGCTGTGAGGAGGCACGCAGTGAGGCAGAGCTGTGAGGCAGAGCTGTGAGGAGGCACGCAGTGAGGCACGCAGTGAGGCAGAGCTGTGAGGCAGAGCTGTGAGGCAGAGCTGTGAGGAGGCACGCAGTGAGGCAGAGCTGTGAGGAGGCACGCAGTGAGGCACGCAGTGAGGCACGCAGTGAGGCAGAGCTGTGAGGCAGAGCTGTGAGGAGGCACGCAGTGAGGCAGAGCTGTGAGGCAGAGCTGTGAGGAGGCACGCAGTGAGGCAGAGCTGTGAGGCAGAGCTGTGAGGAGGCACGCAGTGAGGCACGCAGTGAGGCACGCAGTGAGGCAGAGCTGTGAGGCAGAGCTGTGAGGAGGCACGCAGTGAGGCAGAGCTGTGAGGAGGCACGCAGTGAGGCACGCAGTGAGGCACGCAGTGAGGCAGAGCTGTGAGGCAGAGCTGTGAGGAGGCACGCAGTGAGGCACGCAGTGAGGCACGCAGTGAGGCAGAGCTGTGAGGCAGAGCTGTGAGGAGGCACGCAGTGAGGCACGCAGTGAGGCAGAGCTGTGAGGAGGCACGCAGTGAGGCACGCAGTGAGGCAGAGCTGTGAGGAGGCACGCAGTGAGGCACGCAGTGAGGCAGAGCTGTGAGGAGGCACGCAGTGAGGCACGCAGTGAGGCAGAGCTGTGAGGAGGCACGCAGTGAGGCACGCAGGCAGACATTTACTTATTCATCCCCATCTACTTACACGCACCACATTTCCGGCGTTTGCCAGTTGCTGGTCCATCTTCTGATTCTGCTGGGGTTGTTTTAACCACAGTGTTACCTATATGTAAAGTGATAATATAAATAATTTAAAACATTTGTCCTTTCAGTATATATATAAATTGTCTAAGTTATATGTTGTTCAACAAATTGCATTCTAGGCTGTGTATCACAGTGTATTGCAAGGCATAGTGTTCTATCAAGCTTTCTTAAATAAAGCACAGGTTCTATTCTATTCTATTTGATATCCACAGGCAAACATTCCAGTCTTTCTAAGTCTTGAGAGATTTCCTGTCAGCTATTTTTCACAGCTTCATAAAGATATTCCAGAGCCAAAACATGGAAACAGCTCATTTATTTTACTGTTCCAAAGTTGCACACTGGACAGTGTAATTTGTCATTTGAAAACGTCGTCTGGATGATATAATATAGTGTGTAGCACTTCCTCCAGAGACTGTCCGGCACTGCCAAGTTGTAATCAGCACAGTTAAAACTTCCCCACCTGACATCCTGTTGTATCCCATCTTTAGACATTCACAACGCTGCTCTGATGCAGTGGAGCTGTGTAATTAAGAGGAAGGTTATTTCCCTTTCCATCAGCTTGGAACACACATAAACCCTCCATAGAACACATTTAAACACTGCCATAGAACACACAAACCCTCCATAGAACACATTTAAACACTGCCATAGAACACACACAAACCCTCCATAGAACACATATAAACACTGCCATAGAACACACACAAACCCTCCATAGAACACATATAAACACTGCCATAGAACACACACAAGCCCTGCATAGAACACATTTAAACACTTCCATAGAACACACACAAGCCCTCCATAGAACACATTTAAACACTGCCATAGAACACACACAAACCCTCCATAGAACACATATAAACACTGCCATAGAACACACACAAACCCTCCATAGAACACATTTAAACACTTCCATAGAACACACACAAGCCCTCCATAGAACACATTTAAACACTGCCATAGAACACACACAAACCCTCCATAGAACACATTTAAACACTGCCATAGAACACACATAAACCCTCCATAGAACACATTTAAACACTTCCATAGAACACACATAAACCCTCCATAGAACACATTTAAACACTTCCATAGAACACACATAAACCCTCCATAGAACACATTTAAACACTTCCATAGAACACACATAAACCCTCCATAGAACACATTTAAACACTGCCATAGAACACACACAAACCCTCCATAGAACACATATAAACACTGCCATAGAACACACACAAACCCTCCATAGAACACATATAAACACTGCCATAGAACACACAACCCCTGCATAGAACACATTTAAACACTTCCATAGAACACACACAAGCCCTCCATAGAACACATTTAAACACTGCCATAGAACACACACAAACCCTCCATAGAACACATATAAACACTGCCATAGAACACACACAAACCCTCCATAGAACACATTTAAACACTTCCATAGAACACACACAAACCCTCCATAGAACACATTTAAACACTGCCATAGAACACACACAAGCCCTCCATAGAACACATTTAAACACTGCCATAGAACACATAAACCCTCCATAGAACACATTTAAACACTTCCATAGAACACACATAAACCCTCCATAGAACACATTTAAACACTTCCATAGAACACACATAAACCCTCCATAGAACACATAAACCCTCCATAGAACACATTTAAACACTTCCATAGAACACACAAACCCTCCATAGAACACATTTAAACACTTCCATAGAACACACATAAACCCTCCATAGAACACATTTAAACACTTCCATAGAACACACATAAACCCTCCATAGAACACATATAAACACTCCATAGAACACATTTAAACACATTTAAACACTTCCATAGAACACACATAAACCCTCCATAGAACACATTTAAACACTTCCATAGAACACACATAAACCCTCCATAGAACACATTTAAACACTTCCATAGAACACACATAAACCCTCCATAGAACACATTTAAACACTTCCCACATAAACCCTCCATAGAACACATTTAAACACTTCCATAGAACACATTTAAACACTTCCATAGAACACATTTAAACACTTCCATAGAACACACACAAGCCCTCCATAGAACCCTCCATAGAACACATTTAAACATTTAAACACTTCCATAGAACACACATAAACCCTCCATAGAACACATTTAAACACTTCCATAGAACACACATAAACCCTCCATAGAACACATTTAAACACTTCCATAGAACACACACAAAACCCTCCATAGAACACACATAAACCCTCCATAGAACACATTTAAACACTTCCATAGAACACACATAAACCCTCCATAGAACACATTTAAACACTTCCATAGAACACATTTAAACACTTCCATAGAACACACATAAACCCATAGAACACATTTAAACACTTCCATAGAAACACATAAACCCTCCATAGAACACATTTAAACACTTCCATAGAACACACATAAACCCTCCATAGAACACATTTAAACACTTCCATAGAACACACATAAACCCTCCATAGAACACATTTAAACACTTCCATAGAACACACATAAACCCTCCATAGAACACATTTAAACACTGCCATAGAACACACATAAACCCTCCATAGAACACATTTAAACACTTTAAACATTCCATAGAACACACATAAACTCCATAGAACACATTTAAACACTGCCATAGAACACACATAAACCCTCCATAGAACACATTTAAACACTTCCATAGAACACACATAAACCCTCCATAGAACACATTTAAACACTGCCATAGAACACATTTAAATACCTTTAAACAATTGCAGAATCATTTCATGCTATTTGCATCATGCTCATCTCCTGTATCTAGCCTGACTTACCTGCATGGTGCTATTCTCTGCTTGTTGTTGAATAATTCAGCACAGCAAATTACTCATACTAGATCATCTGAGCTTCCTCATGCTTTGCCAGTGGGTGGACAGTGCCCTGGGTGTAGCCTGTGTCAGCCGTGGGTGTGGCCTGGGTGTGGCCTGTGTGAGCCATGGGTGTGGCCTGGGTGTGCCGTGGGTGTGGCCTGGGTGTGGCCTGTGTGAGCCATGGGTGTGGCCTGGGTGTGCCGTGGGTGTGGCCTGGGTGTGGCCTGGGTGTCACTCCCCCTCTCTGCCAAAACCACTTTATTAGTTATACCCACAGTAATTCAGTACGTCTGTGCCATGTCCAGGGTGTTGGTCAGACACTTTGCACACATGCAGAATACAAAATAAAGGCTCCTTACAGTGATGCCAGATTGGAGCAACACAGCACAGCACCATTGAGACTAACTGAAGACCCAGTGAAGCAGGGAAATTAGTTTGTGGAGAATTCGGTCTTACCTGCTGTGCAGAGGGCACAGCACACAGGGCACAGCACACAGGGTACAGCACACAGGGTACAGCACACAGGGTACAGCACACACGGTACAGCACACAGGGTACAGCACACAGGGCACAGCACACAGGGCACAGGGTACAGCACACAGGGCACAGCACACAGGGTACAGCACACAGGGCACAGCACACAGGGCACAGCACACAGGGCACAGGGCACACAGCACACAGGGTACAGCACACAGGGCACAGGGTACAGCACACAGGGCACAGCACACACGGTACAGCACACAGGGTACAGCACAGGGTACAGCACACAGGGCACAGCACACAGGGTACAGCACAGGGCAGGGCACAGCACACAGCACACAGGGTACAGCACACAGCACACAGGGTACAGCACACAGGGTACAGCACACAGGGTACAGCACACAGGGTACAGCACACAGGGCACAGCACACAGGCACACAGCACACAGGGCACAGCACACAGGGCACAGCACACAGGGTACAGCACACAGGGCACAGCACACAGGGCACAGGGTACAGCACACAGGGCACAGCACACAGGGCACAGCACACAGGGCACAGCACACAGGGTACAGCACACAGGGCACAGCACACACACAGGGCACAGCACACAGCACACAGGGCACAGCACACAGGGCACAGCACACAGGGCACAGCACACAGGGCACAGCACACAGGGTACAGCACACAGCACACAGGGTACAGCACACAGCACACAGGGCACAGCACACAGGGTACAGCACACAGGGCACAGCACACAGGGGGCACAGCACACAGCACACAGCACACAGGGCACAGCACACAGGGCACAGCACACAGGGTACAGCACACAGGGCACAGGGTACAGCACACGCACACAGCACACAGCACACAGCACACAGCACACAGGGCACAGCAC
This sequence comes from Brachyhypopomus occidentalis, assembly GCA_020368025.1. NCBI lineage: Eukaryota > Metazoa > Chordata > Actinopteri > Gymnotiformes > Hypopomidae > Brachyhypopomus > Brachyhypopomus occidentalis. The sequence continues at coordinate 983,837 of JAGXOD010001386.1, forward strand.
ACAGGGTACAGCACACAGGGTACAGCACACAGGGTACAGCACACAGCACACAGGGCACAGCACACAGGGCACAGCACACAGCACACAGGGCACAGCACACAGGGCACACAGGGTACAGCACACAGCACACAGGGTACAGCACACAGGGCACAGCACACAGGGCACAGCACACAGGGCACAGCACACAGGGCACAGCACACAGGGCACAGCACACAGCACACAGGGTACAGCACACAGGGCACAGAGCACTGGGGATGCAATGTCAGCAATGTCACTGGGGTCACAGGACGGTCTACTGTGTTTAGGCTAATGATGTTATTGGGGGCTCCTGGACCAAGATGATACTTTCAGTGTGATGTTAACTTACTTTTTTCAGGAATCATTCTTCACAAAGCAGCTAGAAACAGATCCCTCTCTAACATTCAGTCCTACAGCTTTTCAAAGTCACAGGTATTTAGACAAATGTTGCACACTGAGCTGCATTTTGGGATAACAAAGTGTGCTCTGAAAAAAGACTTAAAATGTAAACCTTTCTATAAAAACACCCATGGCTGCAAAAAATGCATACTGAGGCTTTTCCTGAGGCTTTACACCTCCCAGAGTGTGTTTTATAACTGTCAGTGCATCGTTAAATGAGGTGTGATAATGATGGCGTTTGCGCTAGTGTAGTTACATATCGACTTACCTTTCATAGCCGGCCGTTCCACTGCTTTATGCCTGCATTCCCTCCGCCAACTCATAATTGGGACATGAGAGTTTCTCCTGCACAAAGGCAGACACATCACCTGGGGTGGGGGGAGGGGGTCACCTGGGGGGGGGTCAGCACGACGGTCTGACCTGCTCAGGAACACAACTCCCTCCCTCACTCAACCCTCCGCTCACTTGTTTTGGTGTTCTGTTGGGCCACTTGTTGATGTCATCAGGTGAGCAGCATGTAGAAGTGCTTAGCTCTCCACAGCATGTGCTGGAGGGTGCGGGAGGGTGGGGGAGGTGGAGGAGGGTGGAGGAGGGTGGGGGAGGGTAGAGGAGAGTGGGGGAGGGTGGATGAGGTGGAGGAGGTGGATGAGGTGGAGGAGGTGGAGGAGGGTGGGGGAGGGTAGAGGAGAGTGGGGGAGGGTGGAGGAGGTGGAGGAGGGTGGGGAGGGTAGAGGAGAGTGGGGGAGGGTGGAGGAGGTGGATGAGGTGGAGGAGGTGGAGGAGGAGCCTCGCAGCATCCAGCCCCTGCCAGAGAGATGCTCTTTAAAGACACATTTCCTTCCCATGAGGCTGTTTTGGTGCTTCACACTTGGGGTCTTTTTGCAGGTGAAAGACAGAAATTCATCTTTTTTTTTTAAGCTTTTCATCATTTTAAAGCCTTTGCAGATGCAGGCTATTTTTTACTATATAATTTGCCAACATTTCCCTCTCGATCCTCTGAGAGTTTCTGCTCAGGTTTCTTAGAAAGCACTCATATACCATTAAGCTTGTGTCTGTGCACAGTGCTTTTAAAGGGATGCTCTGTGAGAATCGTACCCACGACCCCTTGCGTTTGAGTTCAGCTGTGGCACAAATGCAGGTTAGCAGCAGTATCAGAGCCGTGCGGTAGCAGTGGTGCTATGGGGCTCTGTGGCTGTGGCAGGACTTTACATATTGCTCGTCTGCCGTATCCAGCAGCTTTTGGGCATCACTGATCCTGCTCATCCATGAACTCATTTGCTCATATGTGTCTGTGGAATGTCGCTGCCAAGTATCGAGAGATTTGAGAGGCAAAACTAGCAAAATTCCAAAATGGATACTGAGTTTACAGAGGCCAGTAATAGTATCAGTAGCAGTTACATTTGATGTATTAGAGTATATTGATGTATTAGAGTATATATTTGAGTTCCATCTTTTGTGCCCCCTCTGAAGGGGGATGCTGGCTACACTGAGTCATGTGCAAATAAACAACGCTGATTGGTTAATATGTGCTCATTTGTTTTAAGGAAATTAAAGTGTTACTTTAATGTTCAAATGACTGCATAGACTACTCCTTTAAAGTCACTTAGAAGTAGTTTGATTAAGGATTTTCCAGGGATTAAAATACAACATTTTAATCAGAATGCAATCACAATTACATGATTTCGATCAAAAGCAGCAAGGAACAGAAAAAAAACCCCACAAGAAAAACAGGAAGTTGGGCTGCAGACCCAGATGGATATGTGATCGTATCAGGCTCCCCTGCCAATCCCAGAATCCTCCTCAGAGCATTTTAAACCGAAAGGAACATTTGAAAGCAAATGAAAGCTCGCGGGAAACAGCAAGCGTGGGCTTATTTACATAATGCTCGCTGTTCCCTACTGCTCGTCATTAATTGATAGCGATACTGGCACCCTGAAACGAAGGCCTCCTCGCAGATCATTGGTTGGCTGTGTGGCGTAAAACTCAGGCAGCAAAGTGTCTGATCGGCGTGCAAGTCGACCTGAGTGGCTGCCCCAGAGCTTATCTCCTTCATCTCTCGACTGGTCCACCAGTGATCAACAGCACTGTGGTTGTTCTGATGTAGCCAAGCCCTTGTGTTTACACTGTGGTTGTTCTGATGTAGCCAAGCCCTTGTGTTTACACTGTGCTTATTTTCTTATTATGCTCTATAATGATAAAGCTGTATTCAAAACACCTAAAACACTGCATATTTCAGTAAGTCTTTTTTTCACCAGATTTGTCTGTGCTGTGACAAATATGTGCAGGTGGGAAAGCTGGAGTGAATGCTAGACGCCGTGGCAACAGTGAATGTTGTGGGTGGGACCAGACATACCTTCACATCAGACAGTCACTATTTTCAACCCTCACCTGCTCATAGTGGGAGCAACCTGCTCAAAATATATTCCACAAATGCACAAAGTGTTTGCAAAAAAACTGACATTTTGTGGGGAAAGAGCAATACTTGTTGCGACTGCTCCATGTCGTGTGCAAACGTGCACGCCAAAGTGCCACAAATATTAGTTCCTCTCATCCCAGTCATCTCTGTAAACTGTGACTTATTTTCAACCCACAGAGCCAGTCCCCTTTGTCTGCTGGTAGTTACACTCAGACGCCACCACAGAGGGCCGTGGTTTATTCCAGGTCCATGTTTACAATAGCTGTAAATAACCATGAGTTAACCAGGAAGTATACTTTTTTAGATCTATTACTTTACCTGCCTTTGTCGAGCATTAATGAATCGCTTTTGCCACTGGTAGGTAATTAAAACTCCAGCAATATCCTCCTGAAAGTGAGCAAGGCAGACAGCCCATGTTATAGCTGCTAGATGTAGTGCACAACAGCATCTACGCTGTAGATAATATCTGAAAACTGTGGAAATAATTGTCAGCCGTACACAAGCAGTAGGATCCAGTGTGCAGGACTGACAGAGCAGCAGGTGTTGTCGATGGCAGCACCAGCGCAGAGTGCACTGAGTCACAGAGTAATTTTAGACGTGTGCTCTGTACCACTGAGCGTACCAGCGGTGTCCGGTTAACAAGCACACTGGCAAATCCCTGTTCCCAGTCAAGGGGGATTAAACGGCGTCGGGTTTCACGGTGCTCCCCACAGCCGTCTCCTCAGAGCTCCACGGAGAACGCGGCGTCGCAGGCAGACGAGCGTCGCAGGCCGCCGCGCTCAGGGACCTGCAGGCCGCGCTGTGCAGAAGCTGCGTTGTTAATGCGGCGTTTGCATTACAGGGTGCGCGAGCTCCTGTCGGGTTCACAGTGTGAGGCTTATGCGCTGCATTTAAGACATAGGCAGCACCTACGGAGAGTCTATAGACATGTACACCTACAAATGGAGATGGAGGGAGGGGGAGAGAGAGAGAGGGATGGAGAGAGAGACAGATGGAGTGTCTCTCTGCTGTTCTCTAGTCCTTTATCATTGGTGAAGAACATGGCTTATGAGTTGTGCATAGCAACAGCATTACGTGGTAACGGCTACAGTCTATAATTGGTGCACCCTTATGAAGTAGCCAGTGAATTTAGGTACAAGGCAGATGTTTGTAATAAAGTCACTTCAAGTGTGTGTGTTTTGTGCCTGTGCATACCAGTATACTGTGCAGGTATATGGTCTGTAAGGTTTCTCACTGAAATGATTTCCTTGGTAACCATACCAGCACTGCGTGTTTCACCAGATGGTTTATGGTTAAAATATGTTATGCAATGCTGTGGCTTTTTGCAAAATGATTTATGCATTCATGCGGTCTATGAAGTCCCCTTCCCACTTCAAAGGCGTGTCTAATGAACAGCGTTTGTGCCTTGGGTCTCTTATGCTGATAACAAGAAGCAAATCCTGACGCATGTTTTTCCCACACAGTTGAACTTCTTGCTGTTGGTTTCAGTAGAATCTTTAAAAATCTTGTATGCGTGTATATTTATTAATACACTTCACATCTGATATTGACCACATCTGATATTTAGTCATGCATAAAGAATTACATAGTATTGGGTGTAATACTTTATTTCTTAGGTTTTACAGTATGTATGTAGTGTGCGTGTGTGTGTGTGTGTGTGTGTGTGTGTGTGTGTGTGTGTGTGTGTGTGTGTGTGTGTTCATGTACGTGTGTGTATCTATTTCCACCCTTCTCAAAAACACTTGAAACGATCCTTTTCCTGCAGGCACCAATTTCTCTGTCATCCCAACAGACGAACACTCTCTCGTCACAGTTCACTGCTTGCTGTAGGCATGTGGCATTTAGCTTTAGTGCTTTGTGATCAGAATAAATAATTGTACTTGTCTTCTGACATCATGTCCACATATGACTGCACACAATCAACAGGCTTCTGCCACGCTGCAATTAGCTGAATGGGGCTGACAAAAACTGTTTGACTCACATTACAAGATTGTTTCGCATCAAACTAGAACACACTAATCCTTTGATTTTAGTTATATTCATTTTTTCAGTTATATTCTTCTGTCAAAACTACTCACTCATCAGAGATAATATTTTAGTGTGCTTATAGCATGATGAAGATCCCTGGCTGTTAATATCTGCGCAGAAGCAGCTGAGGATGGTTAGTATGCAGAGATTTGAGAAGTGTTACCCTGAACATGGCAGTATTAGACTGAGCTGTACAACTAAACCCAAAAGATGTTTCACAACAGCACCAGCCGCCCCTGCAGGTCTCCCAGCTCATCCTGTGAGCTCCTCCGTGTACGAAAGCTTACAAAAAAAAGTGTGTAGGTGATGTAGTTCATAAAATACTAATCGTATTTTGCAAATAAAGCCTCTAACTCGTTATTGATGCAGGCAGACTGACGCTCATGCTCACTTCTGACTGTTACTGTTAATCATTCCTACCCCTAACCCTAGCCCCTACCCCCTAACTCTAACCCTAGCCCCTACCCCCTAACTCTAACCCTACCCTACCCCCTAACCCTACCCTACCCCCTAACTCTAACCATTCCCTACCCCCTAACCCTAGCCCCTACCCCCTAACTCTAACCCTACCCCCTACCCCTAACTGAGTTAAATACTTCAGTAGATGATATCTTTGTTTCTATGCTATGCAAGAAATAAAGCATCAGAAAATGAACACAGATCCATCCAGACATTTTGGCCCTGGAGCACATTGTGGTCCATTCTGACTCTGACTGTGGTCCTAACCGTAAGCCTAACCCTAACCGTGGACCTCACTGACTGTTGTCCATTCATAATATGGTCCATTCTGACCCTGGTCCTCACTGACTGTGGTCCATTCTGACTGCCAACATGGCAGTCCATCGTCCATGCCAACAGTCTGAGTCATTGCATAAAAATGTAACAACACATTCCCAGATGATGTATTAAAGCTTTCTAAATTTGTTGGAATGTTATGATTATAATTAAATTGTGCTCCGGATACTAATATGGTCTAAAATACTAATATAATTTTAAGTCAGGGTTTAGCCAATAGCTACACAATTGCTAAATTCATTTTATAGACTGCAAATTTCACATTCTTTGTCACTGAACAGGATGACTGTTAAAGGAAGCGACGCTATACACAGTGAGCTGTCCATGGTACTGAAACATATGGCTGGATCGCATCTTCATCTGTTAGAAGCCTACACGAAGTCTCGTTTTCTCGGTAGCAGTAACACCTGTTATTTTTAAGTGGCTTGTGCAGGTTAATAAAATCGTTGCCAACATTTTCAGGTGTTGCAATGTATCTATTTACTCGTCTATTCGTTTACCGAGAATGAGACTTGCGCTGTGCGTTTTCCGTGTGTTATGTCTGTATCATTCTCCTCTGAAGTGTTCTTTAAGCTTAGCGTGTCTTTTTATGCAATAGGATCGGGTATGTAAAACTGACAGAGACCATCTGCTCATAGAACGAAAGTCATTATGCGTGACGTTTTGGTTCAAGGGTACGTGAACTCGACGTGAACTCGACTCCGGGGTTCAAGAAAATGTCTTGCACTTTGTCGTGCTTTGTGGCGTCCATGTTAATATACGAGTATCCACTATCAATCCAGGATAAGTAGCAATATGTTGCTGGCGTTCCACGAAGTCAAGTCGTCTCAGGCAGATTGCCGAGCAGGCCATGAACACTAGCCCCCTCTGTTGGTGGTTTTAGAAATTGAAATTTAAGCCATGCAAACATTGATTTGCTATTGTTTATTTTGAAATATCAGGGGACAACAGTTGATGTAGGTTTTGCATTATTGAGGCGCTTATTTGATGTTGGGCAACTCACGAAAGCAGTAAAAACGTTTCCGCCATGTTTCCTCCTTCGTTCCCAACAATCTCAACGTTGAGATTTTAAACAAATGCAGGAACTGCTTAAAACACCAGTAGACTCCAGTAACAAGTCTTAGCCTGGAAACAAACAGCATCATTCGGAAATATATATATATATATATATATATATATATATATATATATATATATATATATATATATATATATATATATTGCATAGAAATAAAAAAACGCATGCAGAGTAGCGAGCATGATCTGATCTGATCTGATCTGATCTGAAAATCTGATCTTGTGAGATGCAGCTGAAGGTCTGAGCTTCCAGCTGTGTGTGAGACACTGATGTTATATGGGACGTTGGTATTAAACTTTTTACCGCCTGATATGAAATGTATTAAAGCCAAATATTCGACACTGGTGAAAGGTGACCGTGAACAACAACATTCAAACATCTAATTACACCTTCGTCATAAGAATTAGGATTCGCAGGAAATAATGAGGAAAGCAACATATGATCTAAGCTAATCTATCTCACGAGCTCCCCGTTGTCACCTGGCGTGGCTTTTCCGCCTCTGTGTTACGGCTGTAGCGCGCTTCACTCGGCGGAATCGCTTACGTGGGAATGTTTTCACACTAATGCGGAGTGGGCTACACGTGGTTTGTAATATCGGTATCTATAACTAAAGCTATAGGAAGCAGGGGAATGATGGTGGAGTCGCAAGCCCCGAGCAGGTGAAATGCATTTCTCAAAGGCTGCCGCGAAAACCTTAATGAAGAGCGCGAGACAATTTCAAATTGTATCACGAGCGCATAGCGGCTGAGGACGCCGTGATCGCCGTTTTTCAGGAATTATCTGCGTCAGAAATTTATCATCGCCTCGACACAAACATACGGATTACCGAACAACGTGTTTGTCATCATGCAAATTCGCTTCTACTGTAAGTCGTTACATTTATTTCGTTTAGTTATCGCTCACAGTTTACGTGGGGAATTATGGATTTGTCGTCGCGCAGTGAAATGGTAGTTATGGACTTGAATCCCATTTACTGCTGACATTGTTTTTAGTTGCAGTGAGGTGAACAGAGCTTTAAGGGCATGTTGTAAATTTAGGCTGGTCATTAAAGTAATAGACGCGCGGAATGGACCCTTAATCAGCGCTTTTTTCCGACTCATAGGTTAGCAATTTGATCTTGCTAAGGTTTGTACCTCCCTCTCTTTCTTCCAGGTGAAAGTTTGTCATCGTCTGCGAGAGAAGGTGGTTCGTTTAGTGGACGGAGTAATCCCGTGGAGCCGCTATCTACCAGCTACATCCTCACCTCCCTTTAGAACTGGACTGGCGTTTCATTCGTGTCTTCAGGATGAAGAGAAGACAAAAGCGCGTTCTGCAGATGGCATTTTTATTCATGGTAGCGCTGATTTTCTTGCCAAACGTGGGTCTATGGTCACTGTACAGAGAAAAACACCTAATGAAGTCGCACGAGGCTGGGGGACAGGTGAGTGGCCATCTCTGGTGTGGGTGGGTTTGCACCTGTAGACTTCTCTGTTTTATTAGTAGCCTTGGATTGACACAGTTATTATATTAAACTGGCTGTCAGTCAACGGCTCAAACTGTTCTGGAGAGTGGTGTTAACTTTTAGACTTGGTGAGCGCATTTTCTGAGAGGATAATGTGATTTAAGTGGTCCTGGTTTACCAGAGCGAGACACCCAGCGTGTGATACGTGATCACACGTCGTCTTCTTTCCCTCAAGTGGTTATTTATAGTCTTATTCAGGATGCGCGGTCATCTATGACATCACACATGGCCCCAAGTACTTCAGAACTTATGGTTTTCAAATGAATCTAGTTGGTGATCATTTGAATACGTTTACATTATGAAATATAGCTTTGTAATTTAAATGAATCTAAATTGCCATGTTCTAAAAATAGAGAAAATGCACAGATGTGTGCAAGAAGGTAAAAACATCTTCATGCACTTTCTTTATTGACTGTTCTTCTCACACTGGTCTCCTGGAATCTGACATAAATGCCGGTGTAGCAGCACTTAAGAAGTCAGGGGCTTTTAGGTGACTAATAGCATGCTGGAAGATTTCTTTATTAAGCGGGAGGTTACGTGCAATTAGGAGGTATAATTGTATGCATCTACTGAAATATGCCACAGTGTTCATTCAGTAGTTCAGACAGAGGAAGTAGCTGGATCTACTGAATGGGTCAACTTAAAGAAGCTAAAATTATGGATTTATTTGCTATAAAACCTTAGAGTATATAAACATCTTACAGAGCATGATTTACCATTTTAGTGGGTAATCAGTTATGTTCCAAACCAGCAATCATGATACAGAATCCGTCTGTTCTCTTAAGAATGGCTTGGTTATAGAGTACATGTCACACTGCTCTCACATGTTACTGTGTACAATCATTTTTTGGTTGCTCACAGTTTCAAAAATCAAGAGTTTAAAATCTCCTTATCACAATTTTTAATGTTAAAGTATAACTAATGGCAAACTCTTTTCTCTCTCTATCTTTTTGTGCGTGTGTGTGTGTAAAAATGCGTCTTTGAAGAGTGTTGTTGCATTCTATAATGTGTGATCCCGTGTTTTGGAGGGAGGGGATGTGGGTCTAGAGTGGACTCTGCTGTCTGATACAGTGTCTGATACAGTGTCTGATACAGTGCCAGCAGTCTGAGGAGGAACCCTGAATCTGTTTATTGCGTGGAGTAATTGCTCCTTTCTCATCCATTTTGTCCTGAGTTTGCGCGCCGTCGGCCCTGAGCAGACCACACTGTGCAAAGCCCAGTCGCTTCATCACAGCCAAGTTAGTGAGCAGCCCCTCCGGTGTTGACAGGGACAAACATATCAGTGGCCCTGGCACAGGGTCTCGTCCTTCCAGCCGCTGCCTCTGGTGTCTCACACCCTCCTCAGAAGCACCAGACAGCTCTGGCCAGGACTCTCACGCAGTTGGCAGCAGAAGGACAGGGGGCCTTTTGCTCACAGTGCTTTTGTCCACTCTGCAGAACATTCAAGACTACTTCCAACCTCGGGGTCGTTCCAGAAAGGTCCCTCGCTGAATGTGTAATGTGTCGTATTACTACTATTCTGCTACTACTAGTATGATAAGGCAGGTTCAGTGATTGGGTGCTCCTCTCCGGGGCAGCGAGATCTCTCTGGAATCACATAAATACTTTTTGCATGTCGCATTTTCTGACTGTGATGTGGAGTTTCCACCCCCATGGGAAGGTCCCTCCCACCTTTCATTGTGCTGCTGTCAAGGGGGAAAACATAATTGGCAGCCTAGCTATTGCTGCTGGACCAATGAGAACTTGAGATCGCGGGTGACGCCCCTTTCTGTGAGCTCCCACTTGTTGGCCAGTAGCAATTAGTTTAGATCGAATCAGAACTTGGATCCCTAAAAATCCTCTTTGATTGATGTTGGGCGAAGCCTGACTGAAAATCTGTCTGAGGAAATCCGAAGTCTACTAGATGACAGGAGATTTGAAACCCAGACCCCCTTCTAATGCACCTTTTTGGTGGAAAGAAAATGTCACGCTCTGTCTTATTCTTCACTCAGATTTCCTTCCCTCTCTCTCTCTCTCTCTCTCTCCCTCCTTCCCTCCTGTTCTCTGTCTCTCATATTTTGAGGTCATTGTACAGAATTGGCCCTGACAGATCACTCTTGGGCCTCTCAAGGGTAAACAGACTGTATTTAATCTCAAAGCGAGCTTTATACAAGGCCACCATTATGAGACAGACATGTGTTGATAAGTGCACGCTGGCACTGATAACCGTCCAGCAATGAATTTAACATGGGGCCAGGCAACCGTGTCTTGGTCTGTCCAATCAGCCGCATCCTGTGTGAACGAGCCAATGGACAACAGGCAGGGCGGGACTTCTGTCTCATAATGAGGTGATAACAAGAGCTTTACTGTTGTCAACTACCAGGAGAGAGATCACAAAGGGTGGGGGTGAAGGTGGAGAGGGTCACAAAGGGTGGGGGTGGAGGTGGAGAGGGTCGCAAAGGGTGGGGGTAGAGGTGGAGAGGGTTGCAAAGGGTGGAGGTGGAGAGGGTCGCAAAGGGTGGGGTAGGGGTGGAGAGGGTCGCAAAGGGTGGGGTAGGGGCGCAGAGGGTCGCAGAGGGTCGCAAAGGGTGGGGTAGGGGCGCAGAGGGTCGCAAAGGGTGGGGTAGGGGCGCAGAGGGTCGCAAAGGGTGGGGTAGGGGCGCAGAGGGTCGCAAAGGGTGGGGAAGTGCTGTACCCCTCCAGCTCTTTCGGCTGGTTCTCCTCAGACGCTTTGAGCCACCCGCATTTCTGTCCTGCTGGGAAACCGAGTAGCGTTATCGTCGGTTCCCATTTGCAGGCAAAGTGACAAGGCGAAGAGAGATGTAGTAATTGCAATTACCCTCATTGTCATAGTGGAGAGATGCGTTATGGTAATGCCTGAGTCAAGCTGACATTAGGGCCACGGGTGCAGAGTGGAACGAATGGGTTGAACAGATCTGTGGCCAAGGAACACACACACACACACACAAACACATGCACACAATCCCGCACTAGGGGTGAAGAATCTATTGTGAGCAGGAGTTTGGAAAAAATAATGCAGGGTAAAAAAGAAATCCGTCTCATGATTAGTGTCGTGGTGCTTGTCACGATGAATTCAGTGTTTCTCACCGAAATGTTCAATGTGGTATGACACTAAGGTAGACTTCAATTTTCTGCAATAATAGATTTGTTGGTTATGCAACAATTGAATAGTGACTGTACTGTTTAGTAGAAGAATACATGAGAATTTTTTCAGTGGGCTAATTATGAATTCAAGGGTGTGAATGTTTCACAGAATATTTATGTACATGTATATAAAGTGAGGGAGAGAGAAATTAGGAACAGGACGTTCCAGACAGGGCTCCTTCATCAGATGTGCAGGCCAAATTGCTTCTGAATTACTAGAAGGACCCAGTTTGTGTATGAAAATGTAGATGTTTAAATCAGAACATTCAATCCATGAGGTTCTAAAGTTGCAAGATTGTACATGACTTTCCTAATCTCATTGCTGCCATAGTAACAACTGGAAATGTAAACAGAGGTCATTAATACCATGTTCATTAGTATTAAAATACTTTGCACAGGAAATGACAAATCCTTAATGTTGGTGGTCTGAAGGTGTTCAACAAGTCTTCTGTTTTTTTCTCCAATATAAAGCCAATTACATCTCCTGCACGTAATACAGTAGACATCTCCATCTCCTACAGTAATGCAAGAGGATCCTTTTGTGCCAGCGATATCTACCTACCTACCTATGTGTGTGTGTGTGTGTGTGTGTGTATATATATATATATATATATATATATATATATATATATATATATATATATGGCTGTAGAAGGGAGAGATGAAGGGGAGAATGATGGGTCATCTGGAGAAGGAAATTACTTGGAGTTTCGTCATGGTGTGTTGCCCCATGGCCAGACGGCCCAAAGTCCTTCCAAAGCTCTTACAGGTAGAGACAAAGCATGTAGGGCAGTAGTGAGTAGTTACATTCAGCTGTTGGTGTGAGGTCTGGACACACATTCCCCCAAACAAGATGCCTTTCAGATTCCTAGAGATGCACAGTACCGCTGAGGTGCTGGTGAAACCAGGGAGCCCTGTAGGACACAGAGGGGATGGTTGTGTACGCTGGGACCTATACACACACACACACACACACATATATACACATACACACACACTTATATGCATGAGTGTGTACACACACATTTATGCATGAGTACACACACCACATATGCATGAATTCTCTCTCTCTTACATACACACACACTTGTATGCATGAGTACACACATACACAATTATATGCCTGAGTACACACACAGCTCTATGCATTAGATCTCTCTCTCACACACACACATGCATACACACACGCGCACGCACGCACACACACACACACACATGCGTTTTGCATTCACCTTCCTACACAGTACCATCACTGTGGCTGCAGCAGTAATGGCAGTTGCTGTCTGACCCTCTGGAGAGGCAATTTAAACCTGATTACTCTGATGTGTCTCATGAGGTGATGACAGGAACAATGTCTCGGGTTGTTCGCCCGCGTCTCCTGAGATTAAAGAGTATTTCATATGGAGTGAGGGTTATGTAGCAGTGCAAGGTAATATAGAGCCACTTACTCTCAGGCTTGTGAAACAAAAGGAGATGTGCCTATTCTGGCCTAGGAGCTTGGCACCCCCATTACGCTAATAATACTATTACAGGAGACGAGGAACCTTTGAAGGACTCTTATTTTACATTCTCTCCTCCTTTTGAGCCAGGAGAGGTGACACGCGTGCTTTTAATGCAATCACACGCATGGATACTTGTAAGCCGTTTATCTTTGTGATACAAAATGAAAAAAAAAAAAACAATGGAACAAATGACCTTTAAAAAAATAGAATTCATGCTTGATGTAACAAATGTGATTTGCGGTTGTGATTTGAATAGATGACTCATTTCAACTGTACTGTATGAACTAATTTCCCTTGGCCCTAAACAACTCGGCCTGCTGTGTAGCCTGTACGTCTAGACTAATGCTTTTGTTGATGGCTGTGCAGTTTGTGACTCATTGCGTGTTCTGTAGTTTACTTGTGTGATGCTTGTTCGCTATCCTGAAGCACGCTCACAAACGCTCTAGTCAATTTACGACTGCTTTGACTGACTCCTTCACATGTGCCATTGTTATTCAAGGCGAGCAGAGCCTCTTATGTTTTATGGCTTCTCTCCTGACACTGTGTGCAGATTTATGGTGTTAAAATCCACTGCACAAGGTGATATTTGTCACTGGTGAAACATAACCGCAGTAAAATGAGACAGTGTGTTTTAACTCTAATGGAGAATCAGAGTGCGATACATTCAGAATGGAGTGTCATTGACTCATTATACGCAGTTGCTGTGCAATACCCTGAAATCAGCTCTGTACTGTTTACGTTTTCTGACTAAGCACTTTTTCAGTTTTTAATTGTGAGCTCTGCATCGACACATGGGGTCATCGTTGGGTTCGGGGCATGTACAGTTGCTTGATCTGCCCTGGGCTGAGGAATCTCTGAGGAGTCGTAGTTCCTAGTTAAATGAGAGAAGCAAATGTGTTTTTTGGTAAAATAAACGGAAGAAATGTTTTCTTGGTTGCTGTTCCACAGAGAGCTACATGCTCTGGTTAAAACTTCTACTGATGACATCCTGCAGTTGAACACATCCTGCAGTTGAACACATCCTGCAGTTGAACACATCCTGCAGTTGAACACATCCTGCAGTTGAACACATCCTGAAGGAAACGGAGGAAATATGAGTTCAGGTGAGGCAGCAAAACTGGATCAGTTCAGGTGCTGCAGTAGTTCATTCATATTTATTCCTGGCAGCTCTGCACGTGCCCTCTGCTCATAGCGCCGAGCTGTATGGGCCCGAACGACGAGGACGGCCTGGTTCTGGTTCTGGACTCTGTGTCTTTGTGTTGTCTGCGGGTGGGTGCAGTACCGTCCTGTGGCTGCGGGTGGGTGCAGTGCCGTCCTGTGGCTGCGGGTGGGTGCAGTGCCGTCCTGTGTCTGTGGCCTTCGGTAGGTGTCCAGCACTGTGGCTGTGCCTCTATGAACCTTCCGCACATGTCTGTTAAATAAGGGGGTTTTAACACAGGAGAAACGTTTCACTTGCTGCTCTCGTCTTTCAGAGGTAATGATTTCACTCATGGAACTCGTCTCTGTGCTGATCGACCTGCACGGCCAGTCGGGCTTCTCTTCACAGTAATCACATCAGTCTTTGCTTATCCCCACGTCATAATTGAATTGAGTTCGATTGAGAGCGTCTGTCATACCGTCTCAGTCATGCCACCTGGATGATGAATCAATGGCTGGTGTGTTTGTAGGTCACTCATTATTATGTTCTGGTTGTTATGTACAAGGAATGAAAATCACACCTTAAACACTGTGAACAAAGAAAGCTTCTGATTACATTAGGTGTGCAGACTCATGTGGGGGCAAAATACACTTGCAATTCCTTTTAAGTGGTTCTTAAGATTGCCGTAAGAGTAGAGAAGCATGTATCCTAGGTGAAGCTAAATTGTGTATGTTTGCAGAAAATCTGGACCGCAAACTATACTGAAATGGGACTCAACATGGTGACGTGCTTTAGATGCAGCCTGTTGATGTTGTGTGTCTGTGTGTCGGTTCACAGCAGTAGTCTAGTCTATCAGTGTAGTTTTTCAAAAGCCATTTTTCCTTGAATAACTTTTGTGAATAGCTTTTTGTGTTTTAGTTTACAATCAAGATACAGGTCAGGAAACATGTCTGAACATTCATTCTACACTGTAAGTGTTCCCATAATTCTGGAGGTCACTGTTAATTATTATACAGTAAGTAAATCTGGTGGAGAAGAAAAGAGGTGGGTGTGTGAGTGGTGGTTGTGTGTGGGTGTGGATTGATTGTGTGTGGATGGTTGGTGTCTGGGTGTGGATGTTTTGTGTGTGGGTGGATGTACATGACAAAAGGGTGGGTGTCATCTAAGTTCGGTCATGTAATTGGTAACTGATGAGTACAGTGTAGTTGAAAAAATAGTTTTAGGGTTGTTGCATTGGAAATGAACAACAGACCCTTTACACTGAGCTCCTCCTGTGTGCTGATCACAGAGAGCGCAGAGTACAGCTTTACAGACATCCATTACACTCATTTTAGCATGAGATCTTCCACTCAGTTTATTCATTCATTCATTCATTATCTGTACCGCTTATTCCCGCTAGTCGGGGTCACGGGGGGCTGGAGCCAATCCCAGCATCTCCGGGCGAAGGCAGGGTACACCATGGGCAGTTCGCCAGTCCACCACATGGCCAACACGCACACACACACACACTCACACCTACGGGCAATCTAGAGTGACCAATCAACCTATGATGCATGTCTTTGGACTGTGGGAGGAAACCGGAGTACCCGGAGAAAACCCACGCAGGCACAGGGAGAACATGCAAACTCCACACAGAGCAGCCCAGACCGAGAATCGAACCCAGACCGCCTTGCTGTGAGGCGACAGTGCTAACCACCACACCACCATGCCGCCCTCACTCAGTTTATAAGAAACATTTTGTGGGTGTTCATCTTCATCATCCCCTCTGTTGCCCAGTAGAGATTGTGTTGTGTTCTCCTGATCAGTGGTTAGTGTCTGACCACATTTCTTGACCACAGGGTTGCTAACCGTCGGATGTTCCAGTTTAACTGCCACAACTCTGCGATTACCATGTCCAGAGTAATGGAGCATCGAGAATGATCCCGCACCAAAATCTTATCCAAATAATTTTCTCTGTGTCAGTATAATGTCATCTGTGGTGTCTTGTCATCAGAAACTGACCAGTGAGTTGAAGGTGTCTGACAAACTCATCAAAGGGGATTTTTTGTGCATGCCAACAGAAAGATTATAGATTTATATGTTGTACTTATAAAGTACAATGAAGTTTTGTGTACCTAATTAAGATAAGGCTACAGATTTAATTACTTATTCAATGAAATTGTGACTTTGAACTTTGCAATTATGTAAGTCATCTGTGTTTCCTATGAGTGCACTTTGGGTATCTCGTTAATTACGGTCAATTTCTGTTAATGATCACAATTACAGTAACCCTCAAAATAATCATGGTGATAATATGTCAGAGACATGCTCTGTGGCCTGGTGTGACTTCTGTTGTAAATGTCACTTCAACTTGAATGAACCACGTAGCAGAAAAGTTTCCATCCTTTTTAAAATCCTTTCACTAGAATTGCAAATGCAAATTTTCTGTTCAAATGTACCTTTGATTAAACTATAGAACAAACACATCTGCATTACCCTTTCTAGTCCCACATTTTCTCTCTGAACATACACAACATCAGTCAGAAAAAAAACATTACCACAGTGAACCAGTGATCTCTGAAATTTTCTTGACACTAATTAGCAAGTGCTTAGTGAGAGTGTCGGCGCTCGCGTCTGTTCCCATCACGCTCTCCTTTCGGATGGGTGTGTACAGTTAACATAATGGGAACTGTGGAGGAGATGCATGTGCTCTGGGTACCGTGGCTGTCCTGTGTCTCTACAGTGGGGGGGTCTCTACATCCTTTAATAAGAAATCAAATGTGTCCGAGCAGCGTCTCTGATTACTGCCACAAGTTCGTTCATGCTTGTTGCAGGGATTCAGTGTCATTTATTTTCACCTTTTAATTGCCACTGTGCCTCCTATTTAATTTACTGCATATGGGTTAAAAAAAATCTGTATTCAGTGAAACAGTCTGTTTAAACGTCTTCTTGTTTTAAGCAAATTTGTGAGTCATCTTAAGGTGTCCATTTTATTTATGAGCTCCTGACAACACAGTTGGAACTAGCGTAGGCAAAGCCATGTGTGTGTGCTGTGAGGGTGAGTGGTGAGGGGGAGCAGAGGGAGATGCAGTATTTATGCGCTGGGTCTGGCTGTACCGCAGGACTCTGTGCGTAGCCACACTACAGCACAGCAAGAAGGAACATGCAACTGACCTGAGAACAGCTGGAGAACATTGTCGGCGGCAGAGACAGCAGGCACACATATTACTCCCTGAAGTCCCAATAATTCAGAATTTTCATCTCGGCTCCAGTGGACTAAAGTGAGTGCCGGAGGGGAGAGGGTGGGAGGCCGGACCGGTGGAGGCTGGAGTGTAGGGGAGCACGAGGGACAGTGTGGATGCCGCTACTGAAGGGACCCGCCACAGAGACTGTAGGAGCAGACTGTGTGTGTGTGACCGCCTCTTCTCTGTCTGAGTCCACGTCTGCCGCGCGGCCATTTGTTCAGCCGCGTGTGGGCAGGCCGATGCTCTCCGTCCGGCTTCGTGCTCATGCCCAGTTTGATGTTAACCGTCGTACTGTGAGTGGCGGCAGTACTGGTTTGGCGCTCCCCACTCTGGAGCGGCAGCGTCTCCGAGGACATCGATCCCTCTGGAGGGAAAAAAAGGCTTTGTTACTGAAAGTACGCTTCACTTCCTTATTGATTTGGAGGAGGTCGGGGCACACACACCGCCCGCGTTGTTGTTTGGTTAATTTACCTGCAGTATTAATGAAGAAAAGATTTTTTTATTAAACTGAATTAGCTGGTGTGGGTTCATCTCCCTTTTTGAGCACATAGCAGAACAGAACAAAAAGCCAGTGTGCCGTACCACATGTAGCTCACTGCCCTCCAATAAACATTAAACCAGAGCAATCAGTCCAGACCCCTCCTGCCACACCACTGCTGCCCCTCCTGCCCCGGGTCATTACCAGACAAGCTCTCCCCTCCTCAGGCTCCTGTCCGTCTGCTTTCTGGTTATTTATGGCATCATGTCCGCTCATACAGCAGCCCCTAATTACACCTCACTGTGCAGATTAATGGAGGACCTTGTTCGTACGCGTCTGCCAGCCGTACCTTTGTTTGTCCGGACTGATGGATGGGGAGCTGCTGTAAAGTTTCTGGAAGATTCCCAGTGGTCAGCCTGGAACAAAGTTTATCAGTCACTTAAGTGGACCATCTCCAACCCGGGTGCCTGTCCCACATGCATAATGTGCAGGAGCAACCCGACGTCCAGTGGAGCTCCAGGTCCTTCTGAAGCTGAGCATTTGTACTGGACCTCTGGGCCTTTGTTCTGGACCTCTGGGCCTTTGTACTGGACCGCTGGGCCTTGTTATCGTTCTGTTCACGGCTTCCTTCTTTTCATCCTGGTTGTTTATTCCATCCTTGATCATGTAACAAGCAGCTGCTTGTTTGTTTATGTTTGTACTTTGTCTTTTGTACTTTGTACAAGAAACATTTTATTCTCCTCTTGGGGAAGATTTGGCATCATTATACTTGAAGAGAAAGTGCATCACACTGACCTTGAACACTTAGGAAACTGTACATGCATTTAAACAATCACAAGCACCGACTTCATGCCGTTATGAAAATGTAGTTCAACTTCAGACTTACAGATGCCATTCTTATGCTAATGGCCAAATGGTCTCTATCCACCTGGTTAAACATTTTTAATATCCCTCTTCTCTGCAGTTTCACATCTGCAGAACAGTTTGCTGAGGTTCATATGGCTGTACTGGAAATGAGAACATATTACATTTGCTGTGTGAGGTCTTTTAGATTACTTCATTACAAAAGCTTACACACAAATATTTATTGTATCACTCTTTCTGGAAGCTTTCCCATGAAGGATACAAAATAAAGGTGTTTCACATCTGTGAGGATACACATCTACAGTTACTGATGACTAATATAAAGCTGTATGTTTCTGAAGAAACATAATTTAACGTATGAAGGGCATACAAGTGAAAAGGTGTCGTCACCTGCGTCAGGTTTAAGGTGATTGGGCAACAGAGCAGTAGATCAACACTAAGGAGAGTTGAATTGTGCTCCTGAACACCTTGCACACTCCAAAATTCTACACCCCAGAAGAGTTCCCAGCTCCACCTGTAGTATAACCTACAGAATAAACTCCCAAATTGGAGTTTGAACACGTTCACACATTCTTGTGTAACTCCAGATTATCGAACTCCAGAAATTTGCTATGTAGTAAGCGACCCACGGCACCTGTTCAGTGAGCTGCTTCTTCTTCTGTCTCACATCAGTTCTCACATCAGTGAGGTCCTTCTGTCCGGCTGTTCTCACATCAGTGAGGTCCTTCTGTCCGGCTGTTCTCACATCAGTGAGGTCCTTCTGTCCGGCTGTTCTCACATCAGTGAGGTCCTTCTGTCCGGCTGTTCTCACATCAGTGAGGTCCTTCTGTCCGGCTGTTCTCACATCAGTGAGGTCCTTCTGTCCGGCTGTTCTCACATCAGT
This sequence comes from Brachyhypopomus occidentalis, assembly GCA_020368025.1. NCBI lineage: Eukaryota > Metazoa > Chordata > Actinopteri > Gymnotiformes > Hypopomidae > Brachyhypopomus > Brachyhypopomus occidentalis. The sequence goes on from JAGXOD010001386.1 coordinate 1,003,305, forward strand.
GAGGTCCTTCTGTCCGACTGTTCTCACATCAGTGAGGTCCTTCTGTCCGGCTGTTCTCACATCAGTGAGGTCCTTCTGTCTGACTGTTCTCAGTGAGGTGCCACTCTGTGATTTCACTCTCTTCTGTGATGGACACCCACTTTGCCACTGATATGCTTACGTGGCCTTATAGCTTCTGTTCTCTTCTGCAGTGTTATTTGTGGTGGAGCTGTTGGAGATGCTCTCCTGATTCCCAAGTAGTTTCCATGACGTCCGACAGCTTTCCCAGACTGCAGGTCTCTACCGTGCCGAGAACTTCAGTTGAGACGGCCGTGTGCTCCTCTCTAGTCTGGCACGAGTGACTGTGGAGCTAATGCAAAGAAAAAGAGACAATACATGTGGCCCGTGGCTGTGTGGAGGGTATCTGATGAGGGTCAGCAGTGTCACCAGCTCACGTCCGTCTGCTGTCTACATGTCGCAGACATCCCAGCTGATTTCACCCACAGTGTGTAAACTGTTTTGTAGTTGAAAAGTGAGGAGTAACTGAAGGTTTGAAAGCGGCACGTTTCCGTGGAGCCGATGCTCTGCTGTTCAGATCTTGTGGTTCAGTTGCAGCTCTTCCTTATGGAACTGCCACTAAAGTTGCACTTAAAGTTGAATAAACTTGACGAAAGCGATTGTCTTTAGCTTGCGGGTACTTGAGGGTCTGTCTTCTGCACACTCGTATCACTACCATCTGCTATCTACACATCTCGCAAGTCTCTGTGGATAAGAGTGACTGCTAAGTGAATAAATGTAAATCTTAAACACCCAGTGGAACAGAACGTCATGCTGGCAATGACGATACTGGCAGGTTTTTGAAGAATAGCCTAATTTGGCAGCTTCTTTGTCAGAGTAGAGATTCCAATCACTGACATTCAGAGATGAATCTGGCACAGATGTCACTGTGCAGCGACATGGCTGTCCCACCCCCAGACCCCATATGTCGTTTGTTTGATTGACAGCTCCCTGGCTCAGTTCTGTTCAGGCTCCCTGTCTGGTAGGAACCGCCCAGCTCACAGAAATTCATTCCAAGATTGTGGTCACTTTTTTTATTCTGTGAAATGATACACCAAGTTGTTATTTAACAAAGTCGCCGTGTGCTGGTTTTACCCAGACTCCTCCAAGGAAATGATACTAATTCTACCTGTTTTGTCTTTAGTTGTGTCCTGGTTCCATAATGTAGTTTAGGTTTGTCGTTTTTGAGCAGATGCTAATTACCAAAGCTGCAGCCAATCAGACAGGACCACACACCCCACCAGCACAGTCTTAGTGTTACTAACAAGCTTTAATTTGCATGTTTGCCCTGCTCTCCCGTGGATGAGTCCCCCTTCAGCTATATTAATTTAGACTTACACCAATGTTTATCTTCCATCACAGGGATTAGAAACGTAATTACTGCTCAGAGATGACATTTTTGTCATTTCTGCCTTTTGAGTCCCTGACAACATAATGAACAAGCCAGAGATTTTGCTTCAGGGCTCTCACCATCATTCATGACACCTTACAAACATTTTTCTCATCTTAAATTTCTTGTATTTCTGTTTTGAAGCCTGTTTGTGCACCAGGTTCATCAAATTGTCTTGAATGTCCTACGTAAACAGCTGTGTTTGCACAATGGCCATCAGAATTGTGAATTATCATATTGGTATATAAAAATTGTGATTAGCATATCGGCATATGAAAATTTTGAAATAGCATATAAAAAAATCTGAATTAGCATATTCAGATATGAGAATTGCAAATTATCATATTTAACAGCAAAAAAAAAAAAAGTCATACAGTCTGGCTCTATTTATCCATAAGGAGCAATCATAAAAATGCCACCCAAGGGTAAAGAGAACAACCTTTATGCGTGTAGTAGCTAAAGACAGAGCACCATATCAGTACGAAAGCTTCTGAAGCCGAGAGCTGGTAATCCAGACTGGGAAAGAAAAGATGACTGTGGTTTTAAAACGGAAAAGAAACTGGCCAATGCAGCAAGTCTTTAAATCACAAACTTAAGATAAAAGAACAAATCTGTTCATAGCAGTGGTTCTTCCAGAAGGACCAACGTGTGCTGTATAAGATTCTGTTCTACTGACTGGCAATAGCATGTATGCTCATGTTTCCAGGGGTGTAAGGAGCAATGCTTATAAAGACAGCAATATCTAGGGTAACATTAAAGTAAGACATCTAACCTTGCGCTGCAGTTATTAGAATGCGTGTTCTAGCATTCCACGCATGCTTTTACATATGAATTGCTTTGTCAAGTTTTACACAAGCACCAAGATCATTAAAAGAACTTTGAAGCAGGTGTCACTTTGAACACTTTCCCCAGTAGATTATTCTTCACTCCGTACTCTGCATTGAACTACTCTGGGTCCCAGACTCGCGTTGTTACACCCTTGTAACTATATACTTTTCATACTAGTTTCAGGTGTAGTTAATGAATGATTCATGGTCATTGCTCAGTAATATACCAAAAGAGTAATACGTAAATAATCAGCATGGAGTTTAAGAGGTTATTACTAAAACACCTTTAGAAAACTGGAGTTTCATGCTGTTTTCAGATTTCAGTTTCCAGGGCTTCATTCACCAGCCTTGTCTCGACAGTGAATCCATTCCAGTGTCCAATCACTGTGAGCTAAACTTCATATCGCTCTGAAAATCCTGCGTTGCTTATGAACAGGTGTCTTCACATTTACTGTAGGGTTGTTTTACAGTAGGACGTATTTCCATCCATCCATTGGATTTTGTTGCGGTGCCATTCTGACACTGGATGCATGATGCTCTTCCTGTTGATATAAAGCCCCAGTCTGCAGTCAGATAAAGCCGTCTGAACAGGAAGTAGGACAGGTAGGTCAGGAATACCTGGGAGATGTAGTTCTGCCGGAGCAGCAGAGAGCCTCCTGCATGGTGAAGACTGCATTAGGTAAATCAGTTTACACATTATACAGTGAGGCGCCATATATCGCCAAAGTCTCAGATTTGGGTCATTACAGAAGCGATGGGAAGCTTCGCTCGCACCGCAGTACCGTGGACCGGCGCTGGTGCGGCTTAGAAGATTCTTTGATGCACTTTTTTGTTCCAATGTCATTTGTGAAAACATCCAACACCCCCCCTGTACTGAAGAAGAGAGATCTTTCCTGAAAGTGTGTGACCCAGATTCAGATGGATCATTTCCATTTCTCAGATGTTTTTTTCTTCCCTGCTGTACGAACCTCCCCTGCTCACTAGCGTGTAGCCACTTGTTATGTGTAATGTATCGAGGCATCAGGCACCGTCCCCTGAGTATAGAGTCATTTTCTTTAAAACTGCGTCCTCTAAACAGAGGAGCTGAAAGGCACAGGGACCACAACACACCTCTCACCACACGCTAATGTCTGCTCAGCCAGCAACAGGCTGCCGAGTGCCCTCCACAAGAGTAAGTGCCCTCGGAAATGTATTTGTTTCTTAAATTGGACGAGTCCGTATCTGCGGTTTAATATCATAACTAATTGGCCCTGGAGGTTTGTTGCACGCACATCAGCGCTTTAAACGGATGCCTGAATTAAAGAGACTATCGTCTTGTCACCGCGGCCCAATTAAAATGCGCTCTGCACACAGCGCTACACACGGCGTGACGATTAGAATGAAAAATATTGCCATATTAGTTCCTGTTCGTCTTGCGGGGTATTTTAGGTTAGAATTATGATTGCCCTTTACACGCCCACAAAACGCACACATACATGTACACACAGACACACACACCCACGTCCAGACACACACACACACACATGTACATACACACACCTACGGACAGACACACAAACATATGTACATACACACCCGCCCACACACACCCCTTTCTGTCTTTCTTCTCTTCTCCCCTCCGCACCTTTGTCTTCATCTACTCCCCTCTTCTCCCCTCCGCACCTTTGTCTTCATCTACTCCCCCCCTCTTCTCCCCTCTCCCCTCTTCTCCATCTTCTCCCCTCCGCACCTTTGTCTTCATCTACTCCCCTCTTCTCCCCTCCGCACCTTTCTGTCTTCATCTTCTCCCCTCCGCACCTTTGTCTTCATCTACTCCCCTCTTCTCCCCTCCGCACCTTTGTCTTCATCTACTCCCCTCTTCTCCCACTCCCCTCTTCTCCCCTCCGCACCTTTCTGTCTTCATCTTCTCCCCTCCGCACCTTTCTGTCTTCATCTTCTCCCCTCCGCACCTTTGTCTTCATCTACTCCCCTCTTCTCCCCTCCGCACCTTTCTGTCTTCATCTTCTCCCCTCCGCACCCTTTCTGTCTTCATCTTCTCCCCTCCGCACCTTTCTGTCTTCATCTTCTCCCCTCCGCACCTTTGTCTTCATCTACTCCCCTCTCCCCTCCGCACCTTTGTCTTCATCTACTCCCCTCTTCTCCCCTCCGCACCTTCTGTCTTCATCTACTCCCCTCTTCTCCCCTCCGCACCTTTCTGTCTTCATCTTCTCCCCTCCGCACCTTTCTGTCTTCATCTACTCCCCTCTTCTCCCCTCCGCACCTTTCTGTCTTCATCTTCTCCCCTCTTCTCCTCTTCTCCCCTCCGCACCTTTCTGTCTTCATCCACTCCCCTCTTCTCCCCTCTGCACATTTCTGTCTTCATCTACTCCCCTCTTCTCCCCTCCGCACCTTTCTGTCTTCATCTGCTCCCCTCTTCTCTCCTGGAGCACAACGCCCTCGTAATTAAAAGCACACGTTAAAACACTCCAGTGGTTCTGAGCGCTTGTGTGAGTGATCACCCGTAGCCTCAGGTCCTGTGAGGCTTTTCTTGTCTTCCATCTTTGTGCAGAGGGGATTATATTTAGAAATTGTGCTGAGTCGATGCTGTTGGGAGGAATTGATGGCATTGCATTAAGAACAGGAAGTGATGGCATTTCATTAAGAGCAGGAAGTGGTGGCATTGCATTAAGAGCAGGAAGTGAGCCCCAGCAGCCACTGGTAATCTGAGCTGCTGCTTTTTAAATGAAAGTGTCCAGTGGGTAATAAGGGTGAAAATGAACAGGACAGCTGATACATCACAGCTGCTTTACTGTCTTCTGTCTGTTCTGTTGCCTTCAGTTCGAAATATTCTTCATAAATATTCTCTCAAACATGATCAATGTAAATCAAAATTATTATCCCATGGAGGTCTGGATTTGGAATCGTAATCAAATTGGAAAATCAAATGACAGGCTGATCCAACTTCAGTGGAAATTCCTCAAGACAAGTTAAAATGAGGCTCAGTAGTGTGTGTGGCCTCCATGTGCCTGTATGACCTCCCTAGAATGCCTGGGCATGCTCCTGATGAGGAGGCAGATGTTCTCCTTCTCCAGGAGAACCTCCAAAGAAATGCCTCCCCACGCCATTACTGACCCACTGCCAAACTGGTCATGCTTCTCCACGGCGTCTGCAGACTCTGTCACGTCTGTCGCATGTGCTCAGTGTGAACCTGCTCTCATCCGTGAAGAGCACAGGGTGCCGATGGCGAATCTGCCAATCTTGGTGTTCCCTGGCAAATAGCAATCGCACTGCACGGTGTTGGGCTGTAAGCACCACCCTCATGGAGTCAGTTTCTGACAGTTTGAGCAGAAACATGGATATTAGTGGCCTGCTGGAGGTCATTTTGCAGGGCTCTGGCACTGCTCCTCCTGTTCCTCCTTGCACAAAGGAGGAGGTAGCGGTCCTGCTGCTGGGTTGTTGCCCTCCTACGGCCCCTTCCATGTCTCCTGGTGTACTGGCCTGTCTCCTGGTATCTGCTCCATGCTCTGGACACTGTGCTGACAGACACAGCAAACCTTCTTGCCACAGCTCACATTGATTTGCCATCCTGGATGAGCTCCACTACCTGAGCAACTTCTGTGAGTTGTAGACACCGCCTCATGCTACGTCCATGGTGAGAGAACTGACAAAATGCAGATAAAAGGTCTGTGGTCACCACCTGCAGAACCTCCTTTATAGGGGGGTCTTGCTAATTGCCTCTTATTTCTACCTGTTGTCTGTTGCATTTGCACAACAGCAGGTGAAATTGATTCACAATCAGTGTTGCTTGGTTTCACAGGTTGGTTTCACAGAAGTGTGGTTGACTTGGAGTTACATTGTGTTGTTTAAGTGTTCCCTTTATTTTTTGAGCAGTGTGTATATATAAAATATACTGAAATCACTGTAATACCTGCTGGCTGGAGTAATCGAAAAGTCAATACAGTGGACAGATTGATCAGGAGGATTTGTGCCTTATTGCAGTATTAAAGCATAAGAGCAGATCATTTGTTCCATCATGTGGGAATCTGAACCCTTTGTCCTCTATTGTGATGTACAGCTGAACCAGTAAACCCAGCTGAGACGCATCAGCAGGAAAAGTGTGTAACGCACTGTGTGTAAGTAACAGTGTAACACGCATATCTAGCACAGAGAGACGCATCAGCAGGAAAAGTGTGTAACACACTGTGTGTAAGTACCAGTGTAACACGCATATCTAGCACAGAGAGACGCATCAGCAGGAAAAGTGTGTAACACACTGTGTGTAAGTAACAGTGTAACACGCATATCTAGCACAGAGAGACGTATCAGCAGGAAAAGTGTGTAACACACTGTGTGTAAGTAACAGTGTAACACGCATATCTAGCACAGAGAGACGCATCAGTAGGAAAAGCCAAAACTGGATCCTGGAGCATCAGAAAAGGGTGGTGCATTGTAACACGGTTATTCAGAAAGCGAACAATAACCTTGGAAGTGACTTGTGAGGCCTGAGGAAAGGGCACCGTTATACGGAGGCCAAGCTGCAGTCGCTCTCATTAATCACAATGGCTGGAGGCCCAGCAGCTTCGTTTCCAAGGTGAGCTATTAAAACGATAACGGGGGTGAGCACTGCCCACCTCTGGCTTTTGTGCTATTTCCAGATGTTAATTGACCCGCACTTATTTTGACGCATCTGCGTAGCATTGCCTGTGGTATTAAACAAACATCTTTGGGTTCTTGAAAAGCGCTACATAAATCTCATGTATTATTATTATTAAGGGATGGAATTTCATTGTAGAATACCTTTATAATAATAATCATCTTTTCCAGTTCTTGCGTATCAGGTTTTAGCAATGTACCCCAATATGTGTATCTTTTAATTATGTATTTTTATGTAGTCATTCAGCATTCAGATACAATAGAGTTTAATAGTTTATCTTGTGAAAACGGCCTCCGCCTTATGGTGCAGTAACACCACCCGCCATCTGACACCATCTTGGACTCGGCTGTCATTTCTGCAGTGTGTTGTTCTGGGTTTGATGAATGTCCCATATGAATGAAGGTAATCGGCCCACCACAATCAACCTCACCTTTAATTGCTCTGCTTGTGAGCAAAGAAGCTTTCATCCCAAGATTAAGCGTCTACTTTAGGTGCTCTTGTCTGAACATACAATATTAGTAACTATGATAGCCGGAGGTATTCATTAAAGGAGAAAAAGCGTAAACATTTATTATATGAGAAGCTGCCGAGTGTGTAGCATGAGTGGAGAGATAAGTGTGTCACAGTGATGAATTGGCCGCATATCCTGCAGCATTTCCCCATCACCATCTTTGGCCAGTTGAAATAATAAATATCCAGCTTTGTTGATCATCATGAACGGAGTCAGTAAATTTCAGGGTGGACCAGTCTTTCAAAAAATAAATAAAATAAATGTTAATAAAAAATGTTTTAATGGGACCTTAGGAGACGGTGATGACTGCTTTTGCTGCGTTGCTGTTTACATCGGGCGTAATTTTCAGACGGAATGATTTAAGGCCGTCGGGCACAGTGATCTGAACTGGTCTTTGCGTTTCATATTTACAGCATGTAGCCGCTGGGTAAATGTCCATCAAAAAAGATCAAATGCTGCTGCAATTATACATGCGAGATGTGTGTTAAGGCCTAATCCACACACACAGAGTTTTCCCTGCTGCCTCATTAGAGCTGCCTTGTTTTACTCCGTGACTCCAGCATCTGTCCCAGACTCTATCGCTATGGTACCTGCAGCCCGTCACGATTCCCTGGGTGAGAAGGTCAGCATCCGATTACTGTGGGGTTAACGTCCGTCTGACAAATGTAATTTTCTCAGGAGTAATGGTGGTCACCCTTTGCACCTCCATGCTGCTAGTCATGAGTCTTATGCACACACACACACACACACACACACACGTTCTGTTGTCCAGAGGTAAACTTCTCTTTCCTGAGCACACAGTGATGGGGTGGCTCTCCGCTTGATCGGTGTCTGCTGCATGACTGTGTGTCAAGCTGTGTGTCGGTTCTATAAATACCAGATTACTCCTGGATTAGGCCTGTTCTCCTCATACTGAGCCAGATTACTCCTGGATTAGGCCTGTTCTCCTCATACTGAGCCAGATTACTCCTGGATTAGGCCTGTTCTCCTCATACTGAGCCAGATTACTCCTGGATTAGGCCTGTTCCCCACATACTGAGCCATATTACTCCTGGATTAGGCCTGTTCCCCACATACTGGGCCAGATTACTGCTGGATTAGGCCTGTTAATTTTTTTGTTTTATGAATGCTATAAATAGTGTCATATTGTCATTTAGAGCATTTATTTTGTACAAAATGAGAGCTAGTCAAAATAAAACAAGTGTTTGGTTGAGCTGACTAGTCAGCACCTCAGTAGAATGAAGTGTGTTTGCTGGAATCCAACAGGCAACAGAACGAACGTTCAGAGAGGCTTTTTATCAACTGATCAACATCCTGTTGCTCTAGAAACTTTCTGTGTGTTATTGCAGTTTTGACTCCCTCTACATATTTTACTACTGTAAACTGCACTTATGCCTTCAAGTATGTATGCATGTAAAAATAAATAATACTAAATAATTCATAAATATATAATAAACTCCCCACTCAGGCTCCCTGGGGTGACTTCTTCCTTCAAGCTCAGGTCCTCTACCAGAGGTCTGGGAGCTTCAGGGTCCTGTGCTGTATCTGCGCTGTACCAGGACTGCACTCTTCTGGACGGAGATCTCTGATGTTGTTCCTGGGCCCTGCTGGAGACATCCCCCCAGTTCAGGGGTCACCATGGTCCCTAGCGCTCCGATTACCATGGGAACAGCTGCTGCCATTATGTCCTTTCTCTTCACCAGCTCTTCTCTCTTCACCAGCTCTTCGCTCTTCTCCAGCTCTTTACCAGCTCTTCACAAGCTCTTCTCTCTTCACCAGCTCTTCGCTCTTCACCAGCTCTTCGCTCTTCTCCAGCTCTTCGCTCTTCTCCAGCTCTTTACCAGCTCTTCACCAGCTCTTCTCTCTTCACCAGCTCTTCTCTCTTCACCAGCTCTTCGCTCTTCTCCAGCTCTTTACCAGCTCTTCACCAGCTCTTCTCTCTTCACCAGCTCTTCGCTCTTCTCCAGCTCTTTACCAGCTCTTCACCAGCTCTTCTCTCTTCACCAGCTCTTCGCTCTTCTCCAGCTCTTTACCAGCTCTTCACCAGCTCTTCTCTCTTCTCCAGCTCTTCTTTCAGTACTTCTTGACTTCCAAATATAGACTGACAAAATTGTAATGGATAACCAAACTTTCACAGTGTTGGACATACAGCAGAAGAAGAGGGCCATAGTGATAGATGTAGTGATTGATGTAGCAATTCCAAGTGATGTCAACATCAGGAACAAGGAACATGAAATGTTCAAGAAAGAGCTGAGAGATGATGTGAAATGTCCAGGGCAAGAGGGGAATAATATATATATATATATATACACACACACACACACACGGACGCGTTTGTGTTTATTTTCTTCTAATCTGAATAAATATCCTCTGCCTGGTAAATGTTCACTTGTTGTATTTGTTATACTTGTTATTTTAGTGATAGTTTTTAAGCAGTTATAAATCTGGGTCACCGTAGCAGAGAAACAAACAAATGAATAAACAAACAAACCCTAGTAACACACATTTAGTGCTCCCATGTGAAGTTTACATATCAACCATGTGTCCATTCTTAAGATCTGCTGTGGGACGTTTGAAGTGTTTGCTCACTAATCATGCCAACTGCAAGGGGAGCTGCTGCAGACAACATTGGATTAGTCCGTGTGAAGGTGTTTGTACATGCAGAGGGATTAATCTATGTGAAGGTGTTTGTATATGGCAGAGGGATTAGTCTATGTGAAGGTGTTTGTACATGGCAGAGGGATTAGTCCATGTGAAGGTGTTTGTACATACAGAGGGATTAGTCCATGTGAAGGTGTTTGTACATGCAGAGGGATTAATCTATGTGAAGGTGTTTGTACATGCAGAGGGATTAGTCCATGTGAAGGTGTTTGTACATGGCAGAGGGATTAGTCCATGTGAAGGTGTTTGTACATGGCAGAGGGATTAGTCCATGTGAAGGTGTTTGTACATGGCAGAGGGATTAGTCTATGTGAAGGTGTTTGTACATGGCAGAGGGATTAGTCTATGTGAAGGTGTTTGTACATGGCAGAGGGATTAGTCCATGTGAAGGTGTTTGTACATGGCAGAGGGATTAGTCCATGTGAAGGTGTTTGTACATGGCAGAGGGATTAGTCCATGTGAAGGTGTTTGTACATGGCAGAGGGATTAGTCCATGTGAAGGTGTTTGTACATGGCAGAGGGATTAGTCCACGTGAAGGTGTTTGTACATGGCAGAGGGATTAGTCCACGTGAAGGTGTTTGTACATACAGAGGGATTAGTCCATGTGAAGGTGTTTGTACATGCAGAGGGATTAGTCCATGTGAAGGTGTTTGTACATGCAGAGGGATTAGTCCATGTGAAGGTGTTTGTACATGGCAGAGGGATTAGTCCATGTGAAGGTGTTTGTACATGCAGAGGGATTAGTCCATGTGAAGGTGTTTGTACATACAGAGGGATTAGTCCATGTGAAGGTGTTGGTGCACATGCAGGGGTTATTGTGCATGGTGGGGGTTGTTATTGTGCTGGGAGCACATGTACATGGCTCAGGCAGACGCTGATGGTTTGCTGCAGCAAGACCACAAACATCTGAACTCTCTCTAATCTGGACATTACTCCTTTATCTCTAATCTGGACATTACTCCTTTATCTCTAATCTGGACATTACTCCTTTATCTCTAATCTGGACATTACTCCTTTATCTCTAATCTGGACATTAGTAGCACTATCTTGTCAAAGCAACCACAGGTCAGACATTGGTGTTCCTCTACCAACACTGAGTGTGAAACACAAAGCAGAGGGGGCTAATCGTCTGTAGCTAACAGAATGACAACCTCCCTTCTGTATTAATTTACCCTGGTAAAAGACGGCTTTGTATTCTGGATTGATTCCACACCACTTAGTTGAGAGAACTGGATACTCCTGTCCTGGCATGATGGATAAACACGACACAAACAAGCAAACAAACCTCTTGTGCATTCAGTGAGACGGCTGGCATGCACTTCCTGCTGCTTTGAACCATCAAACGTGGCTGGGGCGTTTGCAGGGCGTTTTGCGGGGCGTTTGCGGGGCGTTTGCGGGGCGTTTGCGTATCGTTTGCGGGGCGTTTGCGGGCCCTTTTGCAGGGCGCTCGCTGGAGTGGCAGGCGGCGCTCTCGTCTGGTGCGGCTTCAGAAACATGGAAAGGGAGGGAGGCAGCTTTAGCAGCTCCTCTGTGCCGAGTGTCTCTGCACAAACGGAGCTTTGATCAGGCTTTTAATAACCTTCAGTTGTCCTCTCACTGTGCCTGTAGACAGGAACAAAGGCTTCATACTCATGGAGATGTGCCTTCTCCCTTTTGTATTGTAACTTCATGTTGACACCGTTGTTAAGACTTTCAGTACCACACACTGTTTTCTTGCCTTTGCCGGTGTTTATTATTGAGTCAGAAAGAGACCCAGGATAAAGCTCTGTGTGAACGGGGTCCTGCGGTGGTTTAAGTGCTGAAATGACCTGGGGAGGAAATTCAGTCCTAACGTGATCTTTTGCACTTTTCTTTATTTCATTAGGAAGAGAGACAGGAAGTGGAATGCACAGCCAGTCCCCAGCACAGGGGGACGTCCTGGTGCACAGACAAGCCTCTGTGCTCAGAATCAGCACTGGAAATATGCAGCAACTACCAGCAGTGATTATTGTGCAGTACTCACCCATATTCTTGTTCAGTTGCTTTAGATGATTCATGATTATGGTGTGTAAGGGTGGGGGAGGGGCAGGCAGGGTGAAGCACAGAGCCATCAGCCACCCAAAGTCTGGAATACACTCGTAATACCCATGTAGTGCACACTGAACACATTAACACCTAACCTATTAGGTGGGATATTGCTACTATCCATAATTGTGTTGTTTTTAACCTGAAGTGACAATGATTTTAATTGTAATAATGAGTTAGTCTCCCATGTATGTGCTTCCGCAGAACACCCATGACCATCCCGTGTTTTACTGGGTGTCTTCCTCTAAACTATAAATAGTCGTAATGGATTGTGGATAGTGATCTTTACAGAGAGTCACATTTACTGTTGAGTTTGAACACCAGAACAAAAATGGCTGACAGGGTACATAGTGCCCTATTTTTTAATAGGAAAGAATTTTGAACACAGCTTGAAACTAGAGAAAAGACATTTTGAGCCGGAGCTGTCAGGGTGTTTATCTTGTGCTTGGAGTGGGTGGATGTTGGGGATGGAGGGATGGGTGGAGTGGGTGGATGTTGGGGATGGAGAGGTGGTTTGGGGGGAAACACAACCAGAGTGGTTAAGTCCTGTGTCAGTACTGTCAGGAGTGGGGGCTGCTACACCGTTACATCTGAATCAGTCAGCTGTCAATTATACAACATTAATAACATTATGAGGAACTCACAAGGGCGTGGCAGTGACCATGAGCTAACAGGAGGCAGCAGAACACACACACACACAGACGCACACACACACACACAGACGCACACACACACACATGATCCCCCCCCCCCCCATTTTCAGTTTTCTGCACTTTTCCACTTGGGGAAAAAGCCCATAACTGTGCAGCGCTGCACTTGGGCAGTTCTGACTCTACTCTGAAATTCTCGACTTTAATTTACTTCCCACAAATAAAAAGAATACTAATCAATACTGATATTATTCAGGATTACTTTAATTAAATTATTCGTAGTATTATAATTATCTAAAAACAAAACAGTGTTTTTTGTTAATACAATTCCTTTTTGCATTTAAGAAATACTGTAATTAATAGTGTGTATGAGTAATTTGAATGGGTCTATGATATATTTTCAATAGTAATATTCTGATACAGTTATAGGATACACTGCAAAATTAGCTAGCTAAAGCCACAAAATGTGCTGTTTTACTTCTAGCTTCTTATTGTTCTAAATGATTGGATGTTATAACGAACATCAACTGTGTTCTTGACAAACTCAAAGAAGTCTACTCTGATAGCAACAGCAGGCCAGTCATTAAATGATTGAAGAACAAGCACTCACAAAGGCTTTCAATCAAGAATAAATACTGTCCACCTGGACATTTACCGTAGGTGGCTTCAAAAGCACCACCATTGTATGGCAAATTCACCATCGGATTATATAAAGATATTAGGGGAGTTTTTTTTTTTTTTTAACCAGAATACATTGTCTTCCTCTGTCCCCGCCCAGTCCCCAGTGTTCCCGCCCACTCCTCTGTTCCTGCCCAGTCCCAGGTCACATGGCACAACTGGTTATTTAACCAAAATGTAAACATGTTTTGATTTGAACCACACGTGTGATGTTGATGGTGTTTATATGCCTGTGGATTTGAGGTTAAAGAAAAACAAATTAATTTTGCTAAGTGTGTCCTTAAAATGTCTACTTCCACTCTGACACCAGTTCTTTTAATCCAGTACTTTGAGGGAAAGTTAACCCAAACAACCCCATCATTCAGGCCCTCATAATCTGTTCCTAAATGGTGCTTTACTGCTTGTTTCGTTAATGGCTGTTACAGAAAAATGTCTTGGGTAGAGATGAAGGTGTGTGTGTAATCACAGATGTATTCAGGCAGTAGCTGACCGTGACTCTGCTGTTCTCTGTGCTGTGAGGACTTCCCAGCATGCTCTGTGTCTTTGTCCTGCGTCTTTGTCCTGCACACTGTCTCATTTACTCAAGGTCTAATATGTCTCAGTCAATGGATCTGGAATCCCATCTCCCCAGACACACAAACACACACACAGACACATGCACACAACATGCATAAACACACGCGCAAATACTCAGACACACACCTGCACTTCTGTAGGAAGGGCTGGATTTTGTGTGGTTAAGAGCTGAGCTTTCCTCTGTAGTCTGGGGGTTTGTATAATGAGTTACGAGTTGTGCTTTTTCATTGTGTGTAACTGAAACTTCACGGTGATTTTGCTGTTTGTTCTGAGTGACGTTCTGAGAGGTTCTGATGCTTGTGGTCACGGTGGACGTGAAGTGTTCTTCAGAGCCCCGTCCTGGGGCCGGTGGTGTTGTGAGATCCTCTGGCCCATGTGAGATCCTGGTAGCAAATTCATAGCTGCATAAACCAACTAATTAGGTTAAAACTGTGATTCATGGTAATAGAGTTTAATATGAAGTCCAACCAAATTGCTCCCACTCACTGTAATCTTAGGAAGTCAGCGCGGCCAATATGTGATAGGGGCGCCAAAACTGCTTCCATGGTTATTTGTGTGTGTGTGTGTGTGTGTGTCGTGCATGCGCATTCATGTATATAAGAATAATACACATATTTGAAATTAAAGCAATTATATGGTAATTGTATTTTGCAGTAAAATTGATAAAAATATACAGGTTATTAAACACACTTTAATTTCCATGTAGCCACTGGTGCTGCAAACAACGTATCTAAAGGCTTTAGCAGAAATGAAAACTGGTGTGCAGGAAGTACCAGGGCACCACAGAGATGTGGGACTTGGCTCTCTGCATCCTAGAAGCTTTGCAGCTTCATACCGAGCGAACTGGACCAGTGAGTCGTGTTGGGAAAGCGAAACCCTTCAGAACCGAGCGGTCTAATGAGAGAGTCTGGAGAATGGGCCCACTCTCCACTCCACATTCACTGCCGCTAATTAGATTTTCAGTGCTCACAGTGTGGTGCATTTGCCACTAATCAAAAACATTCAGTGACTTCATTTAATGTCTATGTTCTTCTTGACAGCCAATAGCATCGTCAGCATGGGTGTTGCCATAACGATGTGTCCTCGCCGGCTCTACACATCTCCTCATATCGCCGTGTGGCTGCTGTGTTTCTGCTCACAGGGCAGCCATACCTGTACTGTAGGGTGTTTGTAGTGCAGCGCCATGTGGTGCGGCTGATGCCCCTTAGCAGTGTGCAGAGAAGATCTCACAACTACTGCTGGGTTTTAAACCTGAGGTCAGCTACCAGCAAGCAGACAGGCAGGCTGTGTGGGATATGGCCCAGATCTGTGCGTGTGCAGCTGGTTAACATGCGTATAAAGCATTATGATGCTAACTGGCCATGCTGTTGTGATAATTACACTGGGACATGATGATAACAAACGTGTCCTTAATGGGGAGGCCGGCAAAACTGCAGAATTTTACCACTGACGGCACACTGAATGAGCATTCTGTCACCATGGAAATATTCCCAGTATCATAGCAACCTTTACTGTCGATGGAAGTCATCTTTGATTTACCTGAGGGTTGCTTGTATTTGTTGAAATCAGTGACTTTCCCCCAGCAGGAATCGCAGAACCTGAGTAAACACTTCATAATCCTTTGTCAGTGATTGCAGGAAAATTCTAATAAAATTATTTTTTTTTAAGTCTGCTGAAATGGGTCAGTGTAAAGACTGTAATAAAAAAAATACTACAGCAGTTGTGTGGGACAGAGACGTGTGTGTGTGTGTGTGTGTGTGTGTGTGTGTGTGTGTGTGAGACGATGATGATAATGACATTCCCCATTGTCTGATCTCTTCTGTAATACGGGCAGGTGTCTAATCTCTCTCTAGAGGAGGAGGATTCTCCTCTTGCAGAACCTTATTAAGCGTGGAGCTCTCCTCCCTGTAGAGGACTCCAGGTTCATGGAGAAACCAAACTCGTCCGAACATGATGCTGTTTTATGCTGTTCTCACACATTTGATTGATTGTTTATAGGTCAAAACCCTTATAGTGTATTTATGATAACTGCTTTGAGCGTAAAATGTTGTGACCACATGCCTTTTGGATCCATTTTACACTCACCAGCTACTTTAAAATAAACGTCTGCTTCTACCAACATTCACTGACTACCCTGTGAGACATCCCGCAAGATCAGGTTAAAGTTGTGGACTAAAGCTTGTTTCATGTTCATCCACCTCATCCATCTCACATAGTGGTCAGTGTGTGTCCACGGGGCATCTGTGACATGGGGGTTGTTTAGCAGAGACAGACGGGGCACTTGTGACATGGGGGTTATTTAGCAGAGACAGACGGGCAGGTGTGTTTACAGGGACAGTGCTGGTGGACCTACAGCAGTGACACTGGTTTGGTCGTCACACATGCTGCGTTGGAATAATTCCACCACCTACAGCTATGTGGCGCTGCAGGGCTGGGTGTGCTAATGCCGCAGGGGCACTAAGGGACTGGCCAGCAGATCACCCAGAGAATCTCTCTCTCGGGCTTCTTGGAAATATAAAGGTAGTGAAAGAATGAGGAACACCTCATAGCATTTCATTAAACGCACACACACACACACAGTTCAAAATCCTTATGTGTAGGCTCACTGTAGAAGAGGATTCATAATTCCATCTGACATTGTGTGCTGGAGCTCTCTAGCCAGCTCTGATTAGTGCCTCTCTGTGTTCGTGCTTCTTCACAGCAGCAGAGGGAAACATCGAAGCCACTCCGGGTTTTTATATTTCGCTTTTCATTATGTGTTTGTGGCTTTCAAAGATCAGAAGCCAGAAACTGAAATAGCAGATGTTTCAACCTCTACCATCATCTTCACAATCACCACTATAATCACCATGACTTTCATCCTCTAGTTGACTGAGACCCTTCACCCCATCTGCCCACCACCGAGAAGACAAACAAGCTAGTGCAGCACATGCTGGTCTTCTAGATCAGACGTTCGCCCATCACCATCATGGCCTCCCTGTTAGTAGCCAGGGGTCTGTGTGTGTCCCTGATACCACACACAACGTGATGTGCAGATGGCAATCTCATTAGGGACCCAGTCATGCTCGGGTGATGGAGGCATGATGCCGCCCAATAACGTTCTGGAGACAGACAATGCCACTGCTATCAGTACTGTATGTCTCTTATTTTCCCTGTAATTTCCCAGTGTAGTTAATGGTGTTTAACACCCAGTTAGGCTGTCTTAGACTCTTGGAAAGTTACAATGACTCCTGGCACTCCTAATAAATAACAGGACAAACGTTCACATGTTTGCACCACTATGTTCTTGACAAATGAGCGTTGTGGTGGTCAGTGTGCACATGTAAATGAGTGCTGTGTCTCAGGGAAGGGTCTGCTGCTTATAGATTAATGCATTCCCTTGATTTTCCTCGGGAGCTCTGCTGTACCAGTGATCGTGCCTGTGATGGATGCTGTCTTGCACACACACACACACACACACAACAGCCTCAGCTTTCCTGAGAGTACGTCAAAACCATGATGTGAAGCACCTTGGCACTCAGCTGCTCTTCCTCTTTCTTTCAGCAGTCTGGCTGTTCCTGTTACAGTGCAAAACCCCCCCTCTGGAGGTGCTCTATTTACCACCCCCCCCCCCCCCCCTCCGGAGGGGCTCTGTTTACCACACCCACCCTCTGGAGGGGCTGTATTTACCACACACCCCTCCAGAGGGGCTCTGTTTACCCCACACCCCTCCGGTGGTGCTCTAGCTACCCCACCCAGGGCTCTGGCACTGCTGTTGCCCTCTCCCCACACCAGGGACATGGCAGCCGATGGACGGCCTTCCATTTAAATCAGTCAGAGAGAGAAGCTGTAAAAACGGGGGCTTCTAAACGATATAATTAGATGGCAGCGCTGGCAAGAGCATGAAACAGCTGCTCGTTTATCTGTGCAGGAGAGAGAGATGAGGAGGAGGGGCTGAGGCGAGAGGCATTGTGTAAAACGTGGGGGTAAAATGTGGGAATGAATGATTATTCGCAAATGTGGTCCTAGCAGGGTAACACTGCGCCAAATTGCTTCTTTTGCAGATAACGGCTTTAAGGCAAAGTAGCGACTGCAGGCAGGCTGCTTTAATATAAGCATCACAAAACTCTGACTCAAAGACAGGTGCACACAGCAAAAGACACAGATTCTCCCATTCAAGCAGTGTGCCCCAGGGCTTGGGTCTGCTCTAAAAAGCTTCATATAGTGCCAACAGTGGAAGACAGTTGCTGTGTGCTTACAATATGCTGATGTAGACTAGGAGACTGTGAAATTGCTCTGAATCAAATGGTGTAGCTGTCATTTCAGGTCATTTTAGCATCATAACAAAAGGCTTTTAGCTAAACAGTTTCATCATAATAACTACCAACTGACCAACTCTACAGCTACCAACTCTAATGGTTTCATTAGAACATCAGCTTGGAGATGGTCCTCTGTCTTCATGTTCACCGTGTATTTTATCAGGGTAATTTATTCGTTAGAACCCCCCCTCCTCTCTGCGTACTGTTAGAAATGACAGACCATCACCTAACCAGCACACTGTGTGTTAACTCCTCACCAGTGATGAGTTCCTCAGCGCGGGATGCTGTTGTCTGGATGTCTTGCACTCATAACCCGGGAGTGACGGTAACAGATGTCGGGACTCCAGTAACACGGCTGTGCCCCCATCACGCTGGCGCCACTGCTGTGGTGAGAATGGTCTACAACCCAAATCACATCCGTTCACCACAGCTCCTTTAATCAGGGACCCAGCAGTGATGAATGAGGAGAGAGTCTGGCCAACCGGACAAGGCAACAGTCTGCAGTTGTACAACGTTTTAAAAGCACCTGAAAGATAAATGTACCTACCAAAATGGTCAGTGAGCACAGGAGTCAGGTTTCTCTAATAAAGCGCGCTGAGTGTGTGCTGTCCATAATAATCCCACAAGTCTCTCTGGCCGTATATACTGCAGTATCAGAGTCTCTAACCAGGTCAAAAGCACATCAGAGTGATCAGATCTTGCAAATCCATGAAAACACAGAGGGTGCTGGGTAATTTTCCTGAAAACACCAAAGGTGTTGGGTTATTTTCTGCACAGTGGCCAGTTAACTGGATGTAATGTGTGTGAAGGCTTGTATGTGGTTGAGTCCGTGTGAGATGGATCAGCCATAGCCTCCTTGTGTTGTGCGGTTGGGTTGTTCAGTACACACACACACACACACACACACACACACACATATTCACTCGCACACACGTGACAGAGAATGAATTTACCAGAGGCCTGAACATGGCTCTTACTCAGCACAGATACAACACACACATCCTCACACCCACTGTCTCTCACACACACACACACACACACACTCGCACACACACACATATTCACTCGCACACACGTGACAGAGAATGAATTTACCAGAGGCCTGAACATGGCTCTTACTCAGCACAGATACAACACACATACCCTCACACCCACTGTCTCTCTCACACACACACACACACACTCACTCTCACACACTTCCACATCACTTATACACTCACACACCACACACCTCGCACCACAACACAGGATGGCTTCCCTACAGCAAACAAAAACCTCCACTGGGAGATCTTCTATAAAAGTCAGTGTGTGTGTGTGTGTGTGTGCACATTGGATGCAATGTTGTGTGTTTGTGTTTTTCTCCCGTCTGCAGGGTACAATTTAACTAAAACTGTTTGCAAGGCAGCACTTTAAGAACTGTAAAGCTCCCTAAGCATCACATCAACCCAACACAGTGGTTATTCACAGCTGTGTGTGGTGCTGACCTAAGCATCACATCAACCCAGCACAGTGGTTATTCACAGCTGTGTGTGGTGCTGAGTGCAGAGAGCAGCAGCTCCTCCACACGCTGCACTGACACCCCTACCCAGCGTGCTGTTCATTTATGTGTCAGTCCAGTATTGTGGGTCTTTATGGGGGCTTATGTTAATACATTTAATATAAATGCACTTATTCTAAATACATATGCTCTTCATACATTTATATGCAGCAGCTCCTCTATATTAAGTTTGTTGAATTACCACTGTGTTTGCAGTGTTACATGAATAAACATGCCTTGCCTTGTCTTTCATATGTATATATATGTAAATATATAGATGATTCCAGTGAACTGCAGTGTATGCTAGTAATCCACATGGTAAACAATTTCCGGAGAGACAGAATATTTTGAACAGTCGTCCTTGATCAGCTGTACATGCAAAGTTCTTGAAAACTGTAGAAGCACTTTGCTAACACAGCTATGAAGAACTGTGTCCCAACATTGTTTCTCCTACACTTCATAGCATTTCTGCAGTCTCTCTTTCTCTCGCTCTCTCTCTCACACACACACACACACACATGGACTGATACACTGAGATGTTTGTCATTTTTATTTAATATTCCCTTTGTTTGGTGAGTGTATGCTCATCTCTCAAAGACGTTCTGCTTTGGCACTTGGGAATGTGAAGTAAAGGCTAGAGAGCCACCCTCTTCACTCCAGTTAAGCAGGACGTGGTGCAGACTGACACAGGGCTGTCTGGCCACAGTGTGTAATTGTTACATATACTGGAATCGATGTGGGAGAAGAAAGGGTTGATCCACTGTACCCAAATGTACCAAGAGTGTCAGAATGGCAAAGATGTGGAGAAGAGCAGAGAGAGAGAGCGAGAGAATGCAAGGGAGAGAAAGAGAGGGGTAGAGAGAAAGGGAGAGGGAAGAGAAGAGAGAGAAAGAGAGATAGATGCTCAGGTAAAGATTTATTTTTTTACTCTCATTAAGGCTCAGTCCTTGAATCAGTGAAGTGTTTGTGCTTCTTTGGCCCAGGCTGTTGGTCTCTAAATGCACGTGTTGTATCCTGGCCCAACCCCTGGGGAGGTTGTATCTTTCAAAGAAAGATAAAAGACATGCGTTTGTGCTGTTAAGCTGAGGGTGTGCTAATCTTTCATGCCTCTATATTTTGCTGATGTTTGTTTTGGTATTTGCCTAAAGAACACACTCATTAGCACGGAGCCAGTGCTTGCCTAAAGAGGACGATAGGAACAACTCCACCTGTGACTTCACCCGTTTCCTCCATGTGTTAATAGAGATGTGGGCTGTCGTGTGGAACAGTCTGTAAAGTAACTGCTAGTTGTCTCATTGCATTGCACTAGTATTTTACAATGCTCTCAATTACAGGAAGTGGGAAGACATTTGGGCTTGGTGTTGTGTTGTTCAGACCAGCTTCAGACACGACAGAAAAGAAAAACCTCAATGGAGCTGGATTTGTGATGAGAACATCACAGTGGAGCTGGATTTGTGATGAGAACATCACAGTGGAGCTGGATTTGTGATGAGAACATCACAGTGGAGCTGGATTTGTGATGAGAACATCACAGTGGAGCTGGATTTGTGATGAGAACATCACAGTGGAGCTGGATTTGTCATGATTTGTGATAATTTTGTGATAATTACTCCTTAGAATGCTTGTCTACCTGTGGGACGGAGCTGGTGGAGAGTGTAGCTGTGAGCTGGTGGAGAGTGTAGCTGTGAGCAGGTAGGGATTGTGGCCGTGAGCTGGTAGGGATTGTGGCCGTGAGCAGGTAGGGATTGTGGCCGTGAGCTGGTAGGGATTGTGGCCGTGAGCAGGTAGGGATTGTGGCCGTGAGCAGGTAGGGATTGTGGCCGTGAGCAGGTAGGGATTGTGGCCGTGAGCAGGTAGGGATTGTGGCCGTGAGCAGGTAGGGATTGTGGCCGTGGGCAGGTAGGGATTGTGGCCGTGAGCTGGTAAGGATTGTGGCCGTGAGCTGGTAAGGATTGTGGCCGTGAGCTGGTAAGGATTGTGGCCGTGAGCAGGTAAGGATTGTGGCCGTGAGCAGGTAGGGATTGTGGCCGTGAGCAGGTAGGGATTGTGGCCGTGAGCAGGTAGGGATTGTGGCCGTGAGCAGGTAGGGATTGTGGCCGTGAGCAGGTAAGGATTGTGGCCGTGAGCTGGTAGGGATTGTGGCCGTGAGCAGGTAGGGATTGTGGCTGTGAGCTGCACCCAACTGCTTTAGACTGGTGTGAGGGACTGAGTGGGCGCCGACGTGCCTGCGTACAGAAATTCAGAGCGCGTACATGCAGCAGTGCCCTGGAGGCCAGGTAATGAAATATTTCCAGCTGCTGTTGACCTCGTGTGACCCCAGCTTTATCAGGCAGGCATGTGCAGAGCTGCTGCTGTGAGAGCCGGACCCCTGAGCCTTGTCCGCGCGCCGCACACGCGCCGCACACGCAGCAGGGGAGAAATTAGCGGCTCTAATAAATAAAGAAGCGGCCAAACTAGTTTCTCTGGAAGAACAGATTCACCTTTCCACAGAGGCAATTATTCTGTCTCGAACTCTGGAGCTATGCAAATTAGGCCAGGCGTACCGTTGTGAGGAGCTCCTGCCACTACGGCAATGATCTCGCATCAGCTCCACCCGCAGTGCAGCACTCTGAGTCTATCAGAACGCACACCCACCGCCAGCGAGGGTGGAGCTGAACCGTCCCGCGTCTGGGGCTGTTCAACGCTGGTGTGAGTCATGCTTCCCGTCACATTCAAATGTGCATGTGTTTGCGATTGTTGAGATTCTAGAAAACTTGAATTTTATATTTTCCTGGCATGAATAATTCTGTAGCTTTATTATGATTGTTGGTGTTGTTGTTTTTAACTGTGAACACGTTTGCTGCTTTCCCCCAAACTCCCCGTTCCTCAGAAGCACCTTTACTACCGCAGTCCCGTAACACTGCGCTCAAACCGCTCCTGTGATCTGGTGCTCTTCTGCTTCTGAAGTATTGTGGTTTAATTTACTCATTAACAAATCATTTGCAGTCCTGATGCTCTTAATCTACAAGCTGTTTTCTTTATGTGGTTGCTGGGCAACCATCATGGTCATTTATTTAATAGGCTAAAGGTTTTTATTCTGAACATCATTGAAACATGAACATCACACCCAAACTAGCAGCACCATGAACAGCTACTGTGTCATTTGTATCTCATGGTATGTGCCAACACTAATAGCTGCGCCACAATTCTTTCCAAAAGGAAAGGAACACATATTTTGCAGAACGAATGTCTTCCTGTCACAGCATTAATGCAAAATAAATAAATAAATAAATAAACAGGATCCTGAAAGCTGGACAGGCAAATTGTGGATCAAATTGGAGCTCTTTGATTCTCCAGAGCTCCATTTCTCTAGTACTTGCTACCTTTTATTGCACAAATGGGGAGGTGTCACACCAGCCGAGGGCCATGATGGTCCTCTCAGACGTCTGGCTGAGGCACCTCTTTCCCTGGAATCTGAGGGCAGGTCTGAGGGCAGGTCTGAGGGCAGGTCTGAGGGCAGGTCTGTGGGCAGGTCTGAGGGCAGGTCATGCAATGCAAACAGCAAATAAAGAAATAATTAAAAATGTAAAAAAATTGTGTGTGTATATATATATATATATATATATATAAATATCAAAGAGAAATTCACTTGCAGCAAATGCAAGTACAGAATTCAGACACACAGGAGAGACACTGTGTGTGTGTGTGTGTGTGTGTGTGTGTGTGTGTGTGTGTGTGTGTGTGTGTGTGTGTGTGTGTGATTACTGAAGAGATTACACACTCCTCTCGAAAAAACGCACATACACAGATCAGATATAAAGACATTTGTGTGCTTTGCTTAGAGCTATACAACAGATGATAAAAATATTTGATAGAAATTTCTTGTCAAAGGTGCTTTAACAAAGAGTTTTTCAGTAAGATGCATATCTGTTTCTTCTTTAGATATCAAAATCATTGTTCATAAGTACATTAAAGTGTTCTATCACACCCTACATTGCGTTACTTCAAATATTTTTAATGTCCAGCATTAAGCAATTTGTCAAATGTGAAAACTCTTTCCAGTGCCTTATAGTTCACAGCCATGTCCCACAAAACAGTTTCACATTGCTAAATGTCTGTTAAAAAGTTAGAATTTGTCAACAAAACTAAAGCATAATCATGATTACGTATAGGAGTTAAGAAACTCTGTTCTTTGTCTGTGTCTGCTTACTGTCTGCCCTGTGTCTGCTCTGTGTCTGTTCTGTCTGCGCTGTGTCTGCGCTGTGTCTGCTCTGTGTCTGCTCTGTGTCTGTTCTGTCTGCGCTGTGTCTGCACTGTGTCTGTTATGTCTGCGCTGTGTCTGCACTGTGTCTGTCCCTCAGGGTTTCCCACTGGGCTTGAGTGACAGTCACGTCTATGGCTGGACAGACGGTTTGAGAAGGAGAGACTGGCATGACAACGAGAGCATCAGGAGAGACGAACTGCGCACAGGTACGTCCCCACACCGCAGGAGCTCACACACTCACCTGTGGTACACACAGGTACGTCCCCACACCGCAGGAGCTCGCACACTCACCTGTGGTACCTGTGTGTACCACAGGTAAGTGTGTGAAGTTCCTGCGGTGTGGGGACGTACCTGTGGTACACACAGGTACGTCCCCACACCACACGAGCTGGCACACTCACCTGTGGTACACACAGGTACGTCCCCCACACCACAGGAGCTCGCACGCTCACCTGTGGTACACACAGGTACGTCCCCACACCACACAAGCTCGCACACTCACCTGTGGTACACACAGGTACGTCCCCACACCACACGAGCTGGCACACTCACCTGTGGTACACACAGGTACGTCCCCACACCACACGAGCTGGCACACTCACCTGTGGTACACACAGGTACGTCCCCACACCGCAGGAGCTCGCACACTCACCTGTGGTACACACAGGTACGTCCCCACACCACACAAGCTCGCACACTCACCTGTGGTACACACAGGTACGTCCCCACACCACACGAGCTGGCACACTCACCTGTGGTACACACAGGTACGTCCCCACACCACAGGAGCTCACACGCTCACCTGTGGTACACACAGGTACGTCCCCACACCACACAAGCTCGCACACTCACCTGTGGTACACACAGGTACGTCCCCACACCACACAAGCTCGCACACTCACCTGTGGTACACACAGGTACGTCCCCACACCGCAGGAGCTCGCACACTCACCTGTGGTACACACAGGTACGTCCCCACACCGCAGGAGCTCGCACACTCACCTGTGGTACACACAGGTACGTCCCCACACCGCAGGAGCTCGCACACTCACCTGTGGTACACAGGTACGTCCCCACACCGCAGGACCTCACACACTCACCTGTTGGGGCTTCTCTCGCTTCCTCCTTCCTTCCTGATTGTTTGTTTCATTTCCCTGCAGTCTGGCACCTTCTCCCTGTGTGCTGAAAGCTTGAGTTGCCACAGCAGGAGGAGACTGATGGAGATTACTGTAGATATTACTGTAGCTTCCTGCCTTTATATTGGGGAGGCTCTTCGTTTGGCTTGTCTGCCAAGCCTTATGTGCATTTAGCGCACAGACCTCTGGCTAAAGGTTTATTATTGATCCATTTGAGCTCACTACATGTTTGATATGTAGCGCTACATTCTGGGTGAAGTAGGTCCCCTACAGTTATTAGATAATTGACTGTTAATTGATTGTTGGATAATTGACTACAGAAGCACTTGCTAAATGGACTTTCTCATCTTTCTCTTTTGTTAAGAAATGCGTACGTGCCTTATTAACATCTTCCTTCATGCAAAGCCGCCATCACTTTGCCAAGTTCAGTTCATGACATTTTCATTTTTATAGCAGATCAGTTACCAAACTGATGGCACATATCAGACCTGCTTGCAAAAACAGAACTCCAGGTAACATTTGGCCAGTGCCAGCGTCGCGTTTCTCAGCATCTACTCTCTGTGTTTCAGGCAGTTCTGTCAGAGATTAAATGAAAAACAGAAACTCTCCATCTTACTGTGCTTACTTACTGTGACAAATCAGAATGAAATATCTATCTTGCTTCCAGTCTGTGGTTTGAAGAAGACATGATCCTATATAACAGAAAACCCAAACTCTGAGACAAAATAAATATTTCCATAAGGTGTGCAAACAGGCATGATTAGCCAATAAGAACGTTTCAGGATGGTTTAGAGCTGAAGAGCCTTTGGAGTATATAGTGGAGCGCCAAGTCAGTGTTAAGTGCTGTGATTGGTCGGACGAGAGGATGGATGTGTTGCCAAGCGACTGCAACTTCAGCCGCGTGCCTCTCGTCTCTCTGCATGTGGCCACACCGGCCGGACTGTTCCGGGTTTGACCCCATCCCATCGGGTCACGGCACACAGTCCGGTGCATCAGAGTGTTTTCAACGTACCATCTGTCGGTGACAAATCTTATGATCGCCAGCACCGCGATAAAAGCCTTGCATTTATTTTTCATGAGTTGTAACTACTTTTAGATGTCAATGCATGAAACCAGGGAGGGAACAGTGGGTCTGTGGGCCCAATACGTTTGATCGGAAAATTGCTTTGTGAATGTCTGTAGATGATGGCTGAAGGCTTCGTGCATTAGGAGTAACACTTTCATTTTACTTCTGCATCAGTAATTTGTATTTATGACATAGTGGAAACACATGTTGTCGTTGTACAATGTGATTCAGGCCCTGCGGGCTAATTCCTCACAGACAGGCTGGATTTCTGCTTCATAAAAGAATAAATAAACGATGCTTCAGTAGAGATTTCCATTAAACCATCTGTAAGTTCAGCATTTAGTACTCATTATATCCATCTGTGTGTGTGTCTGTGTGTGTGTATATATATTTGTTACAGTTTGGCATTATTTGAGTGAAACTTATTTTTTTGCAGTGGAAAAAGTATGCTTGGAAGGGTGGTATGTGGGAGTGTTGAAATACATAAATTAATGTTATGATTCATATTTTCTCTTTATATTTTCTGAGAGAGAGAGAATGCCCTGAAGAGTGGGAGACGGTGCTGTAATTATGCACAGAGAGAAATGACTTTGTGCCGAGACTTGCTTACTGAGCATTGAGGAGAAGAGGTTGTCACACAGAGAGAGAGAGAGGGAGAGAGAGAGAGAGAGAGAGAGACAGGGGGAGGGGGATACACATGCTGTTGGAAAGATCTTGTTATGGTTGAACTGGTTTGTGAGTCAAACTGATGGGATGCTCTGGTCAGCAGTGCTAGAAGCCCCTTCCATATGATTATGATTAGATCACGTCAAAAGCAAAACCCTACAGTGGACTTGTTATCAGTTGTCAGTTAGTCAGTTGTCACTCTTCTGTGGTGAAAGGACAGATGTGGATATGAGGCAGATCTCCAGCAGGAACGCAAGACTGTTTGGTATCGTCAGCTGTAAGAAAGTGAAGCATACGTTTTGATTTCTTGGTTTATTTTGAAAACTTGTCATTTTTCTACACTTCAAACGCCGTGTCCCGCGCCGTGTCCCGCGCCGTGTCCCAAGGCCGTGTGTCCCGTGTCTCCGTGTCCGCCGTCCGCGCCGTGTCCCGCGCCGTGTCCCGCGCCGTGTCCCCGCCGCCGTGTCCCTTTTCTGAGTCAGGGTGATTTTTGTTCACGAGACCAAAGATCTTTCATTATGAATTAATTGGATGGGTGTGATGATGGTTTGTTTTGAAATAAGTTAGTAGTGAAGACACGCAGTGTCTCAGCACTCAGTAGTGTAGACGCGCACTGTCCCAGCACTCAGTAGTGTAGATACATACTGTCCCAGCACTCAGTAGTGTAGACGCGCACTGTCTCAGCACTCAGTAGTGTAGATACATACTGTCTCAGTACTCAGTAGTGTAGACGCGCACTGTCTCAGTACTCAGTAGTGTAGACACGCACTGTCTCAGTACTCAGTAGTGTAGACACGCACTGTCTCAGTGCCCCTGCTGAGTTATTGTTTGTGCACAGTTTGATTCTGATATGTGTAGTAAAGCTGTATTGTATTGTTCTGAAGTCAAAGCACAATATGCGTTTAGCTGATGTGAAGTTGCTGTGCTGTTTGGCCTTAGGTCTTGAAGCCGCAGCCTTGTTTGAAATCCTGAGCAGATACTCATATGCGTATTTCTGAGCCTCTCGTGCTAAACACACATTGGTAATGGACATCTCTGCATACTCAGAATCCTTATCTGTCCCAGTTAATAACATGCAAGTGTAATTGGTATCAAATCGATGTATAGTAGGACCAGTAGGAGATGTTACAATAAGTGCTTTACATTTAACAGTGTCTCACTTCTGACACACATGAATGCCAACAGTCATTAGTCATTGTAGCCTAGAGTGTCTGTATTGCTGTTTAAATCAACACATTTGCACATGAAAACAATCACAAGCCCAGAATGATAACATTTATATTAGCTGGGCATACTGACAGGTGTATATGTGTGCACACACACACTCTCTCTCACACACACACACACACACACTCATGATGTCCCTGTGAATGTGTTGTAGGTAAAGGGGAACAGGGCAAGGCGTATCCCCTTGCTGAGGGTGAGTGTGATGAGTCGGTGTACAAAGAGAATGGCTTTAACATCTACGTCAGCAACAACATCGCCCTGGATCGCTCACTTCCTGACATCAGACACCCAAAGTGAGTAGAGCCGCGTCTCAGCCTCAACCTGCATGACGTCGCCTCTGACAACCTCCTTTATAGCAGCGTCTGCATTTCACCACTGTCACCAGAGTGCTGATGGAGCTATAACAAATTCATTCATAAATAATAATCACATATTTTAGGTGTAAAAACAGGTTTACAAAGCGTGTTACATGATTAAAATACAAAATAAAATTGCAGGAGAAAGGAACAGGAGAAGAATAGAGTATAGAAGAGGGACATAATTCAGTACTGACAGGTCTGAAAGGCCCTGTACAGTGTAATATAGGACAAGTGATGATGGGCCTTGCAATTTAATGCAATATTCAACTCTGCTGTTTGAAAGCTCTAAATCTATTAATTAATCTCAGGCCTGCAGGTATGGAGTTAAGCCTAACTAATTACAGACATGGTGGACGATTGGTCTCCCTCTGTTGCTCTGAGAGACTTGGTCTGCCTTTTGTGGCTCGTGTTTTGAACTGCTCATCTTGCGTGTGTATCCTGTCTGGTGTTATTGTTTAGCACAGACTCTTCACATACAGAAGGGTTTTATCTCTGTGGACATTAATCTTATTATTCTTCCACTAGTGCAGCTAGGCCAGACTCTTGGTGGAGGGGAGCACCCACCAAGATCTAGATTTAAATATACCCACCAAGATCTAGATTTAAATATACCCACCAAGAACTAGATTTGTATACACGCACAAAGAATTACACATACCATTAATTGTTGATTGTTAAGAACAGTATTTTAAAATCACCATTTTTTTCTTTGGATGTCTGCAAGATGTTTATGCAGAGCTTGCTTTCACAAGTAAATCAGTTACACACTTCAGTAGTACTCAGTATCTTTTCTCCCTAATGGACTCTACCTAGTACACCTTATTAGGATTACCAGCATTCACAAGTGCACTCCATACACCCTGATATATATATATATATATATAAATCACTGCTATAGTTTTGAACAGTAAATTCAGATAAAGGAGTAGTTCTCCTTTATCTGACACGTTTACTCCGCATTACCAAGTCCAACTTGAGCCTTGCTCAGAGGTCCAGCTCAGAGGTCCAGCTCAGAGGTCCTGCTCAGAGGTCCAGCTCAGAGGTCCAGCAGGGGCTCGAACTCACAACCTTCTGGTGACTAGTCACTGCACAACCTGCCCCATGACCTCTGACCCCAGCCATATTTTGAGAGCAAATGTAATTTTTAATAAAACAAGACAAGGTTTAGATTTGCGCACCCACCTAAAGTCTCAACTAAAATGAGACATTTGTTTTTGTGTTGTTTTAGTTCTTGGGATTGTACCTCACTATACTGTCCATCAGAGTCAGAGACTCTTACATTGTTGTCACGGAGATGGACGGGTGTGCTGCCATCCACTTCCTGCCCCCGAGTCGACGGCCTTTCCTCTCACGCTGGTCAAAGGAGCTCTCACACACACCGATCATTAATTGCTCTCAGAAGACTCACCACTCTGCACCATTTGCTGCTCATGGTGACGCCTCCCCAGTCGTGGCTTTTCCCTGGCAAGAACAAATCCACTTATAACTCAGCACACCTACGGGTCAGAGTTGGACAGCGTGCTGGAGTTCGTTACAGCCCCGTCGATAATGAAAGATCGGTTTCGCCTCGGCAGACGCCTGCTGCTGTTGACCTGAAGGCGCAGGGAGTCCTCACGTTCTGTGTGCGGAGGACAGGGTTAGGGTTAGGGTTGGGCTTGCAGGCCTCCCCACACACACCGCTCATTTATGGCTGTTTTAGACAGCAGCAGCAGATTCAGGCCTGTTTACTGAGGTGGGCCTGTTGTTTTCCAGCTCCCTCTGATTGCATGCGTGTGCTTTGTGATGTGGGCACACAGTGGCTGATCTGGGGACACACCACGCTGCTTTCTGAGCTTAGGTTCTGTGTGCTCATATTAAGCACAAACTGATCCAGAAACAGTTCTGACTCTGTTTTGTGAAAACATGTGCCTCAGTGGCCCAGTGTGGAGGCTGGTGTGACCGTGTGAGACTGGAGCAGGTGACCAACTGTGGGTGCTACAGCTGTGGGTGCTACAGCTGTGGGTGTTACAGCTGTGGGTGTTACAGCTGTGGGTGCTACAGCTGTGGGTGCTACAGCTGTGGGTGCTACATCTGAGGGTGCTACAGCTGTGGGTGTAATGTGTGACGTTGACTTCCTTCCAAGAAAAAAAATACTCGTCATAAGACAAAGTATAATAAGTATGAAATTAATAATTATATGGGTAAGAAATCTGGCCATAGAGGGAGATCATTTTATTTCATTAGTTACCAGAAATATCCTGAAAATTTCTAGAGACTAATATTTATGAGAATGATCTTCCAGTGCTGTGGGTGAAATCAAAGTCCAGGGCACAGTGACCAAAGATGATCAAATATATGTGAAAAATGTTTACGCTTGTCTTTTGACTGCTGTGTGTTCTGGAACGTTGACCACACACTAATGCAGTGGGATACAGCTGATCTTTACGTTAAGGGATGCGACAGCCAACCAGTGGTGCACGACACTGTTGCTGTGCAGATCAGCGGTGCTCCAGGCCCTGGCCACAGTCTCCCAACGCAGGACTGTGTCACGGTGCTGTGGCTTCTGCTGCCTCACCAGCCTTTTCACACCACAGCAGATGTTAAAGTGCTCACTGTCTTTACCGCACAACTCTGCTTTCTTAATTTACAATCCAAATAAAATGGCTGCTTTTATTTCGTTAAGACACCGTCTAATGAAGAGTGGAGCCATCACAGCTCCCCAGTTCTGCTGTTATTGCTGAACCTTTATAATTAACTAATAATTAATATTAATTAATAATTATAATTTACTGACATACATTCTGCCGGGGGGGGGGGGGGGTCAGTTATAGGCTCCCCGTCGGCTTTGTGTTCATTTATATGAATTAGAGACACACGTGAAGAACTGTTAACGCTGTAAAGAACTGCTTCATACGCCAGTTTCAGCTTTGCTGAATCTCAATTAGTGTGTGTATTTCTGAGTGCTTTACTAGAGCAGAGGGGGAACAGGGGGGAACAGGCCTCTTTAAACAGTGAGTTACGGCAGCAGAAACTCAACATGTCCCACCCAGCTCAGCGCGCTCGTCGTGTAGAGCTCCCGAGCCGTACGTCTGACTAGAATCACACATGTAATCAGGTAATGGCTGCTACACTGGTGTGTTAAGCTGTGTGTCCCACTCTTTTCTCTAGCTACACTGGTGTGTTAAGCTGTGTGTCCCACTCTTTTCTCTAGCTACACTGGTGTGTTAAGCTGTGTAGCTACACTGGCGTGTTAAGCTGTGTGCCGCTCTTTTCTCTAGCTACACTGGCGTGCTAAGCTATGCGTCTCACTCTTTTCTCTAGCTACACTGGTGTGTTAAGCTGTGTGTCCCACTCTTTTCTCTCTACACTGTGTGTCCCACTCTTTTCTCTAGCTACACTGGTGTGTTAAGCTGTGTGTCCCACTCTTTTCTCTAGCTACACTGGTGTGTTAAGCTGTGTGTCCCACTCTTTTCTCTAGCTACACTGGTGTGTTAAGCTGTGTGTCCCACTCTTTTCTCTAGCTACACTGGTGTGGCTGTGTGTCCCACTCTTTTCTCTCGCTCCACTGGTGTGTTGCTGTGTGTCCCACTCTTTTCTCTAGCTACACTGGTGTGTTAAGCTGTGTGTCCCACTCTTTTCTCTAGCTACACTGGTGTGTTAAGCTGTGTGTCCCACTCTTTTCTCTAGCTACACTGGTGTGTTAAGCTGTGTGTCCCACTCTTTTTCTCTAGCTACACTGGTGTGTTAAGCTGTGTGTCCCACTCTTTTCTCTAGCTACACTGGTGTGTTAAGCTGTGTGTCCCACTCTTTTTCTCTACTACACTGGTGTGTTAAGCTGTGTGTGTAGCCCACTGTGTGTCCCACTCTTTTCTCTAGCTACACTGGTGTGTTAAGCTGTGTAGCTACACTGGTGTGTTAAGCTGTGTGTCCCACTCTTTTCTCTAGCTACACTGGCGTGTTAAGCTGTGTGTGTCTTTTCTCTTTTCTCTAGCTACACTGGTGTGTTAAGCTGTGTGTCCCTGGCGTGTTAAGCTGTTCCCTAGCTACACTTCTGTTAGCTGTGTGTACACTCTAGCGTGTTAAGCTGTGTGTCCCTTTTCTTTTCTCTAGCTACACTGGCGTGTTAAGCTGTGTGTCCCACTCTTTTTTCTCTAGCTACACTGGCGTGTTAAGCTGTGTGTCCCACTCTTGTGTGTCCCACTCTTTTCTCTAGCTACACTGGCGTGTTAAGCTGTGTGTCCCACTCTTTTCTCTAGCTACACTGGCGTGTTAAGCTGTGTGTCCCACTCTTTTCTCTAGCTACACTGGCGTGTTAAGCTGTGTGTCCCACTCTTTTCTCTAGCTACACTGGTGTGTTAAGCTGTGTGTCCCACTCTTTTCTCTAGCTACACTCTTTTCTGTGTTAAGCTGTGTGTCCCACTCTTTTCTCTAGCTACACTGGTGTGTCCCACTCTTTTCTCTAGCTACACTGGCGTGTTGCTGTGTGTCCCACTCTTTTCTCTAGCTACACTGGTGTGTCCCCCTCTTTTCTCTTACAGCGTGTTGTGTGTGTCCCACTCTTTTCCTAGCTACTTTGTTAAGCTGTGTGCTACACTGGCGTGTTAAGCTGTGTGTCCCACTCTTTTCTCTAGCTACACTGGCGTGTTAAGCTGTGTGTCCCACTCTTTTCTCTAGCTACACTGGCGTGTTAAGCTGTGTGTCCCACTCTTTTCTCTAGCTACACTGGTGTGTTAAGCTGTGTGTCCCACTCTTTTCTCTAGCTACACTGGTGTGTTAAGCTGTGTGTCCCACTCTTTTCTCTAGCTACACTGGTGTGTTAAGCTGTGTGTCCCACTGGTGTGTTAAGCTGTGTGTCTTTTCTCTAGCTACACTGGTGTGTCCCCCTCTTTTTCTCTTACACTGGTGTGCTGTGTCCCACTCTTTTCTCTAGCTACACTGGCGTGTTAAGCTGTGTGTCCCCTCTTTTCTCTAGCTACACTGGCGTGTTAAGCTGTGTGTCCCCTCTTTTCTCTAGCTACACTGGTGTGTTAAGCTGTGTGTCCCACTATTTTCTCTCCCACGTGTTGCTGTGTGTCCCACTATTTTCTCTAGCTACACTGGTGTGTTAAGCTGTGTGTCCCACTCTTTTCTCTAGCTACACTGGCGTGTTAAGCTGTGTGTCCCACTCTTTTCTCTAGCTACACTGGTGTGTTAAGCTGTGTGTCCCACTCTTTTCTCTTGCTCAGCTGTAAACACAAGCTGTACCTGGAGGGGCTGCCCAACACCAGCATCATCATCCCCTTCCATAATGAAGGCTGGAGCTCCCTGCTCCGCACCATCCACAGCGTGGTGAACCGGACACCTGACCGCCTCATTGCTGAGATCATCCTGGTGGACGACCACAGTGACCGAGGTGAGGAGCTGCTCTCCTTCCTGGATGTGCTCTGTGTTCAGACTCCCTGCACCTTTAGGGCACTGTGTGAAATGCCTGTTCGACTGTCAGCGGTACAGCAGACACACGCGATTGGCCTGTTCTTTATATCCAAATCAGTGTGAATATTGTAAACATGTAGAATCGCTGTCGTCAGTTGTTTTGTTGATGCCTGTTGAAACGGCGTTGTGGAGTCACCAGTCAGACAGCAGAGACGGAGCAAACCCACAGAGACAGGACTAGGGCTCAGGGTGAGGGTCCTGCAGTTAGCATGTTTTAATACAACAGTGTGTGTGTGTGTGTGTGTGTGTGTGTGTGATAAACAGTCTCCCTGCTTGTTGCTCTGCCAGACTGATGACCTCAAGTGAGACACAGAGTCTTTCTGAACAGATTTTTGACCTGGTGTGTGTGTGTGTGTGTGTGTGTGTGTGTGTGTGTGTGTGTGTGTGTGTGTGTGTGTGTGTGTGTGTGTGTGTGTGTGTGTGTGTGTGTGTGTGTGAGTGTGTGTGAGTGAGTGTGTGTGTCCGTGTATGTTTGTATGAGTGTGTGTGTGTGTGTGTGTTTGTATGTGTGTGTGTGTGTGTGTGTTTGTATGAGTGTGTGTGTGAGTGTGTGTGTTTGTATGAGTGTGTGTGCATGTGTGTGTGTGCACTATGCAGTCACCAGTGATTCCATTACACTTCTCAGCACAACAGAGTCTTCACTGCCCCCCCACCCCACACCCCCCCTTTTTATCTTCCTGAACAACATTCAGCATGAAACACTTACAGCTGTTGCTATGGCCCAGACCTCCTGCGTTGCCATGTGGAGCGCTGTGATGGTAACACGATGTGTCGTAAGGGGAGAGATGCACTGTGTGTCCAGAGAACACGCTGAAAGGAAACGTGGCATTTCATAGCCTGGTCAGGAGGCACCGCGTTTTCTGCTGCTCACCACGACATCCTGCTGTTACTGGTTTGTTTGTTGGTTCGGTGGTGACACTTTGCTTAAGGTAACCTCATGACTCACTCGCTTAATTTGATTGCACTTCTTTTGGGACGTAAGTGGTTATATGTGAGAGCTTTAAAAGTGAAGTGAATTATAGGATGGTGTCTAGCTGGCCTATATTCTTAAAAATGTTTGCAGTGTGGCCTTGTTGGAACAAGCACCTGTCACCATCATGGCTGATGTTACGTCCACGGTCTCCATACACACTGAGCTGGAGGTCCTCTGCTTCAGGCAGACCTCGCCCTGTACTTATCTAGACGTCAGCTTTCAGGAGGGCTGTCTCAATCTATCAATCTTCTTGACAGAGAGAAAGAGAGGGAGAGAGAGGGCAAGGGAGAGGGAGAGAGAGAGGGAGAGGGAGGGAGAAAGGGGGAGAGAGAGAGAAGGAGCTGTTTGTCAGTCAGGACTCTCCTACACTCTATACTGAGTGTCACTTTACAGTCCTTCGTAAACACACACACAGACTGAGGACATATGGAAGGTGGGGTCCTGCTTTCTGTTCTCATTCCACATGGAAGCTTGTTGCTCTTTGATGTCCAATTTCAAAATGTTTAACAAAGAAACCTCCCAATAAGCTAGAAGGAAATGCAGACGTGTGTATTACCTGCGCCGCAGTCAGTGTGCTGGGGCCGTGGAGGCTCCTGTTACGGCCCCTCCACTTGTCTGCACAGTGGTGTGACATTGAGGCTTATAATGCTTAATGGTGCCCCAAATATTGCTCTTTAAGTGGGAGGAATCAGTGAAGATTGCACATCCCTGTGTGCACAGCCCCGTGCACATGCCTGTGGTTAACAAAGACCTTAACAGGCTTTTCATACCTTTGTGAGCAGCTTGCAGTGAATTATGGGAATAAAGAAAACATTGCATGAGGTGTGATAAGCAGAAGCATTCGGCGCATAAAGCACAACTAAGCAGCTGTAATCAGACAGGAAGAAAGAGAAAAGACAGAACAAAAAGATCTGTGGAAGGCAACGCAAGCACATAAACCAGGTTATTGTTCCTGTAACTATTAGTGTTAAAGGTCTTGTTTTTAAACAATATGAAATGCAAAAATGAGAAAATGCCCAACCCATTAATGCCCCAGCTATGTGAACATGAGGAGAAGCCCATTCTGAATACCAAGCAGCGAGCAGTTTTAAAATAACCTAAACATTGGTATGCAGTATTAATGTGGACTGAATGTGTTGACATTTGGGTTGTTGAGCTGATTTAATGATGCAAACAGTTTGACAATCTTTAAGATTCTTTCAGCATATCGGGCAGATTCCTTAGGTTCAGACCTGCCTCAGACCTGAGTGAGTTTCACATGTACTGCAAAGGATTAAACAGATATCAGATATGCTAATCAGTCAATTAGATTGATTAGATCAGTTGATAAGATGTGCTGTAAGAATTGTCTTATTGTCTAGCTGGGGATTAGTTTTCCATGGGAAAGTGGGTTACAGGTGAGATCATTATTACCATACCAGCATATCTTGGTGGGTTACAGGTGAGATCATTATTACCATACCAGCATATTTTGGTGGGTTACAGGTGAGATCATTATTGCCATACCAGCATATCTTGGTGGGTTACAGGTGAGATCATTATTACCATACCAGCATATCTTGGTGATTTTAGTTCCTAAATGCATGTCAGCTGTTTTACACGCTCTGCCACCTTTTACCTTCTTAAGAACCATAAAAATATCCTCAGGTCATATTGTTGCTTTTGGAATCGACGTGTGTGTCAATTCTCACATACTCAAAGGAGTTTTTCTCAAATATGGAGCCTCTCGAGGAGGCATTTATTTTTGTTGTTCAGTACTGTAAAAATGTAAAACATTACATGTAAATATGTTATTTAGATATATCTATACTTAATGTTGTTGGGCCAAATTTCATATGTAATGATTTAATAATTATGTTGGGCAATATTAATGACTTAATTATCACGTTGTGGGGCCATATTTTATATTGTAATAATTTACTAAACATGCTGGGCCATATTTAATATATAATGATTTTATAATAACGTTGGGCCATATTTCATATGTAAGGATTTAACAGTAGTTGTGTAGTTTTGTAGCGATGTAGTTGTGTAGTTTTGTTGTTGTGTATTGCATTGTTTAAATCGAGTAGACCCTCCCATCTCAGTAATTTAGGCCCTAGATTTCATATTTTACAGACATAGTAGTATAATCACATTGCTCCAGTCCCCACATGCCCTAATAGGCCTTAAGACAAATGAATTGTATCTGAATAGGGCTGAACACAAACTAATCCTGTCTGAATGCCTTAGCACAAACGAATCCTGCCCTAATTTGATTTAACACAAACTAGTCCCGTCTAAATAGGCCTTAGCACAAACGAATCCTGCCCTAATTTGATTTAACACAAACTCCTGTCTAAATTTGGGATTTAACACAAACTAGTCCTAGTCCTGTCTAAATAGGCCTTCTAAATATTTGGGATTTAACACAAACTAGTCCCGTCTAAATAGGCCTTAGCACAAACTAATCCCGTCTAGGTAGGCGTTAGCACAAACTAATCCTGTCTATTTGGGATTTAATACAAACTAGTCCTGTCTAAATAGGCCTTAGCACAAACTAATACTGTCTATTTCGGAATTAATACAAACGTCTAAATAGGCCTTCCAAACTAATCCTGTCTATTTGGGTCTAAATAGGCCTTAGCACAAACTAATCCTGTCTATTTGGGATTTAATACAAACTAGTCCCGTCTAAATAGGCCTTAGCACAAACTAATCCTGTCTATTTGGGATTTAATACATACAAACTAGTCCAGTCTAAATAGGCCTTAGCACAAACTAATCCTGTCTATTTGGGATTTAAGGCCTTAGCACAAACTAATCCTGTCTAAATAGGCCTTAGCACAAACTAATCCTGTCTATTTGGGATTTAACACAAACTAGTCCCGTCTAAATAGGCCTTAGCACAAACTAATCCTGTCTATTTGGGATTTAATACAAACTAGTCCCGTCTAAATAGGCCTTAGCACAAACTAATCCTGTCTATTTGGGATTTAATACAAACTAGTCCCGTCTAAATAGGCCTTAGCACAAACTAATCCTGTCTATTTGGGATTTAATACAAACTAGTCCCGTCTAAATAGGCCTTAGCACAAACTAATCCTGTCTATTTGGGATTTAATACAAACTAGTCCCGTCTAAAAGGCCTTAGCACAAGTAATCCTGTCTATTTGGGAAATACAAACTAGTCCCTTAGGCCTTAGCACAAACTAATCCTGTCTATTTGGGATTTTAATACAAACTAGTCCTGTCTATTTAAATAGGCCTTAGCACAAACTAATCCTGTCTATTTGGGATTTAATACAAACTAGTCCCGTCTAAATAGGCCTTAGCACAAACTAATCCTGTCTATTTGGGATTTAATACAAACTAGTCCCGTCTAAATAGGCCTTAGCACAAACTAATCCTGTCTATTTGGGATTTAATACAAACTAGTCCCGTCTAAATAGGCCTTAGCACAAACTAATCCTGTCTGTCTATTTGGGATTTAACACAAACTAGTCCCGTCTAAATAGGCCTTAGCACAAACGAATCCTGCCCTAATTTGGGATTTAATACAAACTAGTCCCGTCTAAATAGGCCTTAGCACAAACTAATCCTGTCTATTTGGGATTTAATACAAACTAGTCCCGTCTAAATAGGCCTTAGCACAAACTAATCCTGTCTATTTGGGATTTAATACAAACTAGTCCCGTCTAAATAGGCCTTAGCACAAACTAATCCTGTCTATTTGGGATTTAATACAAACTAGTCCCGTCTAAATAGGCCCTTAGCTAAACAAACTAATCCTGTCGATTTGGGATTTAATACAAACTAGTCCCGTCTAAGTCTAAATAGGCCTTAGCACAAACTAATCCTGTCTATTTGGGATTTAATACAAACTAGTCCCGTCTAAATAGGCCTTAGCACAAACTAATCCTGTCTATTTGGGATTTA
This sequence comes from Brachyhypopomus occidentalis, assembly GCA_020368025.1. Classification (NCBI taxonomy): domain Eukaryota; kingdom Metazoa; phylum Chordata; class Actinopteri; order Gymnotiformes; family Hypopomidae; genus Brachyhypopomus; species Brachyhypopomus occidentalis. Next base: position 1,042,206 of record JAGXOD010001386.1, read on the forward strand.
ATACAAACTAGTCCTAATCCTGTCTAAATAGGCCTTAGCACAAATCCTGTCCTGTAGGCCTTAGCAAACTAATCCTGTCTATTTGGGATTTAATACAAACAAGTCCCGTCTAAATAGGCCTTAGCACAAACTAATCCTGTCTATTTGGGATTTAATACAAACTAGTCCCGTCTAAATAGGCCTTAGCACAAACTAATCCTGTCTATTTGGGATTTAATACAAACTAGTCCCATCTAAATAGGCCTTAGCACAAACGTCAGAGCCTTTGGTTGTATTCAACATTTTGTCAGTTTGTCACAACATTTAAATTGTTCAGTGTTCAGAAATGCTTAATCTGAAATGTTCCTCTTGGGGCCCTTATGGCCCTCATTAAACCTGGATTGCCAATTGAATTAATTCTGTCCTCTCTTCTGAATCTCTGAACATCCCCGTGCCATTCCACGGTCAGCTAACAGCTAACAGCTAACACGGTCAGCTAACAGCTAACAGCTAACACGGTCAGCTAACAGCTAACACGGTCAGCTAACAGCTAACAGCTAACACGGTCAGCTAACAGCTAACACGGTCAGCTAACAGCTAACAGCACTCGTATGTCCTGCACACTCTGTGTTTACTGAGCTTTCTTTCAAAAAATTAAACAAATACAACAAAATACTTGTACTTTGTATGTCTCATAAAAGCTGAAATGTTACAAACCCGTTCACATCTATGCTAATAGATCGCATTTAATTAGAACATCTAATTAAAGTGATTAAAGTTTAACTTCACACAGCTTTCTAAAGGACTGACATTAAATTGCCAGTATGACAGATATCCATCCTGAGCCCGATGCTTAAATACGTGCAAGTCAACATTAATTCTTTCTAAAGACTAATTAAATGTCTATTATTACTGCACGGACTGAGCTGTTTATGATTTATACCGCACTTGTGGGATAATGTGTTGGAAACAGAACACTGACCTAACAGTGTTTCTGGAAGAGCAGATGAAGGAGATTTACAGCTGCCCTCGAGCCTGTGGAGCAGAACCGGGGCAGCGGGCTGCCGTGTGGACCCAGGGAGCAGAACCCTGTTCCGCCGAGCAGGGCAGAGAGCTCAGCCTCACACAGCTGCCCCGCACTGTTGCCCCAGGGAGCTGAATGTGTGGTAATTATTGGGCAGCCTCACCTGGCCCTTCAGATGCTACGGCAGGCCTTAATTAGAGTGGTACTGTAGACTGTCTGAGGACTCACACACACACACACACACGTGTGCATGTGTACACATACAGACACATGCATGCACACTCACCCACATACACAAATACACACACATACATACATGCATACACACATGCACATGTGCATGCAAATATGCAGTCACAAACATGCACACACACACACACACACACACGCAGACATGCAGGCGTGTTTGTGACTGGCCCACCTTGACAATGAATGACCTTGCTGTTTTGCGTATGACAGGAGCAAACCTCACACACTGAACATGCTCCCTGCTACACCCTTAAGCTCACGTGCAGCAGACCTCACACACTGAACATGCTCCCTGCTACACCCTTAAGCTCACGTGCAGCAGACCTCACACACTGAACATACTCCCTGCTACGCCCTTGAGCTCACGTGCAGCAAACCTCACACACTGAACATGCTCCCTGCTACGCCCTTGAGCTCACGTGCAGCAAACCTCACACACTGAACATGCTCCCTGCTACGCCCTTGAGCTCACGTGCAGCAAACCTCACACACTGAACATGCTCCCTGCTACGCCCTTGAGCTCACGTGCAGCAAACCTCACACACTGAACATGCTCCCTGCTACGCCCTTGAGCTCACGTGCATGTGAGGCCCAGTGCTACCTGATGCAGGCTGTGGTACGAGACCCCAGAGGTGCAGAAGTGACGCGGTTAGCAGGCCGCTGGGTGATTTTGCCAAGACCCTTACAGTCCAATTAAAGAGAAAATAATTACTACAATCACCCAGACTCATTCACAAAGCTGTCACCTGTATAATGTGCATTGCTTCACTCAGCTCTGCTGGAGATATTTTTTCAATATTGCAGATATTAACGTGCAGTGGTACAGTGGTTTGCTTTAGCATTTATATTTATGAAATACACATTTCACTCAGCAACCTTCGCAGGGAACTTTGAAGTAACCCGTGGGCTCTGTGAACTGCAGCCGCTCGCCTCTGCGTAATGTGATGAAGAGAGAACTGTATCGAGGACGACTCCGGCTGATCGATGTCTCGAAGCTTAATCAAAGCCATTCAGTCCTGTTATTTGGCTTGACTAATTGCTTGGACTGAAGTTTACAAAGTGAGAGTGACCTGCAGAATAACGTGGACTTCCTTTGTTTACTGGTCCTTGTTTATTTTTAAATAACCCAGCACCTTTTCTTCAAAGAAAACAACCCTTCAGGTCATGGGGTCTGTCTGCGAGGCTGTCAAACGGTCAGCGCCACCTGCACGGAGGTCTTAGCAAGACAATATGAGCAAAGGGTGAAATACTTTCACTGTTATGAAGATATACATGCATGTCCAGTGCTGATATTCATTTATTATGAATTACGTTTTCATTTCACAAAAATGGTATGTGTTCAATGTCACATTAATATGCAGATTAACAGGTCAATACTTTATTATTATGTTGGTTACATAATGAGATATCTTGAATTTGAGTGATCGTGTTTTGAATGTAAGTAGCCACAGGTGTGCAGGAGTGCAGGTGTGCAGGACTGCAGGTGTGCAGGACTGCAGGTGTGCAGGAGTGCAGAGAGCTGAAAGCCCTAAGCAGAACTAGTACAGGTGGAATTTACTCCGTGCTGCCTCTGCAGGTTGGGGTTAAAAAGAAAAGGGATTTAAAGCAAGCAAGCATGTGTAACTAGTGGTAAAATACCAAGAAGATGAATGTGTCTGATCTGACGTCTGATGAGAGGCCTAAATGTATATCGTTCATCTAAGGTCTGATCAGAGTGGGTTATAGACACAGTGGTGTCTGATCAGAGTGGGTTATAGACACAGAGAGTGCATCAGACACCACTGTCTATAACCCACTCTGATCAGACACCACTCACTTCCACTGCCTTGGCTCCCCTGTGGCGTCTGATCTTAAAAGCAAAATCGAAGCCTCTCGTTTGGCTCACTCAGAAACGCTGTCAATAGTCATAATCACCTGACCGCTGAGTTTAGGGGGTGGAGCCTCTTCAGACTCTTCAGACTCTTGGCTGGCAGGCTAAGGCTCCATACCACTGGCTGGCAGACTAAGGCTCCATACCATTGGCTGGCAGGCTAAGGCTCCATACCACTGGCTGGCAGGCTAAGGCTCCATACCATTGGCTGGCAGGCTAAGGCTCCATACCATTGGCTGGCAGGCTAAGGCTCCATACCATTGGCTGGCAGACTAAGGCTCCATACCATTGGCTGGCAGGCTGAGGCTCCATACCATTGGCTGGCAGGCTGAGGCTCCATACCATTGGCTGGCAGGCTGAGGCTCCATACCATTGGCTGGCAGGCTGAGGCTCCATACCATTGGCTGGCAGGCTGAGGCTCCATACCATTGGCTGGCAGGCTGAGGCTCCATACCATTGGCTGGCAGGCTGAGGCTCCATACCATTGGCTGGCAGGCTAAGGCTCCATACCATTGGCTGGCAGACTAAGGGTCCATACCATTGGCTGGCAGGCTAAGGCTCCATACCATTGGCTGAGGATGTCAGGTTGTCTAAAAAGTAAAATGTTTTGTTGACATGTTAAATTCTCTGTCAGGTCTCAGGCTAGGATCTTAAACTAGTTAAGCATTAAAATGATCAATAAATATAAAGAAACAAATACTTGAGGCTCGTTGTTTCAGAAACAACTTTACTGACCATTATATTATTCCAGTTGTTTTCTCATCTCCTGACAGAGTCAGTGCATCGATTTGCCTTTCAAACCCAAACACTGTGATTTCAGCATCATCATAATGTCTTTGTTCTTACCTGCTTAGATCTTGTCTCTTCCCTCTCCTTGATCTTTGGGCACTAGATTGACAGACTGAGATTTTGTCCAAGTAGCACAATAAACACACAAACCAGGACACCTTCTCATGTAAATGATATGTAAATGAAGGCTAATTTGGGGTCTGACAGGTGCACTTGATTTGGAAATGGAGAGTTTGAGAATCTTTACTGTTCAGAGGGTGAAACTGACAAATCAGCTCAAATCACCACTTGTTTTTGACATCATATGACAGTATCATGAATTACTTACTACATATGGAATTCGAGGCACACAGATACTCTTATAAATGTAGGCCATTGCAATCGTGACAAGTCTTTGATTGCATAAAAGGAACTGAATGAGAAATCAAAGCAGTGACAATTTACCAGCAGAAGTATTTATAAAAAAAGAAGAAAGTAACATTTTTATGGTGTTTTGAGCGTAACGTGTGTGTCAGATGTCTTTTCAGCATCTTTCTGTAGCGCCTTGGATGGGTTGGGTTGGGTTGGGTTGGGGGCAGCTGTCCTCATGAATAACATTCTTCACTTCCTGTGGCTCCAGATACCTTTTAGGATTTGATTCTTTTAGGATTGGATTCATCCGCTTGAGCCTTTGACCTTTTGTTCCCCTGGGAACCAGGACTGCACGTTGGAGTGTTTCACGTGCATATAGCAGCCCAGCTCTGCACGACTCTTAGCGGGGGGCCTCTGGCACCGCGGGGAGGGATTGGGGCTGATGGCTGGAGTAGAGCTTCCTCACTCAATACAAACACAACGCGAGTGAGAAGCTCTTACTGTCACACGGCCCAGCGACATGCTTAGCTTCCTCTTACACCTTGGCTGTGATGCTCAGCCACACCACCGTACCACTGTACTACACCACTACACCACCGTACCACACCACCATACTACACCACCATATAACACCACCATATAACACCACTGTACCACACTGTACCACACCACTGTACCACACCACCATATAACACCACTGTACCACACCACTGTACCACACCACTGTACCACACCACTGTACCACACCACTGTACCATACCACTGTACCAGTTATTAATCAGAATTCTCCATTCAGAGTCCATTTTAAACGAAGAGAATAGCTGAGAGTTCAGTTCTGACGTCCCTCCACTCCCAGGAACTACCAGCTCATCCTTGTGAATATATTGTGTGCCGTCTGCTCCTCAGCGCCGCTCAGCTCAGCCGCAGGAGCTCTGGAACTGTCAGTACTGCAGTGGAGGGCAAAAGGAGAGTGAAGATGTCCACGAGGTCCCTGGAGACTCACCCAGCTCCAAGGATCTTCATCCTGTGGATCCCAAGGCCAGGGTGCAGTTTGCACTGACAGGCCAGTGTTCTTCTGGGATGGATGGAGAGAGCCCTGCTGGAGGAGAGTCATGCTGTCACCCTAACCCATGGTAGAAGAGGGCAGATGGGGATTCTCTCACTTCCTGTTACTGACTCCATCAGACGATGTCATGCTGTCTCACGCAGAGTGAGAGCTTCCACTACTGCAGTGTGGCACTGCCATGTTTACTGCTTTCTCTGGCCAAAACACACACACTTTAACTCCTGCAGGGAGAGGTGTGTTAGAACTGCTAGAGTTGCGCATGATGGAGAAGTGTGTGAAACTACCCAGGAGCCCTAGGGTTTCAGATGTCAGAATCTTGACATCATCCCTAATGAGACAGACACAATAGAATGTACAGAGTACCACGTTATTATTCATATGAATGTGTGTGTGTGTGTGTGTGTGTGTGTGTGCCTGTGCCCAGTGGTGGGTGGTGCTGTGTCACTAGGGTCTGTCCTCTCTCCCCTTCCTGCACCTGATTCAGGCCCCCAGGGGGCTGTGGGGTCCGGTAGAGAGGACGCTTGTGTGCGATTGGCTGCCGCTTCTCGCCGGTGTGTGATTGGTCGTGTAAGACTTGTACCTGTGTTAAATGATAAAATTGTAAAGCGACCTTGGGTATCTTGAAAGGCGCTACATAAATCAAACATTCATAAATCAAACATTCATATTTGGTGCTGACATTAGAATGACTTGCAGTGATCTTTCTTTGCCTGCATACCTTGTCAACATGCATTACATGTTGTGCCATGTCAGGTTTGCCGGGGCAGAGGAAGGCTCAGACGATGCTTTGTCTTTAGCACTACCTGACATGAGGCTTCCATCAGCAGCTGTTTGTCAACAGGTCATTAGAATTATTTGGTCATTCTGCATTTGTCATGAGTCTGCAGCCAATTTCATCTCCGTGTCTCAGTGCCCAGGCTGGCACACCTAAGGCACTGCGTTACGTGGAAGGTCTATGGAACAGTGGGAACCTGCCGGAAAGGTTTGAAGGACACCACGTTTAAAGTGGAGACGCATCCATTTCCCAGTCCGTGCTGTTCTGATAGCCTATTTCCCTGGCCATCAGGGGTCTATGAAATATTCAGTGCATTGAGATTCTTATTATGGAGATCAGCTGCTACTCTCTTTAAAAAGCTGTGGCCATTAATCAGTCATTACTGCAACACTGGCTCCATTATTTGCGTCATTATCAGAACTCTGCATCTATCAGCCATTTCCTCTGCTCACAGACTCCATGCTGGGCCTCCAGAAGCAGCTCATGGCAGTCAGGAGAACCTTCATGCGCCTCAACAGCAGCCATTACGCATCAGTTGTTGAAAATGGTCAATAAACATTTTCTCACTGGCGCTAGTCAGTCATCAGTGCGCAGTGCCTCACAATAGCAGCACTTCATGGTGTAACTCAGGGCTCCGGACCTGATTAATCATGCGGACTTGGTGTTTCTTAAAGCCATGTGTGACATAAGCTTGAAAAAAACCAACACTCTAAGTCTTTCAATAATAAAAGCTCTTAGCAAAGTGTCTGTAGGGGAGCCATTACTAGAATCGATGCTATGCTTCTAATGGGCTGCTCAGTGATCAGTGCTAACTGCTACTACCCAGCACATCACCATGAGACGAAGCTTAGAGAGGTCTCTCGCCTGCCCACCTGCCTCCCAGCAGGGCGACTCTTATCTGGTCGACTTTAGACAGAGACCCCCTAACGAGATTGTCCTCGAATCTGGAAATGAAGGCAGGTTATCTTCAGGAACAGCTGTCTGGGTGGAAGTCTCTCACAATTATCATATCGCTGCGGCTCATTGATTCCCTCTGGCCTCTGAGAAAAGGGGGATGTCAGGAGAACATCGCCATCCCAAACAAAAAGCACCTATCATCTACACAACGGCCTTGTTCTACTGAAGAATGGCTAGAAATTATTCTCCATTTAGAGCAATCTGTGCCCCTGCTCAACACAAAGCCGTTACCGCCTGGGAGACACAGAGTGGCGTCTCTGTAGAGTAGCGACTGCCGTCACGTGGGAGAGCGAACGCCACCGTGATAGATGTCGCACCGGCGTAATGACTGAACTTGCGGCTTGCTTGGCTGAGCAGGAAGAGGTTGAAACCATTGTGTGGTGGGTGGGTATCACTTTGCTTTCACTCTGCATTGACAACTGAAATCGAGCCAGGAGAATAAATTGCCTCCTGTGTTTGCGGCCTGAGAGAACAACCCAAACCCAAGACTTTAGGGAGGAAAACACACACAGCGAGGTTGCCACACTTAATGCAGCTGAGGCTGGAACAATTACCCCCCCCCTGCAGTAAACACACGCTCAGAGCCTCACCTGGGGCGGCTAGCAGGGCTGAGTGTGGAACTGTGCCCCCTGTGCCCCCTGTGCCCCCTGTGCTCCCTGTGCTCCCTGTGCTCCCTGTGCCCCCTGTGCCCCCTGTGCTCCCTGTGCCCCCTTTGCCCCCTGTGCCCCCTCTGCTCCCTGTGCTCCCTGTGCCCCCTGTGCTCCCTCTGCCCCCTGTGCTCCCTGTGCGCCCTTTGCCCCCTGTGCCGCCTGTGCCGCCTGTGCCCCCTGTGCTCCCTTTGCCCCCTGTGCCCCCTCTGCCCCCTGTGCTCCCTGTGCTCCCTTTGCCCCCTTTGCCCCCTGTGCCCCCTCTGCCCCTGTGCTCCCTGTGCCCCCTGTGCCCCCTGTGCCGCCTGTGCCCCCTGTGCTCCCTGTGCCCCCTGTGCCCCCTGTGCCCCCTGTGCCCCCTGTGCTCCCTGTGCCCCCTGTGCTCCCTGTGCCCCCTGTGCCCCCTGTGCCCCCTGTGCTCCCTTTGCCCCCTGTGCCCCCTGTGCTGGCCTCCTGGATGCGTCTCTGGGCACATCACACAGCGCCCTGAAGCCTTCTGATTGTGTAATGAACCGCTGATTACAAACGGTACCCGTTGCATTCGGTGGAGAAATGGGTCCAGCAGCTACTCGTGTGGCGTGTGGGAGCTAAAGCAGCGCTAGCTCCCCTCGTCTCTGCTCTCAGCACTGCTGTGGTTTGCTCTGTGTTACTGGCGCTGAGGGCGACAGCAGTACAGGTTGGCCTCTCAGTCACCTGCACTGGCTGGTCTCAGATCAGTTTTTGAACCGATTTGAGGCATCGTCTGTCTTCAGAATATACTGCTTTATAGAATATTCTGCTTTATAGAATATTCTGCTTTATAGAATATACTGCTTTATAGAATATACCAAACAATTTTTAATGTGTACACACACACATACAGGTGCATGTCAATAAATTAAGTTAATTTATTGCAGTAATTCAATAGAAAAAGTGAAATGAATATATAGATTCATGACAGAGTGATCTATTTCAAGTGTTGATGATTGGGGCTTATAGCCAATGAAAATCCAAAAGTCATTATCTCAGAAAATTATAATATTATATAAGACCAACTGAAAAAATGATCTTTAATTCAGAAATGTTGGCCTGTGCTAGTCAGCCATCAGCAAAGCCATGTAAATGTGACATTTCTTTCAAGGTACTATAGTGTGTGTAGGGCTGTTTTGGCCTCTGTGTCATTATCCTTGCAGTGTAGGGGGGTTTGTGCTGAAAGCAAACTGCATCTCGTGAACTGACGAAGATGTTTTTTCCTCCTTTGAGGTATTTCACTGTGACAGCATAATTTGGACAGGAGACCATAATTTGGACTATGTTTAACTGAAATGGAGGTCTTTGTACTTACTTGAATACCTACCAGAGTGAGATCTGTTGCTCGAATCCGATATGCATTTCAAAAGAGGCTGAATCCAAGAAGACGATGAACCTTTCCAGAGCTCATGGCAGATCACTTCCCCCCCCTCCAGCCCTGCTGCATAATGTTCCTCTTAGAATCCTGTTCAGCATGTTCAGACTTTTGATCAGATATTTTTTTAGATGTGTAATCCTCATTTGCTTCGCCTTACAGCTCTTTTTCTAGCATTTCTTATTAAACTGTCGGACGTTTCCCCGTGTGATCGTGTTTAACAAGCGTGCCACTCTGTGACAGGTAGGTCAGTCACATGGAGTGACCCTGTCTGTTGTAAGAGCTCCCCCCCCCCCAGTCTGTTACAGGCTGTCAGCCATGGCACTGCTGTGCTGTGGAGTGAAAGCTGTATTTAGAAGTCTTGCTAATTGGATTTTTAATTAATTTCTCAGATGACAACTAACAGTGATAATAAAAGTGGAGGTGACTATCGATAGTATTCAAGTAGGACTCTGTTAATTAGATTTGGGTACTGAGCACAGCCTCATAGAAATGATGAATTCACACAGCATGGAGATGCAGTAAACATGTATTACTGCTCGAATCAAAACCCTTTTCTGCTTCTCTCATGTAAACCTGTGTATTACTGGCTGAATCAAAACCCTTTTCTGTCAGGAACCAGGTCTCATGGAGCTCACAGTCAAGCATGGCCCTCGAATTATTTTACAAATGCTCTGCTTCTATTTTTTGTACACAACTCCTTTGCAGTGAAGCTTCTACAGCTTTGCCCTTGTGTGTGGATTTCAGCAGGGCAGCTCACCAGAGCCTCAACACTCACCATAGCCTAGGTTACTGTTTCTTTCACTTATTCATTTATGGCTCTATCCAATTTTCATTTAATCTGAAATCTTCTTATGCAAAGCTGGCCACATGGTCTACATGAGCGGTTTATTTTTAACCCCGTGATGACTACAGCTGATCGCCTGTTCCTAGTCTTCCTCTTTGAGTAAGCAGACGGCAGCCATTTGAATTCAATAATATTGCAGGAATGTGAGAAGCATGTGAGAATTCATACTGTGAGTACAGTAACTTTATTTAGCACAAATTTATTCTATTTATTTGTTTATCGTTTCCAAGAAGACTGTTGTGTGCTATTTTTTTCAGTTGTTGTTTAAACCAATCAGATGAAGGGCATCAGAGTTTGCATATGATTGCATCTGATCTCAATAATATGTTTCAAGCCTTCTTTTAAATTTCTGCCTTAAACATTTCACGGGCATTAAACATTTTAAAAAAATGTGATGTGATAAAATTACATTTCAGACATTTAGTTCACTTCTAATGTCCACACAGTTGCAGGTGTGATCTGAACACGGAGGCTCAGTGTAGCTTCAGCAGCTCCTCTCTGCTATAGCACAGGCAGGTGTGACCTGAACACGGAGGCTCGGTGTAGCCTCAGCAGCTCCTCTCTGCTATAGCACAGGCAGGTGTGACCTGAACACGGAGGCTCGGTGTAGCCTCAGCAGCTCCTCTCTGCTATAGCACAGGCAGGTGTGACCTGAACACGGAGGCTCAGTGTAGCTTCAGCAGCTCCTCTCTGCTATAGCACAGGCAGGTGTGACCTGAACACGGAGGCTCAGTGTAGCTTCAGCAGCTCCTCTCTGCTATAGCACAGGCAGGTGTGACCTGAACACGGAGGCTCAGTGTAGCTTCAGCAGCTCCTCTCTGCTATAGCACAGGCAGGTGTGACCTGAACACGGAGGCTCGGTGTAGCCTCAGCAGCTCCTCTCTGCTATAGCACAGGCAGGTGTGACCTGAACACGGAGGCTCAGTGTAGCTTCAGCAGCTCCTCTCTGCTATAGCACAGGCAGGTGTGACCTGAACACGGAGGCTCGGTGTAGCCTCAGCAGCTCCTCTCTGCTATAGCACAGGCAGGTGTGACCTGAACACGGAGGCTCAGTGTAGCTTCAGCAGCTCCTCTCTGCTATAGCACAGGCAGGTGTGACCTGAACACGGAGGCTCGGTGTAGCCTCAGCAGCTCCTCTCTGCTATAGCACAGGCAGGTGTGACCTGAACACGGAGGCTCGGTGTAGCCTCAGCAGCTCCTCTCTGCTATAGCACAGGCAGGTGTGACCTGAACACGGAGGCTCAGTGTAGCTTCAGCAGCTCCTCTCTGCTATAGCACAGGCAGGTGTGACCTGAACACGGAGGCTCGGTGTAGCCTCAGCAGCTCCTCTCTGCTATAGCACAGGCAGGTGTGACCTGAACACGGAGGCTCGGTGTAGCCTCAGCAGCTCCTCTCTGCTATAGCACAGGCAGGTGTGACCTGAACACGGAGGCTCGGTGTAGCCTCAGCAGCTCCTCTCTGCTATAGCACAGGCAGGTGTGACCTGAACACGGAGGCTCGGTGTAGCTTCAGCAGCTCCTCTGCTATAGCACAGGCAGGTGTGACCTGAACACGGAGGCTCGGTGTAGCCTCAGCAGCTCCTCTGCTATAGCACAGGCAGGTGTGACCTGAACACGGAGGCTCGGTGTAGCCTCAGCAGCTCCTCTGCTATAGCACAGGCAGGTGTGACCTGAACACGGAGGCTCGGTGTAGCCTCAGCAGCTCCTCTGCTATAGCACAGGCAGGTGTGACCTGAACACGGAGGCTCGGTGTAGCCTCAGCAGCTCCTCTCTGCTATAGCACAGGCAGGTGTGACCTGAACACGGAGGCTCGGTGTAGCCTCAGCAGCTCCTCTCTGCTATAGCACAGGCAGGTGTGACCTGAACACGGAGGCTCGGTGTAGCTTCAGCAGCTCCTCTCTGCTATAGCACAGGCAGGTGTGACCTGAACACGGAGGCTCAGTGTAGCTTCAGCAGCTCCTCTCTGCTATAGCACAGGCAGGTGTGACCTGAACACGGAGGCTCGGTGTAGCCTCAGCAGCTCCTCTCTGCTATAGGAGCTTCAGCCTGAGCCTATTGGTCAACTGGCTGAACACTGCACGTTTTTCAGTGCCATTCTTTGTTTTATATTTTTAAGGGAAATAATGTTTAAAGGACACGTGTGTCATGGGGTCACCGGGTCACAGATTTTTCTGTATGTCCAGCTCCTCTGCCAACTACTCTGGCCTAGATGTTCTGTTGTGAGTAGACAGTCTACACATGTCCTTGTGTTTACATGTGGGAGTAACAGCTGGAAGAATCAGTGCTTGTAAGCTGGTAATACCTCAGTTTAGACAGAAGGGCATTCCTAGGGTGACCTTGGGTTGGACTGTTTGCAAATAAGTGCTAAATGCGGATCATTAGATTGAAATGTGATGAGATCTTCACTAATTATGAGCACGAGGTGCCAGTAAGGGAGGCGTCTGTCCCCCGCCATCATGTGCCCAGTTAAAGGGCCGTTGTGCTTTCTCAGGCTTTTCAGTCCGCTGTCTGTGCTATTAGCACCGTGCACATCAGTTAAGTCTCTCATTAGCACTTAATGTTCTCAGGAGCACAGGGATACGCAGAAGTTAGGATGACAGAATTGTGCACGCCAGCCTTTGATCTATGAAGCCTGTAGTCTTGAAGCTTGATGAGTTTCACCCTCTAATGTTCTCCCTCGGTGTGGAAGGAGCACTTTGTAGTTTGTGAATTATGGGCTTTGTAGTTTGTCTTCAGTGTGTGGTATGGGGTATGTATTATGGGTGATGTAGTTTCTCTCCAGAGTGTGTATTATGGGTTTTGTAGTCTGCAGTGTGTGTATTATGGACAATGACAATCCAGCTATGAAAGGCAAATTTTTTACTGTAAACATGTAAACCTGTAAACATGTAGGTTTATGCTGATGATTAATTATAGGTAATCCATTAGGCTTATCAAGTGTAAGTCTTACCAAGGTCTTATAAAATGTACACACATGAATTGCATTAATATGAGGTTAGCATTATGAGATCTGTCATTTCTTTGGGTAGAGATTAGGACTGAATGTTTACCAAAACTGTAACAAGGGTTTATCTGAACCCAGCAAGGGGTATTTTACAATGTTACAATTACCCCTGCAATTGTAACATAGTTACCAATTACCCCTGCAATTGTAACATAGTTACCAATTACCCCTGCAATTGTAACATAGTTACCAATTACCCCTGCAATTGTAACATAGTTACCAATTACCCCTGCAATTGTAACAGTTACAAGCAGTTCGTCTTTTCTTCGTAATGTTCTTCGTAACAACTCACTATTGCCCCCTAGTGATCATGATTGCTAATGGTGACCAAAAAGTGAGATAGGAACGCAGCCACCTTCTTTGTAGAAGAGAGCATGTCCAACTGAAGGATGACACGTCACCTCGGTGTTCTGACCCAGTGATGGAGAGCAGGACTCCAGAGAACCCGGCACGTTTACTTGTTGTGAAACTAATTACACTGTTAGGGAACAGTCAGGCTGGGTGGTGCTCAGGGTGATCTGCCTCCACCCACCACCATCCACCACACCCCCCACAGAACATAATAGCAGTGCGTGCAGGGAATCCCTCAGAGGGAAGCCTTCACTATGTTCCGCTTGTTCAAAGATCCAGGATGTCATACAAAGTTTCATACTAGGTTTCAGAGCAGGTTTCATAGGTCTCATGCAGTGTTTCATATTAGGTTACATGCAAGGTTTCATCCAAGGTTTCATTCAAGGTTTCATACTAGTTTTCAAACAAGGTTTCATTCAACCAGACCTTGTTTATTTTATACTGAGCGCTTGCTTGAAGGCACTTCCAATGCTGCTGACTAAGAGAGATGAGAGAGATGTGAAACAGTAGAGTTTGATTGTGAAGGATAAAATCTATTTTGCACTGCTCAACCAGAGAGGAGCAACCTGCCCTGGAGGATCCTCTGTCTCCAAGCCTGTTTGAGCTCAGCACAAAGAGAGAGGCTTTCTGCTTACTCGAGGAGAAGCAGGACCTCCTCACCCTCTCCTGCGGTGAGCTGTTGTCTGCTTCTGCTTTGTTTAACATTTGTCAGGCAGGCCGATGTATTATTCATCCAGACAGGTTAGCAGGGGGATTAATGCTGCCAGCGCCTGCTCCCTCTCCGGCCACAGCAACACGCCTGAGGCCTAATGATGCGACAGGCCTCTGTGATGCATCTGTCAGCCGCTGAGGTCCACGGACAGGAGAAGCTCCTAATGGGAGGAGAACACCTGACCTGCTGCAGGCCCATGAAGAGCTGCACTCTCTGGGTCTGTCCGCCAGCGTGGGCCACAGGGCCAGAGGGAAACGGCTCTTTGGTTTACCTTAATCACCAGTCGGGAGGCGCGGGTGATCAAACTAATGCGCCGAGCTGCTCTCCTGCCTCAGAGGGGCTCTTGTCTTCCTCCTGCTGTGGCAAAGACAGCTAGATGGCCAGTGAGAGCTTCTCACTCTCGTCTTTTTCCACGTGTCTCCTAGTTGTTCAGACACACATCTACAACCTGCTCCCAAACAACGGAAGACAAAACAAAAATGACTCATGTAGCATTTTCATGTGAATACAAGTCAAGTGTTATTATTTTGAAAAAATTTATTTTCATGATTGTCAGTTGTATGGGGGAAACTGTGCTTTGCTATTCTTTGAAGATTTGTTTGTTTATGTCCTTGTAAGTTCTTTATGCACATTTTGCAGCACAGTCATGCGTCTGGCACTGTTTCAAATCTGAGTACATTTTACAGTATTGTAAAAAGTGCTACTTACAACACAGTCACGTAGTATCACACGACTTGAGGGTTGTTTTGTGCGGTGTGCTGCCCAGAGGGGTGGGCTCAGCTTGGGGCATCAACATGCATTATGCTTGGTGCATGTTTACACAGAGCAGAGCAGATGTGTCCCTCAGGGTGTCTTCTCCTCTGGGACTGTGTCTCCAGTGTCTGCCAGGAGAGAAGCAGCAATAGGCACGAGTGACTGGCTCTGATTCACTCACCTCAATGTCATTGTCACGTTGCTCCTGTAGCCATGGCGATGAGGGCCACTCCTGTAGCCATGGTGATGAGTAGCTGGTGAGTGGAAGCTTATGAGAAGCCACACGTGACTAGTTTCACTTGTACCCACTTCCCATCTGACACACTAGCACTGTCCAATACACATGGGCACTGTCCAATACACACATGCTGAAATCCTCTGGAATGTGTTTCAGCACTGTGGACAGCGCCCAGGTTGTCCTTCCCATGAGGATGTTGCCATCCACTGATCAGCCACTACTGTTTACAGGTGGCAGACCGTCCGTCACTGATGTGAATGACAGGAGCCCTATCTGGCAGGTGACTGTGATGTGAATGACCCAAATGAAATTGACAGTGCAAGAGTGATTAGTTTGAAGATTTTTTTTCATTAAACAGATGACTTTGTGTTACTTGCCAAGCAAATAATAGTTCATTGAATCAGTAAACTGCAAGATCTGCAAATCTTCCCACCTGGAGGAGTAAAGCATCCGTGTCCTGCCTGGCGTAATGTGGCATCACTAATGTGGCCTCACTAATGTGTCCTGGTGCCAGAGGGCACGTCGCCGGGCAGCGCTAGAGGTCCTGTCACGTGTCACGCTGGCCAGCAGATGTTAAAACTTTTATATGTGCCTTCCCTTTAAGTTGGAACCTTTTAATGAAATATTAGTATATTGCAGAAGAAAACCATGAAAGGTCATGAAAGGAAAGGTGTCTTCCTGGCTCAGACTGTAGGTGAGGCTCACGGTTAAAGAGAAGACACTCAGAATAAGAGGACCTGAATTCATTAGAGCAAGTGAGTTGAAGTTTCTACAGGAATTTACCATTTGCTTCATTATTTAGACCCTTTTAAAGGCTTTGTCATTCATGCAGTTTTACTCCATACCCCAAAATGTATTTAATATTGATGTCAGTATTAGACTTTCATTTATTCCATTGTGTAATCTCACTTAAAGTCAGCTGTGTTGTAATATATGGCAAAGGAAACTGTGACCTGCAGCTCACTTATAAAACAACACAAAACCTGTGTGAGATTTTGCATGCACAAAAAGTCCAGAATTCATGTCACAAAATTCATATCAGTGTTTTCCACTATCCAGAAGGTAAAGATATGATATCATGCAGTACCAAAAATATGTAATAAATCAGATGTTTTGTAGTAAAAATTACCTACAGCTACCTTCTCTGAAAAGACATTTGGCGAGTAATACAAAAGTACATGAAGTACATTTTCTTCATGTGGCTTGAGGGATGAGGCAGGATGCAGAGTGTAGAATATTATGAACAACTGTAATGTTTACTGAACACAGGAGCATGTAGCACACTAGGCAGCAGAAACAGCAGATGCTGTTTACCTAAACACACCGCCGTAAACAACGCACACACCGCCGTAAACAACGCACACACCACCGTAAACAACGCACACGCCACCGTAAACAACGCACACGCCACCGTAAACAACGCACACACCGCCGTAAACAACGCACACACCGCCGTAAACAACGCACACACCGCCGTAAACAACGCACACACCGCCGTAAACAACGCACACACCGACGTAAACAACGCACACACCGCCGTAAACAATACACACACCGCCGTAAACAACGCACAAACCGCCGTAAACAACGCACAAACCGCCGTAAACAACGCACAAACCGCCGTAAACAACGCACACACCGCCGTAAACAACGCACACGCCGACGTAAACAACGCACACGCCGACGTAAACAACGCACACGCCACCGTAAACATCAACCACACCGACATAATCAACACATACACTGACGTAAACAAATGAATGTCAAACATATAACACTAAGAAGAGACAAGTGAAATGAATGCACACACAGACACAGACGAGTGTATACACACACACACAGACACAAGTGAGTGTATACACACACAGACGAGTGTATACACACACACACACACGCACACACAGGTGGGTGTATACACACACACACACACACACACACAGGCGGGTGTATACACACACACACAGACACAAGCGAGTGTATACGCACACAGACGAGTGTATACACACACAGACAGACACAAGCGAGTGTATACACACACACAGTGTATTCTAATCCCATCTGCCCAAACTAACCCCACCTCCCTGAAATAACACTAATCCCATCCACATAAGGCTGGATGACCTACAAACATACCTGGAGTGGTGAGAGAGACAGATTGATGCGAAGACTGAAGACACATCTGTTTCAAGAGCACTTAAATTAAATTTTACTACACTAGCATGTATTAAATATTTGTGACTGTAATGACTTTTCTTGCTTTTTATCTGTTAAGTAGGGTTTTCTCAGTATATATTTGAGTATATCTAGGCGTCCATACTGACTGTATCTAATAATATCTTTGCTTAAAGTTTCTTCCTGATTTTAGCCTATACTAACTAGCTAGAGATTTTGTTCTGAGTAAAACAATGAAGCACTTTTTGTAAGTCGCTCTGGATAAGGGCGTCTGCTAAATGCCGTAAATGTAAATGTAAATGTAAATTGATGACACACAGTACATTGACATAACCTGTGCAGTATTGTTTGCTGTCTGTCATTAATTTTGAATCTAAACCAATTCCAAATGACTGAGGACCCTTTGTAGAGCTGATCCTTCACTGAACTGCTTCACTGAGGTCCCTCTTACACGTCCTCTTCACAAAACATAACTAATGACCGCCAGAGACTTTTGTTTTGTCTTTAATAACTAATGACAGAGACTTTTGTTTTGTGTTTAATAACTAATGACAGCCAGAGACTTTTGTTTTGTCTTTAATAACTAATGACAGAGACTTTTGTTTTGTGTTTAATAACTAATGACAACCAGAGACTTTTGTTTTGTGTTTAATAACTAATGACAGCCAGAGACTTTTGTTTTGTGTTTAATAACTAATGACAGCCAGAGACTTTTGTTTTGTGTTTAATAACTAATGACTGACAGAGACTTTTGTTTTGTGTTTAATAACTAATGACAGCCAGAGACTTTTGTTTTGTGTTTAATAACTAATGACAGCCAGAGACTTTTGTTTTGTGTTTAATAACTAATGACAGAGACTTTTGTTTTGTCATTAATAACTAATGCAGCCTTTGCTATGTGGGCCGGTTGCAGCTGTTTGTGGTTATTTTGGCTCTTTTTCGGGCTCGTCACCATGGTAAAACCCACATCATGAGACTGCATCACACTAGTATTGACTTTAATACGGGTCTATGGACCAGCCCTACATATTCACACTGCATGGTCTGATAAGTAGGCAATATATTTAGAAAAATGATATTGCTTGTTTACAGCAAATTTGCATACCATCTGGATCCAACCAAACTGATGAGGCAATAAAATGAAATATGCACTGAGCCAATCCAGTTTCCCTGCTAAACTTCTGGTCATCTTTCTCTCTTTCTCTGACTCATTCATTTGTGTGCACGTACACACACACTCACACACACATGCACACACACACTTTCTACAGATCTGTTCATTATTATTCGCCCACTCCAGTCCTAATGAAAAATCACTGTCCTGGAAACTGTGATTTAATTCCAAAGTGTCTGATGCAAAATGGCCATTAAGAACAACATGGAGATATAGAGCCATTACACAGCTGCCTCTCAATCAACTCCACAACGCTGCTCCTTCCCAGAGACTCTCCCTCTAATCTCAGTAGCAGCTATAATTTTCATCATGCAAACAAAGGAAGGTGATGAAGTAAATCAAGACCAAATGGTTTTTCTGGCCTGTGCTGAAATGTTACGCTGCACCTTCCCTCTCGTAATCTCCACCAGGGGAGCCCAACCCTGCTCCCGCTCACAGTGTGGAGACCCTCACAGTGTGGAGATCCTCACAGTGTGGAGACCCTCAGCTCATCAGATAGTGACCACGCAGGGCAGCTCTGCTGGTGACCAGGAGGGTGTGACGCTGTAGCATCACTGTGCCTGAACACAGCTGCTCAGCTCCGACCCAAATACCCAGTTGACCTAAGATTAAAAGTCTTTGCTTTGCTCCGGGCATTATGCTCTATAAATAGCCAGCCAGTCTATGGTATATACCCTCTTGAAGCTGCTCTGTGTATGAATCTCTCACCTGCTTTTAGGGGCTAGTGAGCGTATGGTAGAGGAGCTGAACTGTGGTTATTGTGGTTTTACTCATTCTCTGTGAGCGTATGGTAGAGGAGCTGAACTGTGGTTATTGTGGTTTTTTCCTCATTCTCTGTGAGCGTATGGTAGAGGAGCTGAACTGTGGTTACTGTGGTTTTCCTCATTCTCTGTGAGCGTATGGTAGAGGAGCTGAACTGTGGTTACTGTGGTTTTCCTCATTCTCTGTGAGCGTATGGTAGAGGAGCTGAACTGTGGTTACTGTGGTTTTCCTCATTCTCTGTGAGCGTATGGTAGAGGAGCTGAACTGTGGTTACTGTGGTTTTCCTCATTCTCTGTGAGCGTATGGTAGAGGAGCTGAACTGTGGTTACTGTGGTTTTCCTCATTCTCTGTGAGCGTATGGTAGAGGAGCTGAACTGTGGTTACTGTGGTTTTCCTCATTCTCTGTGAGCGTATGGTAGAGGAGCTGAACTGTGGTTATTGTGGTTTTCCTCATTGTCTTTGTGAGCGTATGGTAGAGGAGCTGAACTGTGGTTACTGTGGTTTTCCTCATTCTCTCTGTGAGCGTATGGTAGAGGAGCTGAACTGTGGTTACTGTGGTTTTCCTCATTCTCTCTGTGAGCGTATGGTAGAGGAGCTGAACTGTGGTTATTGTGGTTTTCCTCATTCTCTCTGTGAGCGTATGGTAGAGGAGCTGAACTGTGGTTACTGTGGTTTTACTCATTGTCTTTGTGAGCGTATGGTAGAGGAGCTGAACTGTGGTTACTGTGGTTTTACTCATTCTCTGTGAGCGTATGGTAGAGGAGCTGAACTGTGGTTACTGTGGTTTTCCTCATTCTCTCTGTGAGCGTATGGTAGAGGAGCTGAACTGTGGTTACTGTGGTTTTCCTCATTCTCTCTGTGAGCGTATGGTAGAGGAGCTGAACTGTGGTTACTGTGGTTTTCCTCATTCTCTCTGTGAGCGTATGGTAGAGGAGCTGAACTGTGGTTACTGTGGTTTTACTCATTCTCTCTGTGAGCGTATGGTAGAGGAGCTGAACTGTGGTTACTGTGGTTTTCCTCATTGTCTTTGTGAGCGTATGGTAGAGGAGCTGAACTGTGGTTACTGTGGTTTTACTCATTCTCTTTTCATTCTGTATATGGCTGTTTTATATAATGTAGATTCCCCATTTCTTTGCTCAGACGCTCCTCCCCATAACTGGGTCTTTCTGTTCTTTATTCACTTCAGTCTAATAATAAGATTCATTGTCTCTAACTAGACAGAGCAATTAAACAGACTGGAGAAGCTCCACTGCACTGTGCATTAACTGCCGTTTCTCTCTTAATTAACACATCCAGTGTGCAGAAGCATGGAGAATTTGCAAGGTTATTCTTGAATTTCAATGTGTTTATGTGTTTGGAGTAGGAGCAGTTCTTATATATATGGAACACTTCTCCACTGTTGTTCAAGAGCAGACAGTTTATTTATAAATGAAATTACTGAAATGTATTAAATGTAATTTTTATTAATAAAGAAAAAGAGGACCTAGCATAAACCACTTTCTGCCACTCAGAAGCTTCAAATCATTTGAACAATCTGGCATATCTCTGTATCTCTCTCCTCTCTCTAATACCTCGCTCGTTCCTATCTCTTCCTCTCTCTCTCTCTCCCTCTCCCTCTCTCTCTCTGTCTCTCCCACTCTTTCTCTGAACAGATGCATGGTAAATCAGACTTTCTCTGTTGACAGTACTTCACTATGATGTGCTGAAGCTGCTATGTGCTGTGTTTCTTCTGCATCCCTGAGTCCTCCCTCCGTCAGCAGGACTGGTGATTTTGGTCTGAGTGGAGAGTGACGTCTATACACCTGCGGGACCACTTACCGATCGATGGTCTCGCCTGTGGATATGAATTCTGCTCAACACGTGTCTGCGTTTGTCATTCTAAAGTCCTCTTGGAGCTGCGCAGGGACCCATCACAATAAAGCAGAAGTTTTTTACAGACTCCAAGCTGCAGGTTTGGCAAGGAATTCTAAATAACCTCATTCATAACAGCAACATGGAGATTAAAATCACCATAGTCATGTAGCATAGGCAAGTAGGTTTTATAAATGGCGAGAGAGTACTGTGTAGAGAAGCAGTCTAGCAGGAATACGTCAAGGTGACTTATGTGTTCATCTTAAAGATGTTCTCCACACTTCTGGCATAAACTTGAAGATTTTAGCACATGACCAATCACCTTGACTTACCACTACTAGACTTTCAATGTACCTGGATCACTGAAACCTCTCAAATACAAGAGCAAACCTTCACAGGCAGGTGTGTTCACAGTGCAGGAGAGTGTTGTTCCTAACTGGGGTGAACTGGGTTACTCCCATTTCCAGTGGATTACTCCCATTTCCATAGCAATGTCTGTGAGTGTGAGAATGGTAGCCCTCCCTCGGTGTCTGTGTGTGCTGGACTTACCCCACGGTGTCTGTGTGTGCTGGACTCTCACACTGTAGCCTGTGGCTATGTACAGTAAAGCATAGCTCTCGCACTGTAACCTGTGGTACTGTAAAGCATAGCTCTCGCAATGTAGCCTGTGGCTAGGTACTGTAAAGCATAGCTCTCGCACTGTAACCTGTGGTACTGTAAAGCATAGCTCTCGCACTGTAGCCTGTGGCTAGGTACTGTAAAGCATAGCTCTCGCACTGTAGCCTGTGGCTAGGTACTGTAAAGCATAGCTCTCTCACTGTAGCCTGTGGCTAGGTACTGTAAAGCATCGCTCTCGCACTGTAGCCTGTGGCTAGGTACTGTAAAGCATAGCTCTCGCACTGTAGCCTGTGGCTAGGTACTGTAAAGCATAGCTCTCGCTCTCACTGTAGCCTGTGGCTCAGGTACTGTAAGGCATAGCATCTCTCACTGTAGCCTGTGGCTAGGTACTGTAATGCATAGCTCTCTCACTGTAGCCTGTGGCTAGGTACTGTAATGCTGTAGCCTGTGGCTAGGCTCTCGCACTGTAGCCTGTGGCTAGGTACTGTAATGCATAGCTAGGTACTGTAATGCATAGCTCTCACACTGTAGCCTGTGGCTAGGTACTGTAATGCATAGCTCTCACACTGTAGCCTGTGGCTAGGTACTGTAAAGCATAGCTCTCGCACTGTAGCCTGTGGCTAGGTACTGTAAAGCATAGCTCTCACACTGTAGCCTGTGGCTAGGTACTGTAAAGCATAGCTCTCTCACTGTAGCCTGTGGCTAGGTACTGTAAAGCATCTCTCGCACTGTAGCCTGTGGCTAGGTACTGTAAAGCTCTCACACTGTAGCCTGTGGCTAGGTACTGTAAAGCATCGCTCTCACTGTAGCCTGTGGCTAGGTACTAGGTCACACTGTAAAGGCAAAGCATAGCTCTCACTGTAGCCTGTGGCTAGGTACTGTAAAGCATAGCTCTCACACTGTAGCCTGTGGCTAGGTACTGTAAAGCATCGCTCTCGCACTGTAGCCTGTGGCTAGGTACTGTAAAGCATAGCTCTCACACTGTAGCCTGTGGCTAGGTACTGTAATGCATAGCTCTCACACTGTAGCCTGTGGCTAGGTACTGTAAAGCATAGCTCTCACACTGTAGCCTGTGGCTAGGTACTGTAAAGCATCGCTCTCTCACTGTAGCCTGTGGCTAGGTACTGTAATGCATAGCTCTCTCACTGTAACCTGTGGCTAGGTACTGTAAAGCATAGCTCTCACATTGTAGCCTGTGGCTAGGTACTGTAATGCATAGCTCTCTCACTGTAGCCTGTGGCTAGGTACTGTAAAGCATAGCTCTCACACTGTAGCCTGTGGCTAGGTACTGTAAAGCATAGCTCTCTCACTGTAGCCTGTGGCTAGGTACTGTAAAGCATAGCTCTCACACTGTAGCCTGTGGCTAGGTACTGTAAAGCATAGCTCTCACACTGTAGCCTGTGGCTAGGTACTGTAAAGCATAGCTCTCGCACTGTAGCCTGTGGCTAGGTACTGTAATGCATAGCTCTCTCACTGTAGCCTGTGGCTAGGTACTGTAAAGCATAGCTCTCGCACTGTAGCCTGTGGCTAGGTACTGTAATGCATAGCTCTCACACTGTAGCCTGTGGCTAGGTACTGTAAAGCATCGCTCTCGCACTGGCTGCTGCTGTCTTCACAAATCTCAAACCTGCCTGTTCGTTACTGAAGAACTAGTCACGGGTTTGATTGGCTAGTTGCTGACTATGGTGTCACTGTTCCCACCTGGAGTTACAGTAAAATCTCTCTGTTTCTTTCTTTTCCCCCGTCTCTCCCCCTGTCCCTCATCCACTCCCTGTCTTTTACACCCATTCTCAGCCTTACTCTGTCTCACTCTGCTGTCTGTCTTTCCCTCTGTTTCTCACCCTCTGTCTCTTCTTCCGACTTTTTCTCGCTCTCTACGTCTCACACACACACACACACACACACACACACACACACACTCCCTTCACTTTCTCATGTTGCTGATGGTTGGAGCTGAGTGGCAGAAGCACCCTGCTGGTATGAGATCCATGAGGAGCTGCTCAGAGTCCAACTAACGAGCCCTCCTGCCCTGGACGAGCAGCAGGGCTGACGGCGTCGCGGCCGCTGCGTTGGCCACCAGCCACAGTGCTCCACACTCCTCTTCGTCTTTCTTCTTCTCTTGTTATTTCTTTTTCTGCCCGTTTTTTAAAAAAACTCAGTTAACTTTTGTTTGTATAGTATCAGTATATTGTCAGTATAGATCTGATGCTTTCGGGTTACAAGGAGACATTTTTCCAAAGTTGAAACTGAAATTGAAATGTCAAGCTAACACAAAGGATAGAGCAAGAGTAGAACCCATGCAGTCTTAAGCACACAAACTGGAGCCCATACTGGGAGGGGTGGAGCCCATACTGGGGGAGGAGGAGCCCATACTGGGAGGGGTGGAGGAGCCCATACTGGGAGGGGTGGAGGAGCCCATACTGGGAGGGGTGGAGGAGCCCATACTGGGAGGGGTGGAGGAGCCCATACTGGGAGGGGTGGAGGAGCCCATACTGGGGGAGGAGGAGCCCATACTGGGAGGGGTGGAGGAGCCCATACTGGGAGGGGTGGAGCAACCCATACTGGGAGGGGTGGAGCAACCCATACTGGGAGGGGTGGAGCAACCCATACTGGGAGAGGAGAAACCCATACTGGGAGGGGTGGAGCCCATACTGGGAGGGGTGGAGGAGCCCATACTGGGAGGGGTGGAGGAGCCCATACTGGGAGGGGTGGAGGAGCCCATACTGGGAGGGGTGGAGGAGCCCATACTGGGAGGGGTGGAGGAGCCCATACTGGGAGGGGTGGAGGAGCCCATACTGGGAGGGGAGGAGGAGCCCATACTGGGGGAGGAGGAGCCCATACTGGGGGAGGAGGAGCCCATACTGGGAGGAGTGGAGGAGCCCATACTGGGAGGGGTGGAGGAGCCCATACTGGGAGGGGAGAAACCCATACTGGGAGGGGAGGAGCCCATACTGGGAGAGGAGAAACCCATACTGGGAGAGGAGAAGCCCATACTGGGAGGGGAGGAGCCCATCCAACAACACGTGTAACTCTGTGTCCCGGTCTGGGTGAGCCTCTCTCATGTTGAAGAGTCTCCTTTGTTTAAGTATTTCTTACACACACACTCACAGAGGCCCATCAGTGTGAAGGGCAACATCCTGGTTAATAGGAGCTCAATCCCAGACCCTGATCACACAGCAGCATAACCCTAACACTCCCCCTAACCCTAACACTCCCCCTAACCCTAACATTCCCCCTACCCCTAACCCTAACACTCCCCCTACCGGGTTAGGAAAACCCTAACCCTAACATTCCCCCTAACCCTAACACTCCCCCTACCGGGTTAGGATAACCCTAACCCTAACATTCCCCCTACCCCTAACCCTAACACTCCCCCTAACCCTAACCCTAACACTCCCCCTACCGGGTTAGGATAACCCTAACCCTAACACTCCCCCTACCCCTAACCCTAACACTCCCCCTACCCCTAACCCTAACACTCCCCCTACCGGGTTAGGATAACCCTAACCCTAACACTCCCCCTACCCCTAACCCTAACACTCCCCCTACCCCTAACCCTAACACTCCCCCTAACCCAAACCCTAACACTCCCCCTACCGGGTTAGGGTAACCCTAACCCTAACATTCCCCCTACCCCTAACCCTAACACTCCCCCTAACCCTAACACTCCCCCTAACCCTAACCCTAACACTCCCCCTACCGGGTTAGGATAACCCTAACCCTAACATTCCCCCTACCCCTAACCCTAACACTCCCCCTAACCCTAACACTCCCCCTACCGGGTTAGGATAACCCTAACCCTAACATTCCCCCTACCCCTAACCCTAACACTCCCCCTACCGGGTTAGGAAAACCCTAACCCTAACATTCCCCCTAACCCTAACACTGCCCCTAACCCTAACACTCCCCCTACCGGGTTAGGATAACCCTAACCCTAACACTCCCCCTAACCCTAACCCTAACACTCTCCCTACCGCCGTGTCCCAACAGGACGAAGCAGCATTGCATGATATTAATTAATATTCATTAATCAACTTAGATAATTCACATTTGTATAAAGTTGATTTAGCTATTAGCTAGTTAGTTTCAGTTTCCCAGAGCACGTTGGCTTTAGGTGAGTGTGTATTTGAGAGTGAGTGAAGCATGTCAGACTCACTGCTCTATAGGGTTGGTGTTGGGGTTAGGGTTGGTGTTGGGGTTAGGGTTGGTGTTGGGGTTAGGATTGGTGTTGAGGTTGGTGGTGGGGTTAGGATTGGTGTTGGGGTTGGTGTTGGGGTTAGGGTTGTGTTGGGGTTGGTGTTGGGGTTGGGGTTGGTGTTGGGGTTAGGGTTGGTGTTGGGGTTGGTGGTGGGGTTAGGGTTGGTGTTGATGTTGGGGTTGGTGGTGGGGTTGGGGTTGGTGTTGGGGTGTCACAGGGGTAAGCAGACAGGAGGTGGTGGGCCTGAACACTGTGACAACATTAAGCGTGAGACTGTGGGGGGGCGGCGGCTCCCACGTCTGCACATGCTCAGACTTAATGGCTGTGATTTACTCCATTAAGGTGCTCAGGGATGACAAATAGGGCCATATAACACTTCACTCTCATTGTTATCAAGGAAACGTCTGATTGATGCTGCGCAGGCTGCCCAGCCCTGACACGCTCGGGGGGCAGAGAAATAAACTGCTAAGCTAAGAAACTGAATGCAAGTCAGTGGAGAAAATGAGCCCGTAGAGCCTGTAGAGCCTGTAGTGCCTGTAGAGCCTGTAGAGCCTGTAGAGCCTGTAGTGCCTGTAGAGCCTGTAGAGCCTGTAGTGCCTGTAGTGCCTGTAGTGCCTGTAGAGCCTGTAGTGCCTGTAGTGCCTGTAGTGCCTGTAGAGCCTGTAGTGCCTGTAGAGCCTGTAGTGCCTGTAGTGCCTGTAGAGCCTGTAGTGCCTGTAGAGCCTGTAGTGCAGGTCCTGCCCCGTGTGCCTGGGTCTGGTCTCCCAACGTCCTGCACACCCAGACACACAGCACTTAACACCAGATGTTTGTGTTTGTGGGTGGTGAGTTCAGGTGTCACATGGGGTTGTACGAGGCTCTACGCAAGGGTGAGTCATGAGGCAAATATGCCCTGGTGTGGAGGGGAGACCATCACGTGCGTGTGTGGTCCACATCGGGTAGTGACGAGCAGCCTGTGTTTGAGGGCCTCACCGCTATGGCCAGAAACCATGTTTTGGCCCTGATTGCTGATGCCTGTGTGAATACAGACTCACTCTAGTCGTATTCGCACCCTCTCTGATGCTGCAGGCATTGGCTCATGTCTGAATTATTTGTGAATGCGTTCGGCTTATCTGTAATGACAGAATCCTTTTATCTCTGCAGTTTTCTGCAGTTTTCATTAGCTGGTGTGTGTGTGTGTGTGTGTGTGTGTGTGTGTGTGTGTGTGTGTGTGTGGTGTGTGTGTGTGTGTGTGTGTGTGTGTGGAGGTCCTCTGCCCACACACACCTGCTCCTGAGGGTCTCCAGAAGCTGAACTGTGTTCTTCATTTATTTACTGTATATCACACAAGGCTCAGAAGAGCCTGGAGATCTAGAGAAGATCAGCCTGAAACACACACACACACACACGCATGCACACACACACACGCATGCACACACACACACACGCACAGTGTCACATGGGAACACTACTGCAGAGCACACTAAATGCATTTACTCACAGTAATTAACAGGAAAGAAAACACAAGCTAAATGCATGAGGCTCACATCTAACCATCTAACTATCTAACCTTCAAGCTGCGTTAACCTGCAGACCTCCAGGGCAACACAGGCAGGAAGCAGCTGAGAGGCTGATCACTGACACACATGCGCGTTTGGAAGGGTGCTGGGAGAATTACATGCTTGTTGTTCTTCACTGCTGCTTTATTTAGGCTCAGCGAGAATTTCTAGAATTTGTTGTCCTCGTCAGGAGAAAATCCCCCGAAGCATGACTGAATGACATATACCATCTCTGTTCAATATTTACAGTCAAATCTACCATTAATTATGATTTTATGCAACTCGCATATAGTGAAACACACGCCCGTCACACACGATGACCAGTTTGGTCTTCTGTCTTAATCCTCCCGCTGGGCTTCTGAAGTGCCTACCGTGAGCAGTATGTCTTCATCTGATACCAGAGCGGCGTTGGTGCACATGGTGTGAGTCTATGTGACGTCCCCATAAATCTGCTGCTCATAGAAGGCGTGTGCTAGTGTGGCAGTAAATACTCACAGGTGATAGATGGCGCTCATTAATAAAAGTGCCGTCCATCTTTGAGTAATGCCCCGTTGATGGCTCCCTTCGTGGGGTTTAATCTGGGGGTACCAGGCATCTGCTCCTGCCTCTCACGCTAACAGAAGGCAAACTGATGCTTCAGCACAGAGCAGCAGCATCTTGGATGTCTGAGCTGTGGGCGAAAACCTTCCACCTCTCGCCCTTTTCGTGGAGGTTCAACCAGAGAGCGTGACGGTGAAGGTTTAGTGATGTGTGAACGTGTGCAGACATAAAGTCTGGCGTGGCGTCTGGCCTTGGCCATGTCTTACACACACATTCAGAAAGAAGAGGATCGAGTCTAATGTGAACTGCACAAGGACCTGCACATCCCTGAGCCACCCTTCACTGGGCCTGAACGTTCCCTTTATCATCTGTAAAGTAACCTTGTTTACAAACAACAAGTAGCAGTTATACTAATGGCAGTAGTAATAGTTATAATATAATGTTCTTTGCGGGTCATGTATTTGTGAGTAGTGTGTTTTTATGTTGCTCTGAGTATTTGAAAGTACGCTCACCTATATCAGGTCTTCTGGGATTCTGTCTTGTTGTGTTCGGTTTTGTGATTATCTCATATTTCATGCTTTGTTCTTGTGTGTCTTGTTTCATGTTTTAAGGGCTCTAGTTCACACTTGCCTTGTATACTGTTAGTTCACACTTGCCTCATATAGTGTTGGTTCCCAGTCTGCGTTTGATCCATTTGTGTGAGTCCTTCGGTTTGGTGGTTTGTATATTCTGTACGTTTAGTGTGATCTGGTGTTGTTCCCCTTGTTGGTCAGTGTTGTTCCTCAGTTTTTGTGTCTTCATAGTGTTTGTTGTTCAATGCATCTTGTTCGTTAAAAAACTGTTCTTTCCCGTCGTGTTCTCTTCTTTATTTAAATAGTTATTCGTTCGAACCTGTGTGTGTTGTGTTGAAGGTAGCACGCCACGTAGGTCACACAGATCTACACGCCACGTAGGTCACACAGATCTACACGCCACGTAGGTCACACAGATCTACACGCCACGTAGGTCACACAGATCTACACGCCACGTAGGTCACACAGATCTACACGCCACGTACGTCACACAGATCTACACGCCACGTAGGTCACACAGATCTACACGCCACGTAGGTCACACAGATCTACACGCCACGTAGGTCACACAGATCTACACGCCACGTAGGTCACACAGATCTACACGCCACGTAGGTCACACAAATCTACACGCCACGTACGTCACACAGATCTACATGCCACGTAGGTCACACAGATCTACACGCCACGTAGGTCACACAGATCTACACGCCACGTAGGTCACACAGATCTACACGCCACGTAGGTCACACAGATCTACACGCCACGTAGGTCACACAGATCTACACGCCACGTAGATCTCACAGATCTACACGCCACGTAGGTCACACAGATCTACACGCCACGTAGGTCACACAGTTCTACAAGCCACGTAGATCACACAGATCTACAAGCCACGTAGATCTCCTATCTTAGAGAAGGAGATTAGCCCAGCAAAAGTTAATGCCAGCGCTCTACTGTATGTGTGCATTACATACTGAATTCCCAGTCCAGTTCTAGAACTTCCACTTTGTACCACACACATCTATAAGTGCCTGTTTAAAGACTATTAGTCTCCACAGTACATACCTGTATATATGTGTGATAATTGTGTTGTCATCAGTCTTATCAATTAGAAAACTTTGTTCTTTACCTTATTTATTAATAAGAAACGTAGACCAAATCATGACTAACCTTCCAGTTTAGCTTTGAGTTTTATTTTGGCTTCAGTATTTTCTGTCTGTCTGTTACCAAAACATGAATAAATACCACAAGCATAATCAATGTACCAAAATTAGTTTGTACCAATGTACCAAAATTATAAGGACATTCTAGTTGAAAGAGGATTACTAATCTTATCTCCAAGGCATTGAACCGTGGCTGGTAAATAACAGAAGAAGGCTCTCTAGGTCTCGTTGTGGTTGGGATTATCAGTGCTGTTACACATGGTTCAGATTGAGCTGTAAAGGTCGTCCTTACACTCTGTCTCTGTCTTACAGTAATGGCTTCTAACGTGCAACAAAAGTGCAGCAAAGGTCCATTAGCTGAATTCTGGTCCTCCCTGTCCTCACTAACCAGGAGAGATAAATGTCATTCCAGCCTCTGTGTGTGTGTGTGTGTGTGTGTATACACATGCCATGGAAACACACTGACCTCTACAATGTATGAACATATGAACATCTCATCTGATAATTTCTCACCCTCCACACACAAAGCGTATGCTGCATCCCCGAGGAGCCCCCACCCCCCAAGGAGCCCCCATCCCCCAAGGAGCCCCCATCCCCGAGGAGCCCCCACCCCCCAAGGAGCCCCCACCCCCCAAGGAGCCCCCATCCCTGAGGAGCCCCCATCCCTGAGGAGCCCTCATCCCCAAGGAGCCCCCATCATTAGCAGTTAGACAAGAACAGGATCAGCACTTTTAAAGAGGAGCTTCATGTGAGCATGGACACATTTAGAGAAACCAACATTCAACGTGAACACACACACACATCCACTCACGCACATTCACACACACACACACACACACACACACACACACACACACACACATGTGCTCACGCACATTCACACACACACATTCCACTTTAGTGGGATATATGAGGTGACACACAGGCCAAACACTCTTTGCATTGCATTAGCGTGAGGAAGACCAAAGGACATGCAGATGAAAGGAGACAAAAGGGTTTGACCTTCCCAGTGAGGGAACAGCCACCTGGGTCACCCCCCCACCCCCCCCCCCCCCCACCCGGAGCTACTACCCTCCTAATGGGTAGAACATGCTGCTTTCTGCCTGCAGTTTGCTGGGTTTAGTGCAAACAATGATTCAGTTATGCATAAGAGAACCTGCTTGCTGCTCTGGAGCAAATGGGGGGGCCATATATGGGACTCTGTCTCTTCTTTAGACCCTGGGAATCTAGTGCAGGGTGATTAGTAATGCCTTACCACCTTAGGGTGATCAGTTTGTGGTAGGAAACCGTAAAGCGCTGATGTAGGGCCAGAAAATGTCAGTCCCCTTCACACAGCTTTATTTCACTAAGAAACTCTGATCAGTGTGGCATTTGCGTAATTATTGAAAACCTAATTTGGGTGGAAATTTTGCCTCCAAACTAATTGTCAACAATTTGCAAATTTGTAAAGCGTGTGTGTCGTGAATAAAGAAGTTTGTTGATGACTGTTCACAGATGCAGTTCCCTTTAGACACTGCTTCTCCACTCAGACATGATCTGAAGTGTCTTAGCCAGCACACCAGCTGCAAGTGTTGCTGTAAGTGCCAGTGTGTTAGAACCCGTGTTAGAACCCGTGTGTTAGAACCCGTGTTAGAACCCGTGTGTTAGAACCCGTGTGTTAGAACCCGTGTGTTAGAACCCGTGTGTCAGAACCCGTGTGTCAGAACCCGTGTCAGAACCCGTGTGTCAGAACCCGTGTGTTAGAACCAGTGTGTTAGAACCCATTGTGTTAGAACCCAGTGTGTTAGAACCCGTGTGTTAGAACCCGTGTGTTAGAACCCAGTGTGTCAGAACCCAGTGTGTTAGAACCCGTGTGTTAGAACCCGTGTGTTAGAACCCAGTGTGTTAGAACCCATTGTGTTAGAACCCATTGTTAGAACCCGTGTGTTAGAACCCGTGTGTTAGAACCCATTGTGTTAGAACCCATTGTGTTAGAGCCAGTGTGTTAGAAACCAGTGTGTTAGAAACCAGTGTGTTAGAGCCAGTGTGTTAGAACCCATTGTGTTAGAGCCAGTGTGTTAGAACCCAGTGTGTTAGAACCCAGTGTGTTAGAACCCAGTGTGTTAGAGCCAGTGTGTTAGAGCCAGTGTGTTTAGTCCTCTACTGTCCATACAGTCATTTTGCTTGTTTTATGCACCACAGATGCAGGCGCCTGGTAGAGTGGAGCTCAGGTGATTGTGGAGGTCGCAGGGCAGGACAGTACAGGGTCAACACAGGCTTAGCCTGCAGGCTGAGGGAGAAATGCTGCATTTTCATACTGTAAGCTGCTGTCTGCTTTGTTTGAAGTTCAGAATCCTAAGCAGGCAGCTGAGAGCTACATTCTGATCTGTTCAGGAAGTTCAGACTCAGCAACAAGCAGGGACATGTAGAGTTTTCTATAAACAAACCAGCTGCCACATTTGTGTGATCTGTGCTAATGGCTGCTGTCTGCCATCTTCATGAAGCACCAAGCCCACTGTGTAGCCGAATCCAGTATGACTCTTAACTGGTATCCCAGTTTTCCAAACCCAGGCAAATGGACAAGACATCTTTCATAGCTGCCTTCACCACAGTAACAAAGAGGCAGCAAATAGCACAGTGCTCACAGCATGTCTAACAACACACACACACACACACACACTCACCACAGTGACAAACACAGCCCTTGACTGTGTTTTCAGTGCAGATGACTCATGTAGCACAGACAGGTGTGAGTGGAACTTCCCCATTAAGGCCCAGTGGGCCCTGTGGCGCAGCTGCTCGATGGGCCCTGTGACTCAGCTGCACGATGGGCCCTGTGGCGCAGCTGCACGATGGGCCCTGTGGCGCAGCTGCACAATGGGCCCCATCACCACAGCCATGAATAATGAACACAGTTCAGCAGTCTGTGCTAATGGCGGAGCTGCAGCCACAGGAGGAGGAAGAGCCCTCGCCTCCCTCACACACTTCATCCCTCTTCACCCGCCCTGGTGTGGGGACGAGTTTTAACCCCCCTCATGGTTTATTCACGACGCTGAGACAGGTTAATTTCAACACTGTCGAAGGCAGATGCTCCTTGCTAAAGGCAACAGGAGAGATACAATAGTGTCTGTCAGAATATGAATGCATTAGCCCATATAGGGTGAGGGGCCGACTGAATTTATTCAGAAAGCGCATTAAAACTAAAGTAGCCTGACTATTGCTGCTGTCAGGAGAAAAAAACCCTCCATCCCTGCTCCACATTTTCCTTCTTTTTCAACAAGATGGAGTCCGAGTGTCCTCCTCCTGTCTCAGGATGCTAAAGTGATCAGCTCCACACGTGAGGTGGAGGTCTCAGGATAAGTAGGACAGAGGAGCAGAACAGTGGTCTGTCCTCTCAACACGCCTTCATACAAGGTGAAATAAAGACATAAGATCATTCAGCTCACTGTCATTAAACAGCTTACAAATATGTTCAAAGTCTAAATAAACAAAGGGTGAGGGTGTGGGGGGGGAGGTAACCCTGGGGCTGAAATGTGAGGGTGTGGGAGGTGTGGGGGGTAACCCTGGGGCTGAAACGTGAGGGTGTGGGAGGGGGAGGTAACCCTGGGACTGAAACGTGAGGGTGGGGGAGGTGTGGGGGGGTAACCCTGGGACTGAAACGTGAGGGTGGGGGTGGTAACCCTGGGGCTCATAAAGATTTCACAGCCGAACGGGGGATTAGATTAGAAAAACATCCGCTCCTGACTTTCTTGCTGTGTCATTTCCACACTAGCAGAGATGAAGGCACTGCCATGTAATTAAATGTGGTATCCCATTACAAATGGGATTACAAGAGGGATCTACTTTGATTGTTTGTGTTCAGAAATGAAAGAAATACACACGTTCCCTTTAACACCCCACACGTTCCCTTTAACACCTCACACGTTCCATTTAACACCCCACACGTTCCCTTTAACCCCCCACACGTTCCCTTTAACACCCCACACGTTCCATTTAACACTTCACACATTCCCTTTAACACCTCACACGTTCCATTTAACACCCCACACGTTCCCTTTAACACCTCACACGTTCCCTTTAACACCTCACACGTTCCATTTAACACCCCACACGTTCCCTTTAACACCCCACACGTTCCCTTTAACACCTCACACGTTCCCTCCACATGCTGTGTCTGTGTACAGTCTACTGGTTAATCACAAATAGGCCATGAGTTGTGGCAGTACATTAACAACAGGGGCGATTGATCTACAGCAGATTCTACAGTCTGAGGTGCTGAGATCTTCTGCACAGCTCAACTGTTAATGGGGAAACCAGAGTTGTGTTCACAGCAGACCAGTGGCACTGGACCCCCCCAGCTGTGCCCTGACCCTGCGACTCACCTCACTGCATTTAAGTGTTTAAGTGCGTGTAGGTCTGCGTCTCAGTCAGTTCTTGTTTTTGACTGTCCGTGAGTGCTACCTGCTTCTACTAGCGCTAAGTGCTATTTTCTAAAATATAGAATACATTCATCTTTGCATGCTTCTCATCCTGGCTTTTTACCTCACACTCTCCACCAACTTGCACACACCCAGCTGTTCTTCATAAACTTCTTGGCGGGGGGTTTCAGGACAGAAGTCTAAAGCCACACTTCATATGTTTGGCTTTAGGACCATATTATTTATTTCTATTACATTATTTCTTTGTGCAACACTCTAGGTCAAATGTAAATTAGCATGAGAGCTGAGATTGTTGTGAACATGTTATGAAATATGTGGGTTGTAACAGCAAGGGGTGAGACAAGACGAGACGACTGTGTAATTTAAAGAACAAACCTTTATTTATATTATCAACAGCGCATTAGCAGAAAATAAGGAACACTAAACACACTCGAGACAGGACTAAAAAAAACAGCTGGCAAAGACGAGATCGACACACACACTTAAATACACATTAACAAGACACAAGTGCAGCACATCACGTTAGCACGTTAGCAAGGCAAGGGACAGGTGACACAACGGACAACAATGAACACACCCACCGATGCACACGCACAAACACAGATGCACACGGTCCCAGGAAAACATAAACAGACACACTGAAGGGAGGAGTCAGGTGCGTTACCGTGACTCCAAAGGAGGAGTCAGGAGCGTTACCGTGACTCCAAGGGAGGAGTCAGTGGCTGTACTGGGACGTGGGTATAATGCTATAAGTACGTATTTTTATAGTCAAATTTAAGGAAATATGCTTAAACAGAGAAAAGGTCCTTAGACCTCAGAGGGTTTAACAGCGTTACACATTGGCTTACCGTCCGTCCGTCCGTCCGTCCGTCCGTCCGTCCGTCCGTTCCGTTCCAGGTGTGTTTGGGTGTGTGTCTCGTGGCTCCAGACTGAAGTGTGTGTGAAGGTTCTGGCTGCACTCTGAATGGGGCTTAGGCCCCTGGAGCTCAGTGCGGACTCACCCCTCATTATCACGGCACTGCAGCAGAGACTCTACCTGACTGAGAGTGTGTGTGTGTGTGTGTGTGCATGTGTCTCAGTGGGGCTAATCTGTCTTTTTAGATCATAAAACAGCCATGTTTTTTTCTTCTTCTATGGTTACCTTCAGTGACTATGAGTCTGGTATCTGGTCCAGTGTGGTTAGATCTTATCCCAGGTGGCACTGAAACACCACCTTCAGTTCTGGTGTGTTGCAGAGGCCGGGTTGGCATGAAGATATGACTGGGCTTTGTGTGTGTGTGTGTGTAAAGGC